>OX030949.1:75650735-76250735 GCA_943735915.1 Pherbina coryleti | reverse complement strand
ACAAGTTCCTTGATTCAATGAATCTTTGTTCTTACGTTATTTCTTTGATATGTTATGAAGAAAAATGATTAATTAATGACACATATAACTGTTACAATAAGTTAGTCTGTCCTTAGAAATTTTAAAACAATATCAAGATATATTTTAAAAATCATTTTCTTATTGAGATAAAATTCTCTAATGGTTTTTTAGATATTACAACACAAGAACTGGAACAAAATTTTAATGAACACGAACAATGAACTGTTCCTTAAAATTAAGAACAACGATTCATTGAACCAAAGAATTCGTTCTTTGGGGCAATGAATAGTTCTTAAAAATCAATGAATTTCGCTTTATGAACGAGATTCTTTGATTTTAAGAACAATATTTGGTTCAGTGTGGCTTATGCCGACAAACCAGCAACTCTTGAAATATTGGAAGACAATACTCAAGCCATCATATACGCTATACGGCCAGATTTATTGGAAAAACGTAGTGAAAAATTGGACTGATCGAATGGACTATGGAACTCCTAGCCGCGGCGGACATATGCCGGAAATCATATATAAAAAATAAATGCCATGAAATTATCTACCAGATTATAATAATTAAAACTTAGTTCCAACAATATTTCTGCCTTGTATTATTATTTAAAGTTCTCAATAATTCCTTTATTGTAAGTCATTTATAATAATTGTGACCATTAAAGGCAATGGTTACTTTTTTCTATTTGCTTGCTTCGATAAAAATTCTGGAAATTTAAAGTAGCTCTATAGATTTTTCCAGTTTAATATTCGAAAAAGCAAGATTTTGCTTGTTATAGTAAATTTGAGAGTTAATTTTAAAATTTTTGAATTTTTATCAGTAAGGTTCATTATTAAGTTATAATCATAAGTTTCAGCATTATCATCAAAATTAAAAAATCAATTTTTCTTTTAATAGTGCGACTCATTTTAGTTTTCGTTTAACATTTAAGAACTTATGGTGATGGGGCAGTTTTAACCCCGAATATCCCAGCTTGGCTACATGCCTGAAGTCAATTGTTTATGTCCTTGAGCAGGCGTTATAAAGAATGATTTTTTTAGCAAATAGAGTTCAATTCTAAGACTACTCTAGCGGTTTCTTGTAATCTGTGTTGTTTCATTCGACTAAAAAAAACAAAATGGTCATAATCTACACATTTGATCAAATGGTGAAAATGATGCAACCGTTGTGTTTCTTACGCTTGTTCCAAGCTAAATCGAAGGACGGTGAAATAAAATTCGTCAACATCCGGGCTTATCACCTTGGAATAATAGGATTATCGCTTGAATTTCTGGGAGTAATTGTTATGATGTTCCAACACTACTATGCAAGAGGAATAAGCGGAATCAAGCCATTGCTAACGATGGCTGTATTACTGTTGGTGACCATTTTGCGCGGTTATTTTTTGCTTCGTAAGGGCAAACATATCGCATCCATTCTCAATAAATTGGAAAAGATTTTTCCTCGCGGTCTAAAACTTCAGCAGCACTATGAAATTGAGGTCATGGTGAAACGCATTCGTCATCATTATGGTATTTTTGAAATCTTCATGGCTATGGGCCTA
The DNA here is from genome assembly GCA_943735915.1 of Pherbina coryleti. NCBI lineage: Eukaryota > Metazoa > Arthropoda > Insecta > Diptera > Sciomyzidae > Pherbina > Pherbina coryleti. The sequence continues at coordinate 76,249,165 of OX030949.1, read as the reverse complement.
GTTTGCTTGAATGCCAAAGCGCTATATTTATTTGTAGTGGCTTTTCGCAGTGGAAGCCCAATAAATGACGATTTTTTTCCTTTTCCATCTTGGTACCCATTCGATTTAAAGCATAGTTATGCTTTATATCCATTTTTATTTATCATGGAATGCCTAGTGACGCTGAATGGTGCACTATTCACTATGTACTGGAATCATATATACTCAATGTTATTGACTCAAATTTGTGAACATTACAAAAATGTGGCGAAAATTATTGAAGAAATGGATGCTAGAGAATCCATGAGCCGGCTGACATCAGGGATTTTGCGAGACCGTATTCATGATTTGATAAAGCATCTTCAACTGCTTGATAAGTTCGCTTGCCATTTTTATCACTCATTCATTTTACTTTAGCTTGCTACTTTCTATATTTCTAGCTTGTGCGTTGACATTAATATGGCTTTCTTGACGCCGTTGATCATTACGGATGCCATTTGTGTCATAGCTATCTGTTTGCAGGTATTCATTATATCGAATGAGCATCTTTTTTCGATTGTTCAGCACATTGTACCTGCGATTATTACGAGCTGGATGATCTATGAGACTAGTCGGTATGGCGAAATGTTGGAACAGGCGGTGAGTATATTGCAGCACCCTCAGCGATCTGAAAATATTTTTAATTGGTTACTCCACCAGAGCAACGATGTAGGGGATGGCATTTACAACCACAACTGGTATGAAGGTTCGTTGGACCATCGTAAGCTGGTCTTGGTGCTTCTTCAGTGGCGAAATGAGCCGCGACGTTTGTCTTGGGGCAAGAGTTTTTTCAATATAAACCACTTGCACTTTGTTCAGGTAAGAAAATAAGTTTAAAAATGTTTTGAATTTTTTTTTAACTTTCAACAGATCATGACAATGGCCTACCAACTATACTCTTTTCAACAGTCTTTACAATAAAGTTCTGACGATATTTCTGTTAATTGCGATTGAGATGGTAAAGCCTGTATTATTGTTTAATTCAAGAAAAATAATTTTAATAGATTTCGACTACGAATACTAAGTAAAGAGGTTATTTCAATAAATTCTTTTATGTCCATGGGAGTACGTATATGTTTAATCATCACAATGAAAATGTCACACTTAAAAAAATTTAAATACTTTAAGCACAAAGCAAATATTTGCAGTACCGGCAAAAAAAAACGGAAATATTCTTAAGCACACTATTTACACCAAAATGTTATCGATCACTTAGAAATGAGCAACAGTTAATAAAAATATATAATAAAAGACAAGTACTTTTTCTTCTTTATATATAAGGATCCCAATACGACCTGTAAACGTATTTTGATTTTTTATATGATAACTTATGAACTGTTATTTTTGGCACTGTTGAAAAAACTATTTTATATATTTATATTTATTCCTAAATAATCCTTTATATTTAGGACTATTTTATGGATTTTATTGAATTAAAATGAAAAAAAAAACTAAATCTCTTTTGGCTTATTATGGCTTTATAAAAAAGAACAAAAAACATTCCCAATATTTTTGGAGCAACATTTCCTTCATATGTTGTTGCCTGGATGCAGTAGCGCATCGTTTTTAACCCAATTTTCCAAGAACTTGTTGACTGTTTCTTTCTCTATCTCACAAATGGCTAAAACGATATTTGTTTCAACCCGCAAGGTTGAAATAATGGAGAAAAAGGAACAAAATATGTGTTTCTGGCAAATATTAATATGGAGAACATGTTTTTGTCATTTTATATGTCAGTATAGCCGAAAGGTGAAAAAAGTTCTAACGCCAATTTTTACAAAATGGCAGATAGTCCACATAAAATATATATTTTTCATCAGGTAACGATATATTATAATACTCATATACGATTATTATATGAGTTTTTGATGATATATAAACAGTAATTTTAACACAAAAAACAAAACATAAAAACTCAAGATTTTAGAGATTCAAAAGAGAAATTGCTAAAACTTTGTTGCAGGCTCGTTATTTTTGTTGAGTTTATTTTTTTTTTTTAATTTAGGCATTGAGAAAATGAATACGTCTAAATTAAATAGATCAAACCGATGGCTGCCTCAAGGCACCCTTGTGGGTTAGACCGTTTAGGGTCTGGATCGTCTCTTTATTATCCTTTTTTTTTCAGGCTCAAAGATAGGTTCTATTATCTAGCAATAAAAAAAGTTACCCAAAAATGCTCAAAAAAAGATAAACCTGTATTTGGACCATATCAGTTTAATATTTTGAAAAAGTGGTAATCTGTTTTGAAATGCAAGCAACAGCAAATCAGCTTCACATAAACTTACAAATGCAATATCACAAAATATCAAAAGCAATATCCATATCTGAGAATTATATTAGTAAATATGGATATATTGGGGATCCTAATATAATTTATCATTATTGTAATATCAATTTATCAATTTATAGAGATTTTGCTATTGATTGTAAATATCGATATGATTATCTATCAATGTTATTATACTTAATCTTATTCTTATCCTTATCCTTATCCTTATCCTTATCCTTATCCTTATCCTTATCCTTATCCTTATCTTTATCCTTATCCTTATCCTTATCCTTATCCTTATCCTTATCCTTATCCTTATCCTTATCTTTATCCTTATCCTTATCCTTATCCTTATCCTTATCCTTATCCTTATCCTTATCCTTATCCTTATCCTTATCCTTATCCTTATCCTTATCCTTATCCTTATCCTAATCTTTATCCTTATCCTTATCCTTATCCTTATCCTTATCCTTATCCTTATCCTTATCCTTATCCTTATCCTTATCCTTATCCTTATCCTTATCCTTATCCTTATCCTTATCCTTATCCTTATCCTTATCCTTATCCTTATCCTTATCCTTATCCTTATCCTTATCCTTATCCTTATCCTTATCCTTATCCTTATCCTTATCCTTATCCTTATCCTTATCCTTATCCTTATCCTTATCCTTATCCTTATCCTTATTCTTATCCTTATCCTTATCCTTATCCTTATCCTTATCCTTATCCTTATCCTTATCCTTATCCTTATCCTTATCCTTATCCTTATCCTTATCCTTATCCTTATCCTTATCCTTATCCTTATCCTTATCCTTATCCTTATCCTTATCCTTATCCTTATCCTTATCCTTATCCTTATCCTTATCCTTATCCTTATCCTTATCCTTATCCTTATCCTTATCCTTATCCTTATCCTTATCCTTATCCTTATCCTTATCCTTATCCTTATCCTTATCCTTATCCTTATCCTTATCCTTATCCTTATCCTTATCCTTATCCTTATCCTTATCCTTATCCTTATCCTTATCCTTATCCTTATCCTTATCCTTATCCTTATCCTTATCCTTATCCTTATCCTTATCCTTATCCTTATCCTTATCCTTATCCTTATCCTTATCCTTATCCTTATCCTTATCCTTATCCTTATCCTTATCCTTATCCTTATCCTTATCCTTATCCTTATCCTTATCCTTATCCTTATCCTTATCCTTATCCTTTTATCTTCAGTTATCTCTAACCTAACCTTGTTCTAAGTTTCTAATTTTTACCTATCTTAATGACAAAACATTTGAATAAAAACTATATTCTTCAGTTGGTATAAACTAGACCTTCCAAAAGGTATTAGTTTCATTCAAAAGTGTTGCCAATAAATTAAGAAAAAGGGGGTAAAAGTTCATATTATGATGGCTTATATATTAATTTTTATTAATTTGTATTTTACATTTTTGAAATGGAATTATATGCTTTTAATAACTTAAACTAAGATATATTTCCCAGTTTTTTATGTAGTCAATTTAAATTGACAATTTTAAACAAAGGAAAATAAAAAACATACGAATTTACAAGGACACAAGGGTTTCGTTTCTTAATTTGAAGCTCATTGTACAAGAATTCATTAAATAAGTACATAAAACATTATTCATTACGAAATTTTTTCAAAAAATTTCTATTTTGATCCCATTTTGATATTTTATTAAAACATACTCCATTGTATCCATTGCACCCTCGTAATTTACATGTTAAATTCTTGTTGTCCCATTGTGGAATGTTTCGTAATTTTTTCCAAGGTTTTTGATAATTCGGAAGGTCTTCCACTTTTTGTGGATAGTTTTCCTACTTTGTAAAGACTTTCTACCACTTACAAACGAAAATTGACAAATATCATATTTTCATGATTACCGCTTTATTGTTCCGCACGCTTATACAATAGCAATGCATTTACTAATATTATCGTATAGCGTATTTTTATCTTGTAGCTTCCAATAAATGAGTGAAACAAATTGACTTCCCCCATAAATGTATTGTATTGTGAAACAATATTCGGACATTCAATGGATATTTTTTACACAACTTCTTATCAAATCGTTCAGCTATGGTCTCAAGACTTTTACCACAATAGTTTGACATCAAATTAACAACTTTATTATCTCTCCATGAAATGAAAGTACGTTAACATCATCATGGTAAGCTAGATATTCCACAGACTCTCCTCGAGATGTTTTCGTTACTATGGGAATACTCGGTAGTTTTGAGTTCGGAATTCTGTTCCGACAGATTGTACCCAATAAATACCCCTTATGGCTAGTTCAATTATTAGTGGTAGTGTTGATATAATGATTATCATAAAAAAACTTTGTAATTAATATGAGAAGTACTTCCCGTAAAACTCTTTTATAACAACATTTACATAAGCCCAAGATAATTTTTTTCGTGGTGACGAAGACGGGGGGCTGTTTTCTTGACCCAAGTAATTTATTTTTAAAATTAATTTATTTTTAATTTTAGCTTTAAATATAGTTAAGTGCATGGAATTGCACATCTGCAATATAACCTCATATCTGCAATGTAACTTCAGAATGTCTCAAATGCATGATATTGCATATTTGCAATTAAGCCATTTATTTTATTAAATTAAAGTTATAATGCACAAAAAAATTAGTAAGCTTAAAGAAAATTAACTTATATTCTGGAATATAACTTAAATTTAAACGTTTTTTTGATATTTCTTGTATAATTATTAAAAATATTCACTTAATTTTCCTACGTATAAGACAGACCTTGTTCAAATCAATATTTTGGACAAATTAAATTCCCAATTTGACAAAAGAAGACAACAACTAATAAAAAAATGTCTAAATTTATTTTTAAATAAAATTCCGTTAGGTATATTCACAGGGTGTGTATGCTATATCACTTAGAAGTCAACATTGCATATATGCAATCCCATGCAACGAAGGGTTAAGATATACTACAGAATTAATTGTATGTTAGGTTTCAACGAAGCAAATAAAATTTAATATTTTATATAATTTCCATTCGATTATACCAGTGATGGGCAAATTTTCGGCTCCTAAAATACTCAAAGTGCAAACGAGTGCTAGACAAAGGGCACAACTACTTGCGGGGAAAGGGAAACGACAAAAATTTCTACATCCATTAGTGCATGATGTTCATCGCACAAGAGTTGCGGAGAAACTAACATTGACAACAAATTTTCTTTCAGCAAAGACTGCAATAGGGTTACCAGCTCCCTCAATTAATGAATAAAAATTTCAACTGCAAATACCAAATGATAATTATATACAATTATTTGTTTGAAAATTACAAATTTTACATTGACTTTACTTTTAAAAAATGTGACTAAATTTTCTTTTTTTTAAATTACAATTTTTAAGCTAATTTTAATAGATTTTGCAAATGTTGAAACTGTTCTATATATAAAACATACAATTATGTGTAAGCGGCAACACTTTTCATTTTCGACGTCGCTCAACCAAGCACTGTGGTCAATAACATGTTTTTAAATCCTAAATTTTCAAATTTTGTTTGTATGAAAAATTTTGTTTAACTTTTGTTAGAGTTTTTCTATATTTTAAATATTTTTATTTGCAGTATTTTCATAATTTAATCATTTGTTATAATAGATGCTATCGTTACCATAGAAAGTGAACCAATGGAAAATTTAACATTGGTTGAATAATTTGTTTTAATTCTTCACAGAGATACTACTAAACCTGATTATGCTCCTAAAATAAAATTTGAAGTATTGAATAGTATAATAAAATTTTGTACGTTAATAATACTATGATTGGAAAATACACGAAAATTTCTAAAATTCCACTATATGTATTATTTAAATTTTATATTTTGTATTATGAGAATTTGGTGGTTATTCCACTGTACTTGTGGGCAAAGCATGTTGTCATGCATGAGAAATATGAGAGTAGAATAAGTAGAGAGAGAGAGTAGAGAGAAATATGAAATATGACAGTAAAGAATTACATTCTGCTCTTGTATTCCTTCCCTTCATGCTGGCTCTTGACTGTCCCCTTCGTCAAGCACTCAAGTGCAAACGGGTAGCTCGTAAGTGCAAAAGGCTCCTGCGAGCCAAATCGCCCATCACTGGATTATACTATTCTTAAGTAATCAACTTTGATTATACTATTCTTTAGTAATCAAATCGACTACTTTGTTCGATTCTTTAGTAATCAATTTATTTGTATTGCTTTTTGACATTATACCAATGCCTTTGTTATTGTTTTGTTGTTGATTTGTAATCATAGAGAGCGTTTTTTTTTCTGGGCCTACGTTATAATTGTATCATGAACCTAACGAAATAATGCCGAACCTTTTTCTCTCCTTTTTGTGCGGATATTCTTCGTGTTTATGAATCCACAATGCGTGACAAACATCTTCAATCGTCTTACCTGCATAAAACAGGTTAATTTCTTTAAAAATATTCGGTGCACTCCTTCTCCTTACCCTGATTAATTAAAACAAAAAAAAAAATTATAAAAATCGGAAGCACGGAGAAACACGGGAAAAAATGGTTCTTAACTGTTTCGCCTACGCCTATTTATATATAGATAAGGGTTTATGCGTCATTCATCAAACATCATACGTCATACATCATGCGTCATCGTTTTGTGTTGCTACATAAGCCTTTGTTTTCAATTCTTGCTCTCAACGCTTCCAGAGCGCTCTCTGAATGCCCATAGTTGATCATACCTAATACATCACGCATCATTTCATCATGCATCATACATCATTTCCTCATACATCATTCATCATACGTCATTTATCATACATCATACGTCATCCATCATACATCATACGTCATACATCATAATTCATACGTGATCCATACACGTCATGCGTCATTCATTATACAGCATATTTCATACAAACACATCATACATAAAGCGTGGTCAGGCGCCATACATGTTTGTTATACGACTCATACATGCATGGCATACAATTATGTGTAACAAGCGTGTCACACATGTTCGACATACACGTATGTCATACAAGTATATCATATCAGTTTGACATACAGGTTTTGTTGTACAGGTATATTATACAGGAGTGTCATATATGTTATACAAGTTTGTCATACATGTTCGGCATAATAACATGCCGTACATGCTTGTCATACATGATACATAATGCGTCATTCATCATTCGTCATCATTTATTTTATCATACATCATTCATTATACGTCATCCATCATTCATCATACGTGATACATGTTTGTCATACATCATATATCAAGCGTCATTCATCATTCGTCATTCATCATACATCATACATCATCATTTATTTCATCATACATCATTCATTACACGTTATTCATCATTCATCATACGTGGTACCAAAAAAATTCGGTAGCCATATGGACGCAAATTAAATTTAAGAGTTCATTAATTAATTTTAAAAAATTTCAATTTTTCATTTCATCATTCGTCATTCATCAAACATCATACCATTTCATAATACAAACACACCATGCCTTACATCATGAGCTTACATGAGTTACATTCATATGAGCCTACATCATATTCATACAGTGTTGCGCAAAACAATAGCAACAAAATCAGTGCGCTGATACAAAATCGTGTATATTTTTTAATATTGTGAACACACAAAAATTATTATAGGAACACAAAGCCTATATTCATACATCATATAAAAAACAAATCATATTCAAATTTGGTTTCGTATTTTTTTTTATTAAATTTAAATTTAATGTGACTGCATTCAATTTGTTTGAGTGCAAAACAAAAGCAACAAAACTTAAAAAATGTAAAAAGAGGACAGAAGTTCCAAAAAATAACGGTAAAAGTTATTTTATTGTAAAGCACATGTTTTTTGTGAGTCATAAAGATTAAAGTTTAGTTTTGTTTTTGCGCTAATTGTGACATTGACTGTTCCATTTATAATGGCACGTGATAAATACTGTGAAACTCTAAAATTACAAATTATATCCGAATATAAAAAGGGAAAATCGCAAATATCTATCACGAAACAGTTTAATATAATTCGTTCAATAGCATGTAGATTAATAAAAAGTATAACATCACAAAAGTCATAACAACGGTACAATCAGGAGGGCGGCCGCGGAACACATCGCTGCGTGATGACAGGAACATTTGTGGCGTGTTCAAGAAAAATCCATTTGCAACCTCCAAAGAGGTGATTCGGACACTTGATTTAGATATCCATTACAGCACTGTTCGCAGAAGAGCCATTGAGAACGGTTTAAGGAGTTACAGACCGGCAAAGGAACCTTTGCTTACAGCTAAACATAAACAAAAAAGGTGAAGTGTTATAATTTAAACAACTCTGTCTGAAATTGAGACTCGGTTTTGCAAAAGAGCACCTAAATTGGACCGTTAAAAAATGAAAAACCGATTTGTTTAGCGATGAATCAATCATTAATTCAGAGGGGATGTGCACTGTACGGCGCGCCCAGGTACACGACTTGAATCCCGAAACTGCAAAATAAATTTTAAGCACGGAGGCGATGGTATTATGGTCTGGACTTGTTTTTCCTATGATGGAGTCGGACCATTTCATAAAACCGATGGTATTATGGATCGATTTGTATATAAAGACATTTAAGAAAGCAAGATGCTACCACATGCAGAGTTGAATATGCCGATTCAGTGGACGTTTCAGCACGACAACGACCCGATCACACATCATAGCTCATCAAAGATTACATTATAGACAATGAGATTCAAGTTCTGGATTGGCTTCCCTACAACTGAACAGGGGGCTTTAAGGGAGGGCTTACATGTTTGTCATACAATTCCTACAGGTATATCATACAGGTATGTGAAATGTTTATGTTTGCCATATATGTTTGTCATACATGTATGTCATACAAGTTTGCTGTAAAGGTTTGTCATACATCTTACTTCATTCATCATGCGTCAAAAATATTTAAATTTTCCATTTCATTGTTCAGTCATCATAGTCATCGTCATACATCATACGTCATTCATCAAACATCCATTTGACATAATCATGATTTCCATAGATCATACCTACATACATCATGCGTCATTCATCATATATCATTCATACGTCCCACAGGATTGACATGCGGGTATGTCATGCAGGTATTTTATACAGGTTTGTCGTACAGGTATGTCATATAGGCATAAACTACAAGTTTGAAATACAGGTTTGTCATACAGATATGACATACTGGTATGCCATACAAGTTTGACACACATATATGACATATAAGTTAGTCATTCAGGTATTTCATACAAGTTTGACATACATACATATGTGACGTATAAGTTTGTCATTCAGGTATGTCATATGTGTCTGCCATGCAGGTATGTCATACGTGTTTGTCATTCAGGTATGTCATACATGTTTGTCATTCGGGTATGTCATACGTGTTTGTCATTCAGGTATGTCTTACAAGTTTGTCACACGTAAGGCTTGTCATACATGTATACATCAATCATTATAATGTCCACCATACATTATCGTAATACCAAAAAGATTTAGTAGCCTTTTGGTGCGGACATTCTTCGCGTTTATGAATTCACAATGCGTGAAAAATATCCTAAATCGTTTACCTGTTCAAAACAGGTGAATTTCTTGAAAAAATTTCTTAAATATTCGGTGCACTCCTTCTTATTCCTACTTACTCTGATTAATTTAAAAAAAAAATATATATAAATCGGTTGAGAAACACGGGAGAAAATGGTTCTTAACTGTTTCGCCTAAGCCTATTTATATATACAGTGAACAGGCCATGAAATAATGTTCTTTTTGCTGTTTTTATCACTTGTACGAATATTGTAATTGTTTTTGATTTCATTTTTTGTTATTGTGTTGTGAATATATGTATGTATATGGAATAAAAATATATGAAAAAAATTTTTGCAACAGCTTAAAAAGTGTAAAATTTCAATGATTCTTTGAGAGAAAATGTTTTTTTTCTAAACTCTTTTGATTCACTGTATGTAGATTGCTAAAGATTTATGAACTCAGTGCAACCCTGTGAAAATATTTGGCAGTACTTCATAAAATAAATATAATTTCAGCTTGTGAAATTCTAACTGACGTTTGTCGCGTTTTAACAGAAAATAAGAAAAATGGAGAGGTAAGACATTTAAATGGAAAATAAAATATTCTTTGCAATTCTGGTTTCCATTTACAAGATATTTCAATAAAGTGTCGAAAGTTGTACAAGAATCAGAAGAAAATCTTAAATCTTATTATCGTATTTCTAGCTCCAGCAATGGTGCTTCGACTGATGAATTAATGGAGTTTGAGGAGCCGAGTGCAAGCAAGAAAAATCTGAAAAACTCGAAAAAATACGGTTTTTATACTTATTATGTATTTAAACTTGAAAGCCTGAACTTAATTTTAATAAATTTCAGATATGTTTTGTTCTTGGTATTGTTCCTTTTTATATCATACTAGCCGATATACCCGGTGATACTCTGGGGAAAGTATAAAATTTTCATGTTCAGTCCTCGTTTTAATATTTTTGATACAAATAATGAAAAATAAGCTGCACTTAATTGATTATTAAATTGCTTTGTAGCTCATATTAAAGTTCCATGTTTTTTCTATCGGAAAAAAAAGGTTTTAACGATAACTTTTGATCGGAAAGAGATACTAGTATAATTTTTTGACACAAAATTATTATTGAAGCTTAACTATTCTATAAAAAAAAAACACAGGTGCGTCACTGGACACACGAGAGAAGCGAAGCATTTTCGCATATTCATAGATTTGATAATTTAGCGTTTTTTCGATTAAAATAATTTTTAAATTCAAAACTTTAAAATAACAAAGTATATATGTATATCATATATATTAACCCTCTTCGGCCCTCCCTTAAAGCCCCCTGTTCAGTTGTAGGGAATAAATATACAAAAATCATTAATTTTGTTACAATTTAATCAACTTACAGGTTGTTTATTTTTAACGATTTTTATAACGACCTTTAGTAGGAAGTAGAAACAACATCTAATACACAATCCTTAGTGAATATTTCTTTTAATTCGTTTGTTCTTTTAGTTCGTTCGTTCTTTTAGTTCGTTAGGTCTTTTAGTTCGCATGGACAAACCGAAGATTCAAACCATAGCTCGGTAAATTTAGTTATCTTTGCTCTAGTTCGTTTTGTTTGCTACTTTTGTCGGTTGGCTAGCCAATACACAGTCCTAGAATAGTAATAGATTATATTTCTTAATCTACTCTTAAAGTAATAGATTATAGTGATCTGCTGAAACATAGCTTTAGCTAATGTTTATCACTGAATCAACAAAATTATGAAAGAAAGGGTTTTAGCGTAATGGTTAGAAGAAAGTACCAACAAACGATAGAACTGTGAGTTCTGGGTTCAATTCCTGCAGCGGGCAAGAAATTATTTTTAATTTAACATTTTCTGGTTCAGTTGATGCAAGCAAGAAACAATATCAATTCTAAGAAAAAAGGTGTCGGAAAAAAGTGTCGTTTTTTCTGATTTCACTCTAGCAAATCGCAGAACGAGGCGTAAAAAGCTTCGCTTCAAAAATAAAACCAAATTTTTAAAAAAATCATCCCTTTAAAAAATCAGTCCTTTTGATGACAAAAAAAGTTAATGAAATTTTTCGTAAAACTGAAATATCTTTTGCTATTAAACTCTAATCAATAATAACGGATTATTTGCATCGAAAGTAGAACATTGTAATTTCTGATAGTTTTATGTTATTCTAAGGAAACAATATTGTATAGAAAAATGCATTGTATTAAAAGTTTGTGCAATTTTGAAAATATGTGAATGTTTTTGGTGTCAAAATAACAGAATTTTTTTAAAATTATTCAGACAAACATTTTCGCTAAAAAAAAGTATGCTAGAAGGTAGATTTGTGTTTCTTGTAAAGGGTCCGCCCCTTGATGCGTGATCAAAACTTATTATGCTATAACATAAGTTAAGATTTAAGTAACATGTGTGCCGAATTTGAGTTAAATCCGTTCTGCCATTAAGATTTTTATTCGGGTCAAACAAACAGAAAATGACTAGATTCATATTCACAGAGTAAAAATGTAAACAAATCTAGCCTTTTTTTAGCCTTTTTTAAGCCTTCTAGCCTTTTCTAGCCATTTTTTTAAGCGCATCTAGCATTTTTCCCAAAAAATTTCTGGCAACAGTGGTAAATTAACCCAGCGAATACATGAGACAATTTGTCATAGCAATTTCAACACATTTAAACTTTTGTTACCAACACACTCATAACTTTTCAGTTGCCAGCTCAATTGCTTGCAACAATCACATTGCAAGTCGGCTTGCTAGGAATTTGACATAGAGTGGCAAAATTTGATGTTTACTTGAGAAAGTGTAAAAAAACAAAAACGCTGAAACTAAAAGAAATGTCACTTTTTGTCATGCAATTACTATGCCACCTACGTTACTATCGGCAATTGACTTGATGGCGACAATAATTTGACAACTTATACGTATTTAAAAATTGTTATGGCAATTTGTCACGTGTGTTCGCAGCGTAACACTCAATTTTTGCCTAGAATACGAAAGTTTTTTTACAAGTCTTTTTTTTCACCTTATATTACGCTCTCTTTCTCGCGTCACGCGTCTCGTCGGACTTCATACCGAGTAGTCGTATGTTATGTATAGGCTCAATTTCTAGCAGGTATTATAATATATATAATTTTTTATTTTTTACTTTTTGAAAGCCTCTTAAAGATTTTGAAATCTATTTTCATTTAAATCGAATTAGAATTTATTACAGTCAACTAAAATATATTTATATTGAATTTTATAATTCTTAAAAAACATATTTTTTATCTCTGGTTTTATTGTTATTGCGCTTATTAGCTTGTCAAAGTTAGTGGACTGCTAGAACCACTGAGATTACTGATGAGTCAGAGTAGCGTCCGACGAAACCATGGCCTAGTCAGCTTGGTTTGTTCTGCAAAGAACTTTGTTGTTGTAGCAACCTGTTGCTTCATGAATTATTTGGCATAAAGTTCTTAATATAATTCTTAAAAAATATGTTTTTTAAGAATTATAAAATTAAATAAACATATAAAAATGCCACAATTTTTTATAACTCAAATATATTTATTTTTTCTTTAAATTAAGTTGATTTTTATGTATTGAAATTTTTGATAAAAATTATACTGCGGGACAAGTTGTAACAATTTTGTGTGGTAAGTTGTAACATGTTATAAGTTGTCTGATACATTTGATTTGGATATTCGATGCATGTTTATTTTATTATATACCTTAATTTTTCTTTTGTAGAATGAAAAATTATTAACGAAAGTCTAATCGGACAACTCAAGGTACTGAAGTTTTTAAGTTGGCTGCTTTTGAAGTAAAAGATAAGTTTTTGGAGCAACGGAGATTTGGCCCATAAATGTAGACATATTTCAAGACTGAGGACTTTGGACCATCTTATGTCACGAATCGTCCCAACCCTGATGAAAGAGTATGACTGAAGATGTTTCTTATATGGCTCTAGAGCTCGAATTTTCTGTACATTCTCGGCCCGGAAACAATCAATGTGGATGATGGTTCACTCGAAAAAAGTGAAAGTCTATCAGTCAGCACACCTACTTTTTCTTCTTTAAAAATAAGGCCTTTCCCTAAAGCTTTAAAAAAAGGTACAAACCGGAAACAGCGCAAAAGAAAATCTTGCATTTTAACAGCCGAACCAGATTGGAAGCTCTGCAAAAAGAAAATGAAGAGAAAAGGATAAAAAAAAAGCTCAAGCCTGTGTTAGATAACACGGGCGCATAGGTCAGACGTAGAATACGTTAGTCATTAACAGCCTTATTCAATAGATTTCCTTAAACAACCTTTAAACGCTTGTTTAGTTACGCACTGTTTAAGGCTTTACGCTTTGTTATTCATAAACATTTTTTCATTTTCTGCTTATGACAAAAACATAAAAAGAGAAGACCTCCAAAATGTTATTTTAACAGAATTTCGTGAGCGAACGTGACGGGCCATCGAGAAGTGAAACTTGTTGTGTTTTTGATAAAATCGTGAAACATGTTGCGCTACTCAGAAAAACAGGTTTTCTTCTTGTTGCGAAGATCACAAATCATTTAAATTTTGTGATTGTGTTTATAATTGCCATTTCTATCAACAATGCACTTTTTCGCAATTTTGTTTAATTTCCATGAAGCTGGTATTTTTTCGCAAAATGCAATTTCATTGGATATGATTGCGGAGGCGGGGGTTCAATTCCGGCGGCTGGCATGATTTTTTTTTTCTTAAAATATACAATTTTTTTATTATTTTTTTTTTAATCAATTTTTAGTAAATAATTTGTAATTTTTATAAATTTCAAGCGAAGAACTTATTTGTTTTCAGTCATTTTGTTTTTGTTTTTTTTTATTATTTAAGCTTAGGTAATATCGCGAAGTTATACTATTATAGGTAATATCGGTAATATCGCGAAATGTAATTTATACATTTTGTCAGTTTTTTTTAATAATACTTACTTTTAAATGAAATAATTTTTTTTAAATAATGCAACCATTTGAGGAAAAAAAATTATAATTCAATTAAACATCCATGCGAAATCATCATAAAAATGAAAAATAAAATTTACTCTAAGCATATGCACATATATATTAACCACCTAAGCTTAAATAATAAAACAAAATAAAATGATTGCAAAGAAGTAAATTATTTGCTCAAAATTTTATTTATAGAATTATTTATTAAAAAATTGTTTAAAAAAAATAATAAATAATGCGAAATTGAAAAAAAAAATCATGCCAGCCGCCGGAATTGAACCCGCGCCTTCGCGATATTACCTAAGCTTAAATAATAAAAAGAAACAAAATGACTGAAAACAAATAGATCTTCGCTTGAAATTTATAAAAATTACAAATTAATTACTAAAAATTGATTAAAAAAAAAATAAAAAATGTATATTATAAGAAAAAACAAACAAAAAACATAAAAAATGTATATTTTATGAAAAAAAAAAGCCAACTTATAAGGCAAAATATGCAGGCGAATGACAATCGATACGACATTTTGGTGGGAAAATGTCGAGTTGTCACTCTAACCCACAACAATGCATTATTATACGTACGGCCAAATATCCCTCTTATACAACTCTTGCAACAAAAACGAAATGAGAATTATAAGAACTATGTAAGGTTGCAACTGCAAGAGAACAGAGTGCGATGCTGTTGCTGCTTGTCGGAATATGTGTGTACGTGTGCGATGCTGTTGCTGCTTGCTTGTATTGAATATGTGTGTACGTTTCTCACACTGGTTCTGTGATGAACACACAGATAATCGTACTGCTCTTACACATGATGTTATAACACATAAAATACAAAGCATATGAAAATTAATACAAAATTTGAAGGAGTTAAATTTTGATTTACTTATAGAATCAAAAAAATTATATGTACACTGAAAAAAAAATGTTTTAAAATTGACGACAATTGTTATTAATTTGACGATATTTGTGTTTAAAAAATAGCTTGCAACAAATTTCGTCAAAGTAAGAGCAAATGTATTTAAAAATTTTGAAAAACATATGAAAAAAAAGTCAAATTAACAACACATTTTGTGAACACATTGTGTTTAATTTTAAGCTAACTTTTTTTTTTCAGTGTAGCAATATGATTACTTAAATACAAATCAAAAGAAGAAATATTAAATATGTTACGAGCATACTTGAATTTTCTTCAATGCATGCATAAAGTATTAAAAACTTATAATGAAAGTGACAAACATTTTCTCAAAATTTTGTGCTCACGATTAACACTCCCGTATTACGTATTCTACGTTAAAAAAGGGGTAAGTTGCAACACCAGACATTTTTTTTAATATCCCTCAGTTTAAAAATACTTCCTATTCCAAATTTTTTTTATGCATAGATTGTTAGACATTTAATCTTTCAACTCATGTTTTTGGAACCAGGAAATACTATATAGTTTCGTTATCACATCATATTTTCCAAAAAGTGTTACAACTAGCCCTCCGCTCCCCTAAGCGCATTTACATTTTAGTTTTATACGATTTTTTACTGGGTTACCTATGTTGAGTTATGAGTTATTGATTGAATTTAAGAATCATAAGAAAAGAAAACGTGTGTGATGTCACAGTCAAATCGCCTTAAACTAAAATTAACTGAGAATACTTTTCACATATCTTAGAACCGTAAAATCCTTATAACAAAAGGCTTACGAGTATTCCTCGGTTACATATTGCATCAATATCTTCAACAATCTGTGAAATAAATAAGAGGCAGATCGTTATTTTTGCATGAGGTCAACGATCATTGACCCATTTTCAACCACGTTGCAAAAATGATTGAATTTTTAAATATAAAGTACATTCATAGAGTAATTAGGGCCCTTCGATTCAAAATACGTCATAAAAAAAATCTATCCTCACCCGCTTTCCCGTTATATCAAAAAATCAAATTTTCGATTAATCGAACGTGGGCGCTTATCCCATACCATAAAATCCCATACAAATAGGAAATGTTAAATTTTATTAGGGGTACTCACACCGGACTCGTTAGTTTGTTAGTTGTTACTTGTTCTTTTTTTACATGCACTTTGTTTTTGTAAAATTATCGAACTATCGAACTACCGAGTAACAAAGTAACAACTTAGCAACCCTGATAATTTTTTCGTTAGTTGGCGGAATACGAACAGCTGTTCCATATTTTTAATTGCATGAAATTTAAATGTATTAAAAATAAAACCCAACGCATATTAAATTGAAGTTTTTGTTGAAAAGTAAGTATTTCATAAATAAATTAATTTTTTTCTCTATCCTTTCCACTTTTTACTTATAAATTTTCAGCAATTGTAATTTACGAAAAGCAAAATCAGCTTTTATTCAATTATAATTGCCAGGCTAACGAGATTAAACAAAAGGGTGTGTTCACAGTTAACAAATTTAACGAAGTAACAACTAACCAAATAACAAACTAACGAGTTCGGTGTGAATACCCCTATTGCTATTTTGGCTGACACAGTTGCAAAATGTTTATTCTGGGAAATCCAATTCGTTTTGGGTATAAACTGGGGTGCCTCTGTTCATCAATTGGCAATTTGTTTTTTTTTTTTCATCCCTACTGTGGACAATCCGATGAATACAACACAGACGTTGGTCTTGTAGCTGATGTCGTTCCTTGTTTACTCAGCAAGTCGAGGCTCCCATGGCTCATATGGTATTTTTTGACAACTTCTTCACATCCTATCATCTTCTGTGCTTGTTATCAGAAAAGGGATTCTCTGCCACTGGCACTGTTCGTTGTAATCGTGTAGCTGGTGGTGCTACTAATATGAGGACCGGAAAAGATTTGCCCCGCGGTGCACATGATTATATGTATGAATCTAAGAACCAGATCACTCTTTGTCGCTGGCAAGATAATAAGGAGGTCACCATAGCTACAAAATACGATCAGATTCTGCCACTCCACCCTGTTCGGCGTTGGCAAAGCACAACTAAAGCTTCAAAGAAGGGGCCGGGCGAAGAAGGCAAATTTGTTAACATGGATCAGACTGCTGTGCTTCACAGCTATAGTATTGGGATGGGTGGCGTTGTTCTCCACGATAACGCTATTGAAAATTATCGAGTTAACATCCGTGGAAAGAAATGGTACAGTAGACTCTCAAAAATTAGAACCACTTCGTTCCACGGGTGGTTCTAATTTCTGAAATGTTCTAATTTTTGGACGTTTTCTTTTTTCACTGAAATTTATAAGAAAAGAATGAAACTGATTCAAAAAAATGTATGTTAACACAAAATCATTTTTATTTATTAATATTTAATGTTTTTTTTTTAACATAAAACTCATATAATTAACCTTTTTATATTTATATTAATGAGCAAAGATCACTTATGAATTTAATAAATAAAAAACTGTTCAGAAATTAGAACCAGGTTCTAATTTCAGAGCGTTAAAAATTGAAATGGCAGGTTCTAATTTCTGGACAATTCGAATTTGTGAGAGTTCTAATTTGTGAGAGTGTACTGTAATGGCCACTTTGAACAAACACCCTGAATTCATCAATTGTGAACGCTTGGAAACTGCAATGTTTGGTAGCGAAATATAAAAACGAGAAGCCAATGAGACAGAAAGAATTTAAGTTGTCTGTCACTGAGTCTCTATTATTGACCGATGATAAAGAAGGAATGGAAGTTGATGATAATCTGGAGTTCCACAGAATGCGTAACTTACCAAAGGTTGTTGGTGAACACCTTATCGTCCGTCATTCGGAAGGAAAATATCGTCGTTGCCAGTTGAAAGGCTGTGGCAAAGTAACAATTTGGATGTGCGAGAAGGGTGGCAAACATATGCACTCACATCGTTTTAAAGTTTTTTATGAAAAATGATTTTTTTTTCGAACAATTTTTTCAATAACTAATATAACAGTTATATCTTAATTTATATAATATACTATTATTACTGATACTAATTAAATTATACTTTTTCATTACTATACTATAAATTATCTAAAATCAGAAAATTCAATAAACAATTATTTTTTACAGAAAAAACCTTGTCTATTCGCTTATATTACGATATGTTTCATTTGTATGTGTTTTTCTGGTATGGGATAAGCGCTAACATTCGATTAATCGAACACTGACTTTGAGTCAAGCCTGCGTTATACAGGTGTTGTCAGGTGTTGATTTTGTGATTGCAATAGACAGTTTGGTTATTTTGCTATGAGACCTCATCATAACTTTTTTCTTTTTTTTTAATTATATAATTTAAATATAATTCGCAAGAAAGGTCTTTCAGCAAGGTATTTTTGAACAATCCCTACCACAAGTAGGGGTGGTGGTCGGAGGGATGGCAACCATTATTTTGGAAGAGCCAATTATCAAAGTAATATATGATACTAGCGACCACCGGTGCGCGTTGCTGCCCCCACCAACTTTAATAATAATAATAATAATAGTAATATTCTTAGAGTTTTTCCGTTGTTTGCAAGCGCTCTATAAAGAAGAGGCAGAATAAAGTGAAATGTGAACGGAAAATTGCAATAAAAAAACTTGTATGTATCTTGGTTGCGAGCGTTCAGCGCAAGCGGCTTGCGAAAGCTTTACATTTTTCTGACTTGTCAGAACAGTCAGAAAAATGTTAGAGCGTTTAACAGGCGCTCTAAAAAGAAGTTACAGAAGAGAGCGAAATGTGAGCAGCGAATAGTTTTGCTCTGAGTTTGATAACGTTGTTCTCAGATGCTGTTAATAAAAGAAAAACCAACATAACAACAACAATTATATGCAATTACATGCAAACTTTAATAAGCTATAACTTAAAATATATACATTTTTGAGAAATAAAAAGTCCAGTTTGCACATCTACAGGTCTAAACCTATCAAACCATACTAAATTTATTAAAATTGAACTTGTACTTAAAAAGCCTTACGCCTGCCAAAATTTGGGTTTGCGTAATATATATAAGATGAACGATTTACCTGATATCATTTTCCTTCATATTTATAAAAAATTTTCAAAATGAACAAATTTTACGTTCGATTAATCGAACACCAGTCGGAAATGGGTTAAAACAACTTACGCATTAAAAAAATTATATCAGAATTAATGGGATTCAATTCTTGTAGTAGCCCTGTTATAACACTCATTATGAAATTGTTGACCTTCTTGACTTTGTATGTAATGTTAAATTTCTTCTGAATTTACAAAGAACTGGTAAAATTTAAGTCTTTATCACAAGGTGCCGCAATTCTTCTTTTATATGGGATTTTCTAATAGGGACTTGACAACTTTGAACTAAATTTCTGAATGCACCCTTTCACTAATCATCGAACTGTCATTGTCAATTTATGCAGTAAGCTCAACATTCTCATCTTGGTAAAGTACACGAAGTATAATATATATAAAAATATAAAATATAAAATATAATAAAAATTTACTACCGAAATTTGGAGTCGGTGATCGCAACTTTAAGAACGTAAACTGCAATTTTCGGTCGTAATTCTCGCCCTAGTAGACAGACAATTACAAGTTTAGTGCAAAAATTTGAGTCTACATAATCGTTGTGTGATGTGCCGTGCCGTGTCAGTGAGACAACGGGTTGGTCAAAGTGTCGAAAATATCGCAGCCTATCAGGCGTCTGTAGCAAACGATACAAAACAGTCAATTCCACGGCGTTCTCAAGAATTGGGCATCGCCCAGACCACTTTATGGCGAATTTTGCGTAAGGATCTTGGTTTACACCCATACAAGATCAAGCTGACTCAAGAATTGAAGCCGATGGACCATTTGAAGCGATGTGCGTTCTCCGATTGGGCTCTGGAAAGATGCGCAAGATGATGAATTTTATCGCAAAATAATCTTCAGTAAAGGTGGGTAATAGCACAATTTTTGGCGTGCTGACTCTTTAGCACATGTGCACCCTTATGTGTCAGCACACTGTGCTAGTACAATTGTGTCACAGTCGAAAAAAACACTTCGTAGTCGAAAAGCAAAAGCAGTCGAATATTCGTCCCATAAGAAATACATGCAAATCAGCTGCGACCACAGCAACAGCATTTGTCTCATTTACTCTTTCGTGTTTACGTTAAAAGACGAAGTGTTGCTCCACACGCGCGTGCACTAGCTCACTACTGAGTGTCACACAATACATATTAGACACTTTAAGCGCAAAAGTCCCGCTCTTCATCTTGTGCTGTTTTCACTTCGTCAGTCAACGTAGTGTGCTAGCACACATGACACACTACAGAGAGTCAGCACAGTGCCATAGCACAGCACTGAGTTACCCACCTCTATTTGGCACTTTGTGTCGTAGGTGGGGTTTCAAGTAGGTGATGTCTTATCTGAAAATATCGAGGAAATGGTAGAGATTCCTATTGAACAAGCAGAGTTTGAAGAAAACGTAGAGTGTGATAGAAATGTTGACTGCTATGGTGCTCTGACAGACGATGAAATAATAGATGCTGTTGACCAAACACAACACCAATCATCGGAAGACTCTTCATCAGATAGTCCAATTGACCCTTTGTCATTGTGATGAACTTGAAATTTTTGAAGAAAAATTGTTTAAGAAAAATTTTCAGAACTGTTGCCAGAAAAAAATTACTGACTTTTTTTAGGGCAATGCTTTTTTTCTCATTTACCTACATTCGTTATCTATGAATAATGGATATGATGTACAGTTTAGTATGTATGGATATGTGTTATTTTAAAAAACTGCATTGATTTTTTTGTTTACATATGTATCTTAATCTTTTCGTTAATTTTAAATTAAGGGTTATTGTTTGTTTTGTCTTTCTAATAAAGTTCAACTCAAAGATTTGTTCTAATTTATTAATGTATAGATATTAAATTATTGAGTTATAATTTCAAAGTGTTGATAAGTACCTCGAAGTACTTAAGCGGGTCCCCGCTTTAAAACTTACCCGCTTTAGTTACACAAAAACTTGAAATTTTAAGGTAAGGCAATTGACCGGGATTGACTGTAGCACGAAAATGTTCACGAATTCATCCCGAGTCCAACACGTCTTAGATAAATATGTCAAATTACTTTAAACAACAAAAAACGTGCTCAAATGGCAAACTGTTCTAAAGAAGGGTATGTTCAACAATGTCAAGTTTCCAATTGGAACGTCAGATGTTAAGTGTTGCCACTTACTGGTGCCAAGGCCAGAAATATAAATAGCAACTTTCATATGTGGGTCAATTCCAAAAAAAAACATACACAAAGAGGTTTTCATATGTTATTTTTAAAGTTTTTTAAATTTTCCCGTTAGAGTAGTCAAATTAAGTGAAAATTAATGGAGAATTCAAAGTTGTTTTAGGCCCTGCAAAAAAATAATTTTTTCTTTGGTTTTTATATGATTTTTGTATTGAACGTCACATAGTAGATATACGAGAAATATCACTAAAAATATAAAAATTTTTAAAATAAAGCTTGCTGTGATGTTTGTAACGTTATTTCACCAGTTAAATAAGCTTTTGCAAAAATCGCCATTTCAATTAAAGATATAATAATTTTTTACCAAAAATACCTACTTATTTTACAATTTTCACGGGAATAACTTAAAATTTTTCACCAAAAAGACATTTACGTAGAGGTTATTTTCAAAGTAGTATACTTGCAGGAATGAATAATAAAAAACTGTTAAATAATAAGCAGTTAAAAAAAATACAACAGGGTGACGTTCAATACATTTTGTGACGTTCAATACATTTTGTTGTGCTTAACAGGAAAAACAGGTTTATTCTTTTACAAAACAAAAAAAACAAAATAAAAAGTACATATAAAGTACATAATTCAGCTATACATAAAATGATCATCCTATTTTTTTTTTTTTTTATTTTTTTACAAAAAATGAAAAAAGTCAATAGCTAGCTGAATTTGTCACATCTTCAGTTTATATTATTGAAAAGGCATAACCTAACGAAAAAAATTATAGCACGTGTTGCTGGCATGGTGTAAAACTTAAAGAAATTAAGAATGAGTCAACTTATTGCAATATTTTCAAAAATGTTGTTCTTTTCCTCAAAATAGATAAAATAACTTTTCCAATGTTACTATGTTACCGGTAATCGGTCTTAAGTTGATAGAGCTACGTTGTCTCACAATAAACCCTATTTTGGCCGCGAAAAAATATTCTAAAAATGTATAACTTCGAATTTGGTTTTCAAATCAATAAACCAATGTATGAAAAATATTTGAGAGAAATTGGAGATTGTCAGTGCAACTGATCAATGTGAAATGAGCGATATCAGTTAGTAAAAAAAAAAGCAAAAATCAGGACAAAGTCATACATAGGTACCATTCTTTTGCTTTCGTTTATATTCTTCATTTCGTTCCTTATCTAGCTTTATTTTTATCCGATATCTTCGTGCTCTTTCAGCAGGCGTTAATTTGGCTATTTTACTCTTAAATATACAAAAACCAAATACAAAATGACTACTTCAGCCGGTGGTGTGACATTTCTTAAAAGTAACGTTCAATACATTTGTCACTTTTTAGTTTTTTTTTCTTCGGAATTTTATTTTACAAATATACTTAAACAAGGAAATTAACCATAACCTATAAAACAATGATTTTAAACTTGGATTTTTTTTTATTTACTATTTTTGATTTAATAAAAAAAAAACTTCGCGTGACGTTCAATACATCATCACACTTACTTTTCATGATGAACTGAGAAAACACAAAAATATGTACTTTAATATTATTTTATCGTGTTCATTTTTAGAATTTCGAGAGAACTAATCTCTGCACTAAGGGAAAAAATATTAAATTTATCCAAAAACTTTTTTAATTTATCCAAAAAGCGAGTAATTTTTGCACCAATAACGCATTTGAATAAATCGACTACGTAAATATTTAAAATTTATTTGAATACTTTTTTAATTTAATTAAATATTTAAACAGAATTAATAAAAAATATATTAAAATTATGCACGAATTTTTTTAAAATATCTTTCAAATATTTACTATTTGAAAATAAACTATCGCATTTAAAGAAAATTTGAATAAAAATATTGAATTTAAAAAAAAACATATTTAAATTGAATATGTTATTAATGGTTTTATGGCATTATTTTCTTCTTATTGCGTTCATCAAATGCCATTGCCTGTATAATTTATTACCGCTTCACTTTTTTCGTTCTCTAATTTATACTATTTTTGACAGTTGGTGCACTAATATTGCACCAACTGTCAAACATAGTATAAATTACAGAACGAAAAAGTAATGTACAACATATATTTAGGCAGAAGCAAATTATGCAGGTAAATGACAACCGGTCCAAGATATTCGTGAAAATACCGAGTTGCCACTACACCCTACATAATTTAATTTCTTTGCCAAACATGCATGATATATTGCTCTTGCAACAATAACTAAATGAGAACTGTAAGAACTGCAAATGCAAGAAATAAACTCAGGAACAAAGTGCGATGCTGTTGCTGCTTGTCGGAGTATGTGTGTAAGTGTGCGATGCTGTTGCTGCTTGCTTGTGTGAAATATGTGTGTACGTGTGTGGTATAAATAAAATTCAAATACGGGAAAAAAATGAGTTGTAAGGAAAATATTTGATTTATCCACGTAAATATTTAAATAAAATTGATACTCAGGCGTGGATAATGTTAATATGCATTATTTCCCTAAGTGTGCATTTCCTTAATATAACTTACTGGACATCTATACCTCTCCTAAATTAAAACTAACGAAGTGTAAAAAAAAGTGACGTTCAATACAATGCGCGGGGACTAAATGTAAATCGACAGCCAACTTCGCGATGACAATATTTTGAGAATGACAACAAAATATAACATAAGAAATAAATGCTATCATTAGAAAACAGTTATTATTGGTTAACGCATTGTTTTCAACGTTTTTTTTTCACGTTTTTCATCAAAAAGTGTAACTGGGGACACATGTTTTTGTAGTAAGCGAGTACGAGAGAGCAATTAAATATTCTTCAAAAAAAATATGCAAACAATTTTAGGATTCTGAAAAATATGTTTTGTCAATAAATATTCTTCAGTGATCACTTTCTCATTTTTTATTCGTTTTTTTCTTTTTGTTTTTACCTAAAAACAGAGTTAAAAGAGCAGGGACAAAAAAAGGGAGTTTGTATGCAATTGACCCATCTGTATTAATATCTATTCTCAGGAAAAATTCTTAAAAAATGTATATTTTTTTTATACTCCTTTAAAAAATAAAACCAAAATCAGAATTCGACAAATTCAAAATAATCTCGGCTTAGCGTAAAACGAGTACAAAATTCATTTTTTATTTTAAATGCTTTTTTCCTGCCATTATATACCAACTATAAATTGCACTAGAAGCAAGCATTCTGGGTTTGGCTTTAATTGTTAGAAATTGTTTTCTGTTTTGTTGTTACCTAAAGTTGAACAATGTTTTCGATTAATTAAATGACCGCAAATTTGTTTGTATTAACAAAAGGTTCTGCACACATATGTATGTAACTCTTTGCGGCCAAATAATTTTAATTAATTTGATGCAATAGCAAAAGTGAATAAAAAAACAAAAATTTTTAAATGTTTTCATTCATTATTGTTTTGGCAACAAAAGAAGTTGTTAATTCAACCAGCTGATGAGTTTGTAAGCAAACAACCATGTGTTTTTGTATAGAAGTGAGTAAACACAAATTTTAATATCTTGAAACAATAAAAGTTAATTCCAACATAGTTTGCAATGGAAGCAGGTTTTGACCTTTGGTGAGTACAAAACTTTTGGCTTGTTCAAATAAATGAACAACATCCTCCTGTTATCCAACTGTTTATGAAAAATTTTAGATAAAGTTTGAACATGTGAAAAAATATATCGTACATAAGTGGCATTAAAGTTGTTGGCAGAATACCTAAGCGCTCTTCACAGATGCTTATTAAAGGGCTGAACATGAACAGTATCAAAAGTTTTTTTTCTATTTTTTCAATTTAAGAATTTCAAAATTTGGCAACTATGTCTGTTCTAGTTGTGCTTGTTAAAGCTTAATTGAAACTATGAAAAAAATTGTGACAGCTTTTAATAAACTTTAAACGGTAATTAAGTTTCACTAGTATTACATGTGGCCGAAATCGGCCATCTCTTTCTGTAAGGTAACGAAACTTAAGTTGTTTTTCACATAATGAATTATGAATTGTTATTAATTTTCATGGAAATTCTTAATGCTTGCCTTGACGCTATGAGGAAAATAGTCTTAAAGGACAAAAAAGGAAGCATATAGGTGTCAATAACAAAAATTTATTCAACATGTAATATTCATTTAAAGTAAATAAATAAATTTAAAGTAAAGTAAATAAAGTAAAAGTAAATAAAAAGTATAACAAATAAATCAAGATAAATGATAATTCTCAAGGTAATAGAAGCAAGCAGCAGTTATTTTGTTTTTTTAACGCTGAGAGATATTAAGAGAAAGCAACAACCACAACAACAACAACAACAACAATAATAATTCTACTCAGCTCTTTTTAAGTGTTTGCGTCACTCCCGCATTCTACTCTTGCTTTTATAAGCTACTGCAGTGATGTTCAACAGAGCTTTGTCGCTTTGTAGTTTCTGATTGTCCCATTGGTTAAAAAAGCGTTTTACATTTGTTAATTTTTACTTATCTTAATGACAACATATTCGAAAAAAAATTATATTGTGCAAATCTACTCGAAAATACCTATCCATCGATATAAGTATTATGTGAATATGTTGAAGGTAACACAGGAAAAAAGGGAACACAAACTTTTTTGTTTGCCTATTAATATATAGATGTTATCTTCTAACTGCACTTCAAATACTTTGCTCGCCATCAGTTACTTTGTTATTCCCAAAAAGCTGCTATGCTGTGAATAAACAAACTCAAGCAACAACAACAAAAACAAAAAAAAGCTCGAAAATATCAAAAGTTTCACAAAGTTATCTGAAGCAGTTCTCTTAAGGTAAATAGAAAACTTGCTGCAAAATTATTCGCTTGATACTCCTTCAAATACAAAGTTTGCAATTATTTGAACAAAAATATTGATTTAAAACAAAAATTTTGTTCATGTTGTTCTCGAAAAAATTGCTGCCAAAAACTTTGCCAGTTAGACACATTTCGTCAATTCCCTCGGGGAAAAGACAGTTTCCCCCAACTGCGCTCAGGCGGTTTATGCACAACAAATTGAGTCCATTATGTTCGTGGTTTAAACAAAAAAAGAAAAAAAAATCATGAAAATATATAAAAAAAAACACCGCAAACAAAGCAAACAAAAAAGTTTTTTAGTTAACCTTGGCAAGCCTTTCCCAACGGTGCCAAAGAAATAAAATTAAGAAATTGCCCTAACTATGCAACCGTTTTCTCCTATTTGAACAAGTTTTCCTACCCCATGTGGTCGATGAAAGAATGTTAAATGGTCCTACTACAACAACAATAACCACAACAACAGCAGCTACAGCATCGAATAGAGAACAACATGAAAGCCATCAGATTCATGAAAGATCTCGGAAGTATCATAAAATAAAAAGTTCAGTAAAAGTTAAGTTTTTAGCCGAAACAAATTTGTTAAAATATAGCAAAAAAGAAAAAAAAATACAAAAAACAACCCAGCAAAGCTGCGTATTCCGAATAAGTTCTCAAGAATGTGGCCTAAATAAACACATGCTTGAGGTAGCCCGTTAAGGCGGCAGGTAACTGACTTGCGATGTTGAGATTGTTTGTCAGTCAGGCAAAACAATGAAAAGCAATGAAGTAACTTATATAACAGTACATTTTAAAAGAATTTCTATCAAGGGAACAATAAAAAAATCAGTGCCATAAAACAAGGCGAAAATGTACATGAAATGGTTAAAACAAAATTAAAATCTTAAGTTGAATTTTTAGATTTGAACTCAAAGATTGCCGAGGGCTGCGTCCGCTATTCTATCGTATTAAGTTTTTTAACGAGTTTTCTTTAGAGAAACATCACACAATAAGCCCTGCCCAGAGCGTGATTAGCAAATAGCCGTTTCATAGCAAATATTATTTCACATTTTTACTATTAAAGAATTTATTGTATGATTTGTTTTGTTTTCTCTTAACATTGTTATAAATGGACTAAAATGGAATTTATTTTATAACCTAAGGACTTCAAATATCTTCAACTGTTAGAATTAAAAAAATGTTTTTTTCCAATTCATAAAAGGTTTCTCTACGCTATACCACTTTCACAAATAGAAGAGCGGTGAAGGCGAAAGATGCTTTTTGTAAAGCAATAAGTTTAGGCATTGTTGTAGAGATTTGGATATTCTACCCATTCAATTGATATTTGGTTCCTTAACAAACGCTAAAGTTGGTTATTCGACTTCATAACGAAAAAAAACAGAAAATAAACTATGGCGCCATAATTACATAGCTCATGCAATACATCGATCATACAAATAAAAATTCTAAAAAGTGTTGCAAGAAATTATAACGCGGGACTATAGATGCTACAGATTATTTAATGGAACGACCATAAGGGTTAATTTTATTGCCTCATGATTAAAATAAACAAAATATTGATGATTTCATTAGTCCTCTCAGGTTTAATGCAAAATAGATGCATCATCGTTGCATGAATTTCTCACATGTCTCAAGGTTTACGTCAATGCAAAAAAAAACAAAAGCAAAAGCAAAAGCCAAAGCAAAAGTGAAAGCAGGTCCCTTTCATCTTTTGCGTATTTTTATAGTTTTTCTTTCTTGTTTCTTTGTTTGGCCTTGAACCCAGAATAGGTGAAATACCTATGAATTTATGTCAGGCGATTGTAGTTAGAAGGCAATATCATCCACATACTTCTCTACCACCAACTCCATGTGGAAGAGATTGCCTTCTAATTTCAATCGACTACCTCTACCTCTAAATCAGTGTTAAACGGCTCTGCCCCACAAATGCATTCTCATTTTGCTTTAACACTAGCGAGCTTTTAAGCTTTCACTGAAAGAAAATTGCGTGTTATTTTGCAAAAAGACTTAAGCAAGTTGACTTGCTATGGCACACAGTTTATATTTCAAGTTTATTTATAGAATTCACAAAGGTTGATAAGGTAAAAGCGAAATTAAGGTAAAGCTAAACCTAGAAAACCAAGTAATAATAATAGCTAAGAAAAGAGAAATTGATAAAGTTAGAAAAAGTATATAAAAAAGATACGGGCTAAGAAAAAAGAAATATAGAGAATGGAAACGACTACAGGTGAAGACCAAGAATGATAGAAACAAGATTACGCGATTTTTCTCAACTGAATGCATGACGTCACACAGCACTTCTGCTTGACAAAAACGTATGCAAATGTGCGATCGCTTAGCCAAATTGACGAAATTGAAAATAAATTCTTTCGGAAAAGTAAAGTAAAAATATCTATTCTTCTGTATAAAAATATGAATATTTTCGTATACGAAAAATATGAATTTTTTAAATTTTCAAGATTTTTATCTCCTAAATCATTCAAGACCGACAAAATTTTACCAATAGATATAGGAGGTTCATATACATATTATAAAAATAAGAAAAAAATATTTAGGCGTAGACCCCAAAGTAAAATTATTCCAAATTCTGACAATATCGCTTATGACGTCATGCTATCTATCTCTCATTTGCGGAACGCGTAATCTTGCTTCTATCATTCTTGGGTAAAGACAAGTATAAATTAAATGAGATAAATGCAGTCTTCTGTTTTCTTTTAAGTACTTATTTCAATTCAAAATTATGGATGAATAAATAAAAGAAAATTATTACAAGGACAAACGTATGTCTTAATGTTAAAATAAAGTAAACTATTGAGAAATTAAATTACTTGATTAAAAACTTATGTGTTAATTAGTGAAAATTAAATTTTACATAAACTAAATAATAGGTATAAAATTTTATTCAGTGTAAGAAGACGATCTGATAAAACTGAGCCCATAAATAGACGAGCAGCATAGATGTTCACTGCTCGGCGGAGAATTTCAAACTGAAGCTTTCGTCGTGCTGCATGGTGGTATTAACAAGGTGAACGTGACGTTTACTAATTTCCCTACGTTTTGAGAAAAAATTTTGAGAAAGTAAGAAAACAAGAGACAAACTGCGGAAAAGTGTCAAATCGCTTGCACTCAATAACCATGGTATAATAATATAAGGTAGTATTGACAGTTGCTTGGGCAACGACCATTTGTCAAAAAAAATGTCTAGAAAGAGAGCGTTCAATTATTTCTTATGTTTTCGCCATTGTTTATGTTTCAGCGCTTGCAAATAACCAAACATTTTCTTACAAAATATTGCCTATTTTATTTAATCAATAGTGAATTATTATTACTACAACGAAGATAACTTGTGAACTTTGTGTTATTAAGTGCAAACATAAGAAAAAATGTTGAAAACGTTCAAATGTAGCAACCTCAGCAGCTGCAGATGCATATGGACGAAATTAAAGAAGTTTCCAATTATTATTAAAACACCACGGCTGGAAAACGTTAAACACATATCACACATAATTTTTTCACAACTTTCATTATTATAATTGTGTATTTAACGCACATATTTTGCGGAATTTATTTATTTTTACATTCGTTTAATTCTTGTTGCACGAACAACTGTTTTTGACAGATGGTCGTTGCCTTGTTGCTGAGAAAATCTATACTTGTCAATGCTACCTGTATAATTATATCATGCTCAATAACAAATTGTAATAGATAGCTTTGCAACTTTTGCTTAGAATTTACCATCAGCTGTTTTTGACAAGGGTGGGTAAAATTTTTTTGAGAGATGTTAAAAATTCGCGATCATCTTTTTAATTACCCCAGTAGAATAATTGTCAAGCCCTCTTATCAGAAGCACTGATATAACTGCTTTAAAGCAACCACTCCACAAGTCTTATAATCACTCCACTTGCATTGATTCTGAAACCCCTTCTAAATTGAACAAAAGAAGTGAGCAGAGAATGGATCGAACGCATTTCTTGCTTATCTACAAGCAATAGACAAAGAAACAGCGCAACAAATGAAAGTTGGAAAAGAACGCGGCTACTGTATAACGGTAAACAACTGAACACGTGTTCATAGAAAAAGGTTCATTTTGGAAAATTGCTGTATGCGCTTTATTGTTGAACATATTTTGAAGACATCAGTTGCAAACTTCATTGTGAGTAAATACAAAACCTTTTTTGCTTTAGTTGACCGTAGTACAAAAAATATGTAAAAAGGGCGATATAGCCAATAATGTCCACAATTTGATTGTACCAGACATTTTTTTAAATTATAATTACGATGGCATCCAAAAAAACGAGGCATCCTTAGTAAGTTTCTACCAATAACATTAATATTACATTTTTATAATTCTTACATTTACTTACAAAAGCTTCTCAAGACATCTTCATAGCGAAAGAAAATTACATAACTGAATTAAAAAAAGGATTAAAAATTGCAAAAACAAAGGTCCACAAAACTACTTGTTTAGCCAAGAAAAGTAATGCCCTCTCTACCGAACATACCTAATCCTCCATTATTATCCATTAACCATATATTTAAACGTTAATACTTTACTTTTTGATAAAATGAAAAAAATAAATATAATATATGAAAAAATTAAATAATTACAACAATTTAAATATAAATTTAATCATTTACTTTTTAACATTGTGTTTTAATTCGATGAAAACAGGTGTTTTTGAATAGATTCTATATAACCTCTTACGTAAGTACTTCTATGTAGCTTGTTATAGAAGTGCTTGAACATAAAGGCATTCCTGAAGCCCTTGCATATAACAACTTATATAAGCACTTTTTGGAGAAGAAAGAGTGCAATGTCTTGCATGTTGGCTCGTTTCATATAAAAAATAATTAAGAAAAGAGTCCAGTTGGTAAGGCCCTCTACCTGACTAAGAAGTGCTTCTGCAATTGCTTCTTGCTCCTTCCTTTTTCTACTGCGACACCGTGGTCGTGCTATATGTGAGATATATTCGTGCTTTCGCTTTTGTGAATGTATTTAGGGGCAAAGCTGTTTAACACTGCTCTAAGGTCGTAAATATTAATGAGTTTTTAATTTGAGTTCACTAGAAATTAGAAAAATAATGCAGAAAGGTTAAAGTGAATGGTCGAGCCTGGATTCGAACCCACGACCACAGATGACAGTCAAAGTAGCATCAAAACTACATCATTAAGTTCAAAAACACTTTCAAGTAAAAACTTGTGAAAAATCGGACAATTTGTTTAGACGTAAGAACATTAAGATAATGTTTTAATTCATGTCTGTTTCAAAGGTCATTGTCTGTAAATTTTTGGGTTTTTTAAGATATCTCTAAAAAAATGTCTTTTTGTTTGAAAATATTATTCTTCTTTTTTTATAACAAATGGTTGGCTGTGCCGTGGATACACCCGTAGTTTTTGACGTGACAGTGTCAAATCCCTTTCCTTATCGTTGACGCACATATTTTCAAATTTTAATGGTACTCCTAATTTTTTACCTTGCCCTAAATATGGCAAAATAAGTGTACCTAAGAGATTGTCGTTATCCTTGTCGTAGACCTTTTCTCAATCCTTGTCCGAATCCTTATCCATATTATTGTCTTATTCCATACTTTAATCTTTTTTCAAATCTATATTCTACTCCTTATGGCCTAATCTTTGTCCAAATCCCTACCTTTATCCTCTACTCTCTGTCCTTATCCATATAGTCACATATTGACCTCTACTTAATCTTAACTTATCTATACTTACTTATATATTTACTTTCTCTTACATATTTACTTTCTCTTAATATTAATCTCTTTCTTTATTGAACTACTCTTTAATTATTTAGTTATATGTATTATTAGTTGTTTATTACTTTTGCTCATCTATTGCTTATCCATTCTTATTCCTAGTCTTAAGATCTTTTTAAACTTTGTTAATTTCTAATCTTATTATTTATGATGTGACCTAGTATGTAAGTTCCTAGTTTGAAAGCTGATGTCAAATAATAAAGACGTGACTTTTGAACTCATAACTATATCCAAAAAATTCTTGTCTCAAATACTTGTCCTAATTTTAATTTTTTTATTTTTTTTTATTTTTGTGTGGTGCATTTACATTTACCTTAGCGTCATGCAATATATCCATCCAACGAATTAAGGTTACTTTAAGCGGTTCTCTGAAAGGCCTCATGACGCCATTAACTTTTGCTTTATTTTTGTCATGCGGCCGTAAACCTCAATTTTGCTGTAGTTCAATAAAATTTACCGCAGTGCGTATAGTCACGGAGTCATAATTCCACGCAAAGTTTTTTTATTGTTGTTGCATTTTTACTGAATTCACCGGTTGGCAACGTGGTAGCGTGACTCCATTTTTTTTTTTGTTTTTTTAATTTCGTTATAAGGTCAAAAAATTATTTTTTGCTGTCGTATAATAAAATTTTTCGTAACATTTCTACTCAGCAAGTAATAATTTCAGGCAACAATATTTAATTTTTGTTGCATAAATTTCTATCGCCACGACCTGACAACGTCATAAGTTTTTTATTTATTTTTATTGTAATGCTAAGTACAAATTCTTCATTTGTGTTGTATAAAGTTTACTGTAGCGTATTTACTCGACGACATAATAATTCCATGCAACGACGCGGTCTTATGACGTCACATTTTTTGTATATTTTTGTTATAAGCACCAAAAATTACCCTTAAGTAGCGTATAAAAATTATTCTTTACCTTAACACCCATAAATAACGTGTTATAATTTCATGTAACGAATTTTCAGTTGCTTTGCTTAAGCAGCTCCCTCCACGTCCCGAAAACGTTTTTATTTTTCTGAAGGGAACTTCTTTAGAAACGATGGAAAGTAAACTGATATATTCCTAATCCAAACATACATGCAGATTGCAGTGTTGCATGTTTCAAATACAGTGTGTTCATCAAGAAATAAAGTACATAGAGTATATTTCTGTATATCATTTATTTTCCTTATATCCTTATGTTTTTGATATAAAATTCTACATATCACATAGTTTTATGATACAGTATGACTTCTCAGGATGATAGTATGGTGTAGTGCACATATGGCTAGCACTAACCTACCTCAACCATAAACATATCACACAACGCTACAAACGCTCTGCGTTGGTCTCATTGCATACGTACAGCGAAACCAAAGTATGAAGCGCAAACGGTGACAAGCTCAAGTACTACTAGCGGCATGATTGTACAATCAGATCGCTAGGGTTTCAGATGTCACTAGGGTTTGTAACCTGTAAGTGGGTTGTGATGGATATAATGTCAAACAGACATTAAGTAAAAATTAATAGTAAGCAATTGTGTAAGAATAGTATTTAGATTTCATTTATTTTTGTATATGTTAAGAATTTGTTGAGTAAAAATGTTACATTGAGTGAAAAGAAAATATTGTAACTTTTCACTCAAATATTTTGTTATAAAAACCAGAGTTGATTGTAAATAAAATTTAATCTTAGAATCACAGCTAAAACACAAGTTCTATTATTCAAACCAAGCCTTGTGGCTTGATCAATAAAACATATTGAAATACTGCCTTGTGGCAGATCTATGAGTTAAAGCCTTGCGTCTGATTTTAACAGGCCTTGTGGCCAAAAACCCCCCTGTGTCCCTAGATAGGGAAGTAGGGGACAATATAGCATGAAAGAAAAAGAAGATCATCAACCATTATATGGCGATCCTGCGGACCGAATCCTGAAAAATCAAGATCCTTTGGACAAACCTGCAACTTGAAGATTAAGAACCGAGCAACATTTTCCACGACGATCTCAATACTGCAAGCTAAATGTCGAAAAATTTTGAACAAAATAACTATATAGTATTTGAACAAAATATATATTGACAAAATAAATTGAACAAAATATTAGGAACAAAATAAATAAGTAAACATAATTCGAGTTTTTATTTCTATTAGAAATTATTGTTCAAATTATTCAATTCATGACTAAAGATATCCCACACTTATATGTAAATATAACAAATTTAAAAGAAACAATGGTTGCTCTAGGTCAGGAAACAAAAATAACAGAGAATATTTCTTTTAATTGAAATATTTCTAACAAACAAGAAATGTATTTAGACATCTTTGTCGCCATAGGTTTAATTGCATTGTTAATATATGTAGTAAAAAAAGTCAATGAATATTACAAAAAATATGTCATAAAAAGAATTGCAAGTGCTAATATTTAAAAAAAAAAAAAAATTTATGGATAAATTAAAAGAAGCACTAAAAAAAAATTAAAACATAGTATAACAAAAGTTCCATCAAGAAAATTCAAAAAGGAAACTTTACAAGATAAGCAAAGAGAATGTAATATTTAAGAAAGTCAATTAAAAATTTTTATAAATTGTCAGCAACCAGATCATAAAAATATAATAGACTGTAAAGCATTAATAAAAACTATAAATGAATTAATTCAACACAGATTAACTTTGTATGACACGGATGATGAAATAGATAGAAGTAGTAATAACAGTAGTAGTGACAGTAATAGTGATAGTGAAAAAGAAACTAAAAATGGCGAACTTTGAAATTTCAGTAGCATCAAAAATAGTTGATGAGTTTGATGGAGATAGCAAAAAGCTATCAACGTTTTTAGGCACAATTGAATTCTATGCATCAACGCTCAAAGATGATATTCAGAGAACTCAATTGCTAAAATTCATTCTAGCAGCAAAAGTCAGTGAAAAAGTAAAAAATAGATTGCTACCAACTGCAATTCCAAATTGAATTGAACAATTAAAACAAATACTTATAAAAAATTACAAATTAAATAAAAATCCTTTGATATTGCAGAATGAACTGCATCAAATAAAACAAGGAGCAATGAACGTCACTAATTTTGCTACTAGAATAGAAACAATAATAGCAGCTCTAAATAATATACAGATATCAACTCAAGGAGAAAATTATAAAGAAGTCATCATAAAATTAAATGACCAATTAGCGGTCAATGCATTTAAAACAGGTTTAAATGAGCCTTTTAGAAGCATAATTCTTGCAGCTCAACCTAATACATTTGCTAAAGCTTTAGAGATAGCAACAGAAGTAGATGGTAACACAAATGCAAACTATAATGTAATGACATTCAGAAATAGGAATGATTATAATAATAGAAATGGAAACTATAATAGAAATAGAAATATTCAAAATAATAACAATAATAACTTTAGGAATTACAATAATAGAAATAGTTACGGTTCTAGAAATAACAATAGCAACAGGAATTGCAATAACAATAACAATGGCTATAGGAATTACAATAATAATAGAGCTAGTAATAATAATAGCTTTAATAATAATAGAAACCGTCAAAATTCGGGAAACGTATCAATCCCCGGCAACCAGGGTTAACGCAGCCTAGAAAAACCAATAAATATAGAATTAGCTGTGTTAGTAATAATTTTAATACTAATGTCATTAAAGTAAAAATAGGAAATAGAAATAATTTAGTAACCTTACTTATTGATACAGGTGCGGACATATCAATAAAAAAAAATGAGAAAATTAATGAAAATGATATAAAATCGTCAAATCAAATCCAAATCACAGGTATTGCAAGCGGACCATTAACCACTCAACAACAAACAAACATAAAAATAAAACTCAACGATGGAGAGATTTCACACAAATTCTATGTCATACAAAAAGATATTGACATAAATGCAGATGGAATACTTGGAAGAGATTTCTTAATGAAATATAATTGTAAAATAGATTACGAAACATGTGTTTTATCCATACACACCAAAGAAAATCAAGAAGATATTCCAATGTACGTGACATTGCCAGTAACAATATCAAATATTAATATACCAAGAAGAAGTGAACTAATAACATATATAAATGTAGACCTGGAGGAAGACAGCATAGTACATGCATCAGAAATAAGAAAAGGAATATTTATAGCAAATACAATCATACCAGCAGATGGAATCAAGCACGTGAAAATACTGAATACAACCGATAATGATATATATTTAGATAATTGCAATTTAAATATAGAGCCACTGAAAAATTTTAAAATACTACAATACAATGCTTCAGAACAAAATTATGAGAATCTTGAAATACACATAGATGGGAAAGATGAAAAAGCTAAACAAGAAGTAATTAATTTATGTCACAAATACAGAAACGTTTTCCATAATGAAGGAGATATACTAACAACAAACAATTTTTATAAACAGCAGATAGACTTTATTGACAACTCACCTATTTATATAAAGAACTACAGACTTCCGCAAACACAGCTTCAAGAAATAGAAGATCAAGTACAAAAGTTACTAGAAGAAGATATCATTGAACCATCATTCAGCCCATACAACTCTCCACTCTTAGTAGTACCAAAAAAATCTGCAGATGGAACAGCAAAATGGAGACTAGTAGTAGACTTTAGGGCACTAAACAAAAAAATAATTAATGATAAATTTCCACTAACACGACTAGAAGATGTACTAGATAAGCTCGGAAATGTGAAATATTTTTCCACGTTGGATATGACAAGTTCTTTTCATCAGATACCGCTCATAAAAAATTCAAGAAATATGACAGCATTCTCAACAAATTCAGGACACTATCATTTCAAACGCTTACCATTTGGATTAAAAATAGCAACAAATAGTTTTCAACGCATTCTTTCAATTGCATTAAGCGGACTTCAAGAATCAGCATTTCTCTATGTAGATGACATCATTGTTTTTGGATCAAACCTGAGACATCATAACAAAAACTTGGAAAAAGTATTACAAAAACTACAAAGGTACAATTTGAAACTAAATCTCCAGAAATGTGAACTTTTAAAGACAGAAGTTGTGTACTTAGGACATCTTATAACATCCAAAGGAATAACAACTGATCCAGCTAAACATGAAACCATAAGAGATTACCCAAAACCAAACAGTGCTGATGATACCAGAAGATTTGTAGCATTCTGCAATTACTATAGAAAATTTATTCCAGATTTTGCAGAAATTGCAAGACCACTAAATCAATTGCTAAAAAAAGGACAGCTTTTCAATTGGACAGAAACATGTGAAGCAGCATTCAACAAGCTAAGAGAAAAACTTATATCTCCACAAGTATTAGCATATCCAGATTTTGATAAACCTTTTATACTGACAACAGATGCATCACAATTTGCCTTAGGAGCAGTACTATCTCAAGGTGAACCAGGACACGATAGACCAATTGCCTATGCCAGCAAAACATTAAATAAACATGAAGTAAATAAGGCAATAATAGAAAAAGAGTTACTAGGAATTCACTGGGGAATCAACTACTTCAGACCTTATCTCTATAGAAGAAAGTTCACGGTATAGACAGACCATAGACCATTAGTAAGTCTATTCACACATAAGAATCCATCATCAAAACTAACACGAGTACGACTAGACTTGATGGATTATGATTTTGATATCATTTTTAAACAAGGCAAGATGAATACAAACGCGGATGCACTATCTAGAATAAAATTAGATAGCGAACAATTAAAAAAGATGATACCTACGGAAGCAAATATACAAGTAATAACACGGGCGGCACAAAAAAAATTTAACAAGAGTACATGTACAAATAAGATAATAACCGGTGATAAAAATAATGCGCAAATGAGTAACCTGAATAATAATGATAACTCTCAGCAAGGGGAGTCTGATCAACTTCATATATGGGAAGCTACATCATTTTCAGAAGTAAGACGTCTAAGAAATTTGAAATTTATATATAATGAAAAGGCCAAAAATATAAATAAAAATGGAGCAAACAACGTTCTTGAGGTGCATAACGAAAAATCTTTACCAGAGTTAAAATTGGATGATGGGATGGTTAATGGTATGATGATCATGGAATGATGGTATGGTATGGTATGGTATGACGGATTTGGTGTGATTTTATTACTCTGAAGTTGTTTTTATTTGTCTTAATAATATTAAAGTTTTCGAAATTATATTAAAATAAATTTAATTAACTCTTGCCATTATATGAAATGGAATTTTCTTGGAAAGACTATATTAAAGAGTAAATCAATTAATCTCTTAAAAATCTCTACTTTTTTGGGTTAATGTTTCATTTCTACCATGCGTGCCGGCCACATACATATTTTTTTTTATATTTTGATCGAAAAGTCAATGAATTAGCCTTTACTGTCGTACTATTATTCTTATCATAGCATCTATACTCAGCGAGTTATAATTTCATGCAACGCCGATGCATTTTGAAAAACGCATTTTTCGTTTAAACACATTTTTTTGCTATGTACTTACTCATTGTACTTACTTTGACTTAATGTTGGTTTACTTCATTAATTCTTTTTGTTTTCAATGTTTATTTCACAACCTAATGCAAGTACTGCTGTGACAGCAATGAAAAGTTATTTTACATTGAAAAGTACTTAATTCTATATCAGGGCTACTCTAAAAGACAACACACTGCAGTACAGTATAGGTTGATGCTCTTTAGAGCTTTTCAGCACATAGGGAAAACAGCTATAAATGGAAATATTTCACATATGTATATGTTCGATTGAAATTTTCTTTTTTTCTGAAAGAGGTAGTCTATTATAATCGGCTATAATCGGCTTAATTGTTCATCTTTAACTGCTGTTACGATATTAAATGAACTAGAAATTTATTTTTAAAATTGAAAAATAGTTTTCATCTACGTTTTGGACAACTTCCTCATAATTTCACTTAACCCTCATCACCTAACCCTCAGCATGAGCAAAATGTTTTTTCGTTGACCTACACAAAAGATGTTGTCGTTCCCCTAAAATTAATGCATATCCTTTAAGCATTATTCTCTATGGAATATCTTTTTATTCATATGGCGTATCCCTTATTTTCATATATTCGAGTACATAAATAAAACTAAACTCATGCATTCGTCTGTCTTGGATATCCACTGTTACACAAAACCTATCGCTCTAGTTGAGCCAGCTGCCAACAGCGTATTTGTCCCTTGAGAGCATCAACTTCCGTTTCCGATTTTTATTTGGTGCTCTTGTGTTACACTCTCATGTCCTGTTTGCTAACAAATTGTTGAGTTGTCTCCAACCAACGCACCGCGCACCGCGGACGCTCTCACTGCAACAAACTGTTCGCCACACTGCTGACAAAACATGGGTGGATGGACGTGCGTCTGTTGTCATTGTGCGGTGTCGTGAGACGGAACTCAATTGGTCTGCCGGACCGGCGTTGTGTCGGTTGCTGGATCGTTGCGTCATTCTATGCTCTGCCACGTCCTTCATTGCTTGATCGATTTGAGTGTTGAATTCCGACACAAATTTTTCAATTTTCGCACATGGAAAATTTTAATTCGTTGTTAGCATGTCGCGTATAAGCTTGTCAGTGTGTCAGTGGTTATGCATGGGAGTGTGTAAAGTGACACGTAATGCAATTATAACGCAAGTGTTGGACTTGCAACATAAGCTGCTCAACAATGGAATAAAAATAGCGATGTTCAAGTTTTATTAGCGAAATATCGAGATATTTTCTGCAACTTCTTTGTCTGTTTTATGCTCTTCATCAATTTTCCAGAACCTTGACTTTTGCACCGACAGCGCAGCATCTACAAACATAGAAAACAATAAATTTTACACACACGACCCAACAAGAATGTCTGCTGCATAGCAGTCAATATGTTTGGTGCATGCAAAGTATTACAACAACAATAACAACATTGTTAGAACACACACACACACACACACACTCACGTACACACTTTCTTCAAAATTGCACTATAAAAGAGTACTTTAGCAAACCGGAACAGGAAATAGCAGCCATACGGAAGCGGAAAAACTTGCAGTCAGCAGACGTCAGTCAGCATCCGAAACGCTCCGCTTGGCGCCTTGTTGCAAATACAAAACTGGCAATAATCAAAATACAAACACAGCAAAAATATTGCACAAAATAACAGTAAAAAAATAAAAGAACAACAAAAAGGAAACAAAAACCAAAAAAACAAAAATAAATTTTAAGCTAACAAAAAATGCACATCGCAACACTGACTGCTG
The DNA here is from genome assembly GCA_943735915.1 of Pherbina coryleti. Taxonomy (NCBI): domain Eukaryota; kingdom Metazoa; phylum Arthropoda; class Insecta; order Diptera; family Sciomyzidae; genus Pherbina; species Pherbina coryleti. The sequence goes on along the minus strand of OX030949.1, from coordinate 76,208,440 downwards.
ACAAATGGTAACTCTTGTCAATTTATCAAAAAGTTTGACATGCACTGCGCATCCGTGCATAACTATCTATCCATCTATTCAACTATCTATTGATGCAATGTATGCTTTGTAGGTATATGCCGCTACCATTCAGCAGGAGAAGCCAGCAGAAACAGCCAGCTGCAGTAGCAACTGACACAACGTCTTCGAGTGTGCAGCGTATTCCAATAACGAGTTGCAACAAACTAAAGTCAAGTTAGCGCGCGCCATCTGTTGGAGGTCTCATGAAGATATGCACCGAAATGATTAGCAATCAAGTGAAGTTTTAGGTGGCAGCACTGCAAGATATTTGCTGTTTATTTTTTGTTTTTATTACATTGTGTTGCATTCAAGCAGAATACGATGAACTACCAGACCATAAAACGAGGGCCGTTTGAAAGGAATTCAGTCAGTCAATGACATATGTAAGAGATGGCCCCCTCCAATCACAAACTCAAATAATTTCTCATATTATTGCGTCATTTTTTTAGGGGATAGACATAAAAATAGACTCCATCTTAAAAGGTCAAAAAATCTCAATGAATAATTTTTTTTCAGACACTAATCACCTTAAATAAAATTAGTTTAAGTTCATTAAAAAATCTACTTTAAAAAACTACTCTTATCTTACTCATAAATCGGTGAGTCCAAGCGCACACGTTTCTGATATCACTATTTTTGAAAATTTTTAAACTCTCTGGGTAGATAGTTCTCCTGAAAAGTATTAAATCTGCGTACTTTTTTTTAGCACCATCAAAAACCTTTGTATATCGGTGGTACATAGAATTCAAGCGGGACTGTACTTCACTCACTGACGAATTTCGTAAAGAGCGTCCAAAATCTGTTGTCTTGTCACAAAACATTCATGCTGTGCGTGAACTGATATACTTGGTCATATAACATATGGTGAGATTGAGGCACCCTTGGGCATAACTTACACCAGCATACATACCATTTTACATGAACTCATAGTTGTGAAAAAGAATTTTTCATATTGGATTCCACATAATTTGAAAATCGGTAAAAAAAGACCCGTGTCGAATGGTGCAAAGAAACGCTCAATCATAAACGAACTCACAACGTTTCGGTTTATGTGCGCCTATTGTGTTGTTAACAGTGGTTTGAAAATTGTATTTTTCAATTGCATTTGAATGTATAACACGAGAACATTTTTGGGTGATAATTTTTTACGATTTTCGACGTGGATTGAGAAGATAAGAATGCATCGATCAATTAAGTTCGACTTTTGGTGATGAAGCACTCCACCCAGAGACTGTAAAACGCTAGTTCAACGAATTCGAGGTCGTTCTCTCCAAGACGAATTTTGTGAAGGTCGTCCAAGAACGGCTGTTGTGACAGAAAACTTCGAGCGGACGGATCACTTCCAAGCAAATGGCTGCTAGTTTTTTCAGAAAAACCGTTCATGTCGCAACTGTACCACTTGAACAATTGAGAATTGTTAATGCTGAATGGTACACAGCTATTTTTTTTTTATTTTTTTAATTTATTTATTAGTCTTTGAACAATATTTCTTACAGACTATGACAGAAAAAAGTTAATAAGAAAGAATTTAATTACAAAATGGTATTAAGAAAAATTCTCATTTGATCCTTAGACATAAGAAAATCCAAATTATGATTGTGGATTACGATTTCCGTGGCCCCAAGATCGGAATATGCAGTTTTGAAGAGCTCATTGAGAAAATAAGATTCACCGAAGGATTTATGGATACATCGATTAGTTATCGAGTTATCGGTTTTTTAAAAAAAAATTACTAAAAGAAATTTTAATGTAAATTCGACTATATCTATGCTAATATTTGACCGATCACGATAATTTGGGTATCATTCGATAACAAACAAATATCTTCAAAATAATTTATAAAACAAAAATTTGGTACTCAATCTAATTACACTACAGATGGTTTTTCGGCATGATACATATTTTTTTTTTCATAAAACTTTTATTTTCTTCAAAAAGTACGTAATAAAAGTAAGTAGAACATAACTTATGGTAATAGCTGAAACATTGACCTTCGTTTGGTGTATAATATGTTATACTTGTTTCCCCTATTTCTACCATTATTCTCATTTTTATATTGTTGCTAGATTAAACAGAACAATCATATCGTTTTTATTTTGCTTTAAAAACATACAATTTTGATGTACTGTTGATAAACATCAACAACTTTCATCTTCATCACGAAGCACAGAAGAATCGCAAGCACATCGCACACCTATGTAAAATATAAAAGAATATTCGAATCATATTAATTATGATTCGCATCGTGTTCTTTTTAAATAAGATATACGGATTCTCATTTTATTTCACAAAAAAAAAAAAAAAACCAATAATTGTGCAATTTGTTAAAGGCAGAGCCACTTTTTTTATAAAAATTATTAAAAATATCAATATGTACTTCAGAATACAACAAACAACCTTTGATAAAAGTCTATCTGGCTGCTTTTACAGAAAAAGTACATTTTGTAAAAGGCAGAACCACTAAAAAAAATTATTCAATAACTCAAAAAAAAGTTAAGAAAAATATCAATATGTTCTTCAGAATACAACAAACAACCTTTGATTAAAGTCTTTTACAGGAAAAGTACATTATGTAAAAGGCAGAACCACTAAAAAAAATTATTCAATAACTCAAAATACATCGAAAATTTTATGCAGATCTTTCTTGCACCATTTACAGTATAAATGCACAATTTATAAAGCAAATCAAATATATTCAGCCCAATTATGAAACATTTTCCTATGCTATATGATTGTACTGATTAACCTAAAATGTAACATAATAGCAAAAATCGGTCAAAATAAAAAAAAAAATATAACATGTATACCAAACAAAAGGTTAATATTTCAGCTTTCAATTGATTACATCCTTATTTATTAGGCATTTTTAAGAGAAAATAACGGTTTTATGAAAAAATAAAACATATTATGCAGAAAGACAGTCTGTAGCGTGGCCGATTTACAAAAAAATATTTTTTTTTTCATTTCATATTAAAAACATTTTAAATATCTTCCGAATGACACCTAAATCATTTAGATCGGATAAATATTAGCAAAGATATAACCGAATTTAAATATTGGTTCGGTTGAGTAAACATTTTTTTGAAAAATCGATATATCGATAAATCCTTCGGCAAATCTTATTTTCTCAAAGATTAATTCAAAACTTCATACTCAAATCAAGGGGCCACGGAAATCGTAATCTCCCCTTGTTACTTATAATATTGAATATATTTAGTGCCCCATAAATAGGTGCATTTGCAGCATAATTAGTGCGACACATTTCCAAGTAGAACGGATCAAAATTCCTAAGCGTCCTTGCAGGCACATTAAAATTAATCATTTCCAGCAATTCTGGACTATCAACTACACCAGAAATAATGTCATGGACAAAAAGAAGTGACAAAATATTTCTTCTAATCTCTTAAGATTTCAGCCCAATCAACAGACATCAGGCACCAAAAGACGGCAAAGAACCTTCAAAATTAAAAGAGCGTAATGCAACTCTGGTGAAAGATTTTTGTACGCGTTCAAGCCTTAACTTATACATCGCATACTGTGGGTTCCAAACCACGGCCGCATGCTCAAGTCTAGATCGAACCAAACTAGTATACAACGATTTCCAAGTATAAGGATGCGTAAAGCATGAACCATTTCGACGAACAAAAGCCAGCATAGCATAAGCTTTCGGAATAATATAGTCCAAATGTGGGACAAACGAACATTTAACATCAAAGACAACTCCAAGGTCCTTGAACTGATTAACAGATGACAGCATAGAAGTGGCAATATGATACGATGACAGACAAACATTGGCAGACCTCGAGTAGGACATGAAAACACATTTCTCTATATTCAAAAAGAGACAATTCTTAGAACACCAATCATACAATTTATCAATTTCACTTTGAAGAAATTCACAATCTGACGCGTTTTTGACTTTAAGGAAAATCTTAAGGTCATCTGCATATAACAAACAATTACTGTGAGGAAAAAATTAGTTATATCGTTAATGAACAGAATAAAGAGAAGAGGTCCCAAAATGCTACCTTCAGACCTTCAGAACTCCAGACGTAGCCACATATGGGAAGGATTTTACGTTATCAAAGGCAACAATGCACTGCCTATTGGAACTTATCCAGCTAAGGAAACTTGAATGAAACCCCATCCTCTGCAGTTTTTTAACCAAGAGGAAGTGGGAGACCTTGTCAAGGGCTTTCGAAAAGTCCGTGTAAACGACATCAACCTGATAACCTTTCTGAAACGAAGATAAGCAATATTAAGAGAAAATTACCCAATTTGAAACCGTTGACCGACCTGGCATAAAACCATGCTGATAAGGAGAAATAATATTCTTTACAGCAAAAGACAATTTAACCTTAACAATCGATTCAAACAATTTCGAAATAGTAGAAAGCTTTGAAATCGGTCTATAATTTTTGATATTATTCTTCGAACCCGATTTATGTATAGGTGTTACATAAGCAGTTTTCCAGCCGTCTATAAAAATTCCCGAGCTAAGCGACTTATTAAAAATAAGCATTAAGGCATAGGCCACAGTATGCAGGCATTTTTTTAGATGAAAAGAATAAATACCATCTAAATCTAATTTGTGTGATGATTTAAGACTTATAATGCCATCAACAACATCCACTTCTGTCAGAGAGAGAAAACCAAAACCTATCTGAGATACCACAGTATCTTGCATCTCAAAATCTAAAGAACTGACAGGCTCATAGTTTGAGAGAAGTGTTGTTATTTAAAAACATCGATGCAGGGATATTAGAAGATCCTTTTTTTGATTTTACGAAACGCCAAAAAGACTTTGGGTTTGATTTTATATCACTCTCAAATTTTAAGATGTATTGTCTATAAAGGTATTTGTCTAGAAAGTTGAATTCCCTCCCTTGGCACTATAGCCAATATTTTAGAAAATCAAAATTTAAATTTGTTTTTAGAAATTTTTTATAAAATTTTGTACGCAGATTTTTTAATTTTTTAAAAGCAACTTGTAGGCTTTTTCTTATTAATGGAATATGGTCATTACAAATTAAGGAGATTCGGTGTTTGAACTTATTAAAACAGGCGACAGTATCAAGATTATTAAATTCATCAATCCAATTAATTCTGTCTATTACTGAGTTGATTTCAAAAAAATTACATGCACTGAAATTAAAATTTGTTGTCTTATCAATACTTAACTCAAAATATTAATAAAATGAAATATTGATCTCTAAACGACAAGGTGCGCACTAATAGCTGAAATTAGAAAAGCTGATTCAGATAGGTTGAAATTTATATTTCCAGTAACAAAAACTAAGTCTAATAATCTAGATAGCAAGTTAAAACATGAGTTTATTTGTTGCAATCCAAGACCTAAAAAGCTATCAATTAAATACATTTCAAAATTGCTCGACACATTTAACGGAGATAAATAAGACTCAGATTTTTGGTTACACCAACCCACATTAGGCAGATTGAAATCACCAAGCACTAGTACTTGTTTACTATCATCAACAAAATCAGCAACAAGAGTAACAATATTATCCGTGTGAGCCTTATAAATGTCCAACGAACTATTAGGCGGGATATAGGATGTAAAGATGAGTAGAGTTTCCGCCAAGCCTTTAATTGATACACAAAGCTGGTCCAGCAACGAGTCCGAATTTGGTAATACCACATTAGATGATAATAGCGTTCGATTTACAGCAACTAACACACCGCCGCCACGCGGTAGATAGACTATCCAGTAGATAGACTATTCCTATCTTTACGATAAACATTGTAGATATTGGCATCAAGAAATTCACCATCATGAAAATTTTCATTTAACCAGGTCTCTGTGAGCACAATTACATCATAAAGGCACTGGGCCGAGATAGTAAAAATTTGGTTTGATTTGGTCCTTAGCCCAGAAACATTCTGATAATATAGTGTTATCGCATTATTTGGCATAAAATCTGAGACGCAGGCTGGAACAGGTTGGAACATTGTCAGCATTGGAATTAGCTAAGTCTCCTGTAGTTTGTTTTTTGAGAAAACTCAAATGGACGAATTTTAATATTAGCCGGCCAGAGCGTGGGGTCAAAGAGCTCTTCATTTAGATAAGCAGCAACTCCTAATTTGAAATTAATGCTTCTAAGGTTATCAACGACCGCATTTTTTTTTGTTAGGCTGAAACAAATCATTTTGTGTACCAGAAGTCGTCGGAAAATTGAGGAAAACCAACTACCAATGGAAGATTATCCTCCATCACGACAATGCGAGTCGTCCATCCGACACATCAGCTCAAAACAAAAGAGTTTTTGAGCACTCAAAACGTAAAGAAGAAATCATTGGGTGCCAAGTCAGGACTGTATGGCGGGTGACTCATCAATTCGATTCGATTGATTTCCCTGATTTTTGCGAACACTTCTGGCCAAAAAAACGGTGGTATACCATACAGAATTAGCCGTTCTACGTTGCTCTAATGAAATGGTGGCGACATATCCAGTTATCCTGAAAAAACAGGCGACCATTTGCTTCGAAGGGCTTCGTGAGCAAACCACTTTTTTTGCATTTAGTTCGTCTTGAAAGACTGATACAGTCAATTGTTGTTTACTTTCGGGTTCATATGTATATGAATCACACATAAATCCAACCTGTTACGATGTCATAGACATATTTTGAAGCACTGCCATTGTATTTTTTTCATCATTTCTTTCGACCAATCGACCTGAGTCTTTTTTTGAGCGATTACAATCCAATGCGAACAAATCCTTTTGACGGCCAAATAATTATGCAATATTGAATGTATGCTGGTATGTATGAAAGATGCCTCTATCTGACGGTAGGTCACATAACGATGTTGCAATATCAGTGCACGCACAGCATCGATGTTTTGTGGTACAATAGCAAATTTTGGACGACCTTCACGAATTTCGTCCTGTAGCGAAGTGCGAACACAATTGAATTCAGAAATCCATAGAAACACGGTGGCCCGAGATGGTGCTTCATCACCAAAAGTCGAAGCGAGTTTAACGGACACACTGCTGTTGGTTTAATCCAAATCGAAAGTTGTAGAAAATCAGCGCACGAAAATGTTCACGATTCAATTCCAGCTTCTTTACCAAGATGAATGTTCCAGGTATTTGTAAACAACACAAATAGCACTCGTACGACAAACGTTCGAAAGTCGTAGAAAATCAGCGCACGAAAATGTTCACGATTCAATTCCAGTTTTTTTACCAAGATGAATGTTCCAAGTATTTGCAAACAACACAAATAGCAATCGTACGACAAAACGTTCCATTAAAAATGTTGAACTTTACGATGACAACGCAAAATTTGACATAATAGCATTAGTGTTGCCATATCTTAAGATTTAAAAGTCAACCTACGTATAAGCTTAATGTTCATTTGGCACTTGTAAATTCTTTATATGTACAAATACGAGTATACTAAGGACTGTTATAAAGTTTCGAAAAATTTCACAAGCACCCGACGAACATGCAGCAGAAATCAACTAAAGAAAAAGTTCTCCATCAATTCGACGTGACCTTAGTACCAATAAAACACATTTTTTTAACCTCAAAGAAAAAAAAAATGGTGTACCTGGCGTCAATTGTTCAAAAGTGAAAATTCGATTTTGCGGTTGAATTTGAATTGAAGTTGTTTTTGTTCTCTTATATTGCCACTAGAGTACCCAACGAAAACAACAACAACAACGAAGACCGAATGAAACCCATACATATAACAAGCTGAATTAACAAAGACAAGAAAAAAACAAAACAAAAAAAAGAAAAAAACAAAGATGAACAAAACCAAAACAAATCAAAAACGAAAAAAAAAGAAAATGCCAACAAACAAGCAAACACCACAGAAAACACCGACGAACATGGTTACGAAAAACAAACTGAAGAAAATTGCTTTTTGCCATTGCTTGTTGGTAAATCCAATCAAGTCAACGCAAGGCGATGGCCACACAATCGGAAGTGCAACGTTAAGGGGTGTCCACACATGAAGAATTGAGTGTTGGAAATAATTTTTCACAAAACTTTTCGAGAAAACAAAGAAGCAAGAAGAAAATAGGCCGTTTTGGTTGTACGGGGTGCTTGATTACGAGCATGACTTGACTGTTGCCGAAATTGTGAAAAATCTTTGAGTGTTTATTTTAATGCAACTCTAGGGCATTTGTATGTGGTGTGGCACACCCTGTACAAAAGTTGCTGTGCTTGTTTTGGTTTTTTCAAACTCCCTTTTGTCAGCACAAATGAATATCGAAGAAAGCCAAATTTAAGGTAAGCAAAACGCAACCAATGTCAGGCAGCTTCAACATACATGTCAGTCAGTCTGTCGTCGTGGTTGTTGCTTCTCATTCCTGCAAACGTTACTGATGTTCGAAAATTAGTTTGGTGCCTTGTCGATGGATGCAATGTCAGTTGGAAACACTCAACAATTTGGGAAAAAAAAATTTTTTTTTTGTGTTTGCATTTCATTCTTCGTCTGCTCTAAGTTGAGTATCGTTAACATCATTATCAACATTGTTATAATTGGAGATGTGTTGAATGTACGCATGCGCATCCCCATTTGCAGATTAGCCGAAATTATTTGACGCCTGCATCTGCATTCGCCTGTTGGAGATACTAATATCCCTATGTGCATCCACAGTACCATTTCCTTATTTGAAAAATTGTCGGAAATAGCATTTTTCCTTTTTTTTTTAAAAAAATGAAAATGGATATTTTCTTGTATTTTTGAAAAAAATATCGTGTTAAATATTAGTTCTATTATTTCATAACAAAAATGATATAAAAAATCATGCAAATCATCGATTGATTCAGTTTTATCATGTTTTAATAATATTCGCAACCGTATCCGCAACCTCAATTTACACGGAGAGAAATAAATTGAAATGATCTAAGAAAATTTAAAATTAAGCCTCATTTGCTCAAACCAAGCACTTAAAAACTAAAATTAAGAAAAAGAAATTTATAATGAGCATTTATTTTTAAAATTGAGTAAAATATATGATTGCTTGAAACGAAACACTTGATACCAGGAACAAGACTTGAATCAAGAAAATATTTTCTTAATTTGAGAAATCGCAGAGAATTATTCTAGTTTCAAGCAAATTGTTTACTTGAACCAAGCAAATTTTTCTCACTTCAATTTATATTGGCATGCTCATAATTCACAACATGTTTAGATGAAAACATGTTTAAGATGTTGCGAATTGACAAACCATGGCATGGTTCGAAGGCGCATTGTCTTAACATATCTGTTACTTTATTTGGTAAGCGTCTACAAGATATGCGAGGTACTATTTATATTTCGGGAATAGCAAATAATAACAAACATTTTTTAATGAAAATGGCTTAATTGTTTTTCAAAATATTCCCCTTGATGATCAATACACTTTTACATTCGTTCAAACCATTTGTCATAGCAGTTTTTCCACTTCTCTTGAGACACCACCAAAACATCGTTTTTGAACGCTTCAACTGCTTTTGCGGCGTTCGTAAATCGTCGACCACGCAGTTTACCTTTGATATTCGGGAAAAAGAAAAAGTCATTGGGAACCAAATCAGGACTGTATGGAGGATGAGTCATCAATTCATCTCACAATGAGCTCGTATTGTCATGATGAAGAATGATTTGTCTTTGGCTGTTGGTTTTGCGAATTTCTCCGAAAACTTCCGGCAAACAAATGGTTGTGTACTATTCAGAATTGACCGTCCTACATTACTCAAGCGGAACAGTGGCCACATGATCCATTCGGTGGAAGAAACAGGCGACCATTTGCTTCGCAATGCTTCGTGTGCGAACAACTTTTGTTGGAGTTGCCTCGTCTTGGAATAGCCACACGGTCGATTGCTGTTTTGTTTCCGTCTCATAAGCATATATCCATGATTCGTCACCTGTCACGATTTTATATACGTCTTTTGAAGCACCACGATTGAACTTTCTAATTGTTTTCTTACACCAATCGACGCAAGACTTTTTTTGAGCGAGAGCAAATTTTTTTAACAGATAAGTGTTCATGCAAAATCTGAATGTATTGAAGTGGAACTAATGTGCAAGGATGCCTCTATCTCACGATATGTGCATTATTATGTCGTCATCTATACATGACGATCTTGCATTATTAGTTCACGTACTGCATCGGTGTTTTGTGTCACAACAACCGATTTTGGACGACCTTCACGGAATTTGTCGGCGACCGAACTACGACCACGATTGAATTCACTATACCAGCGATATACTGTGGTTTTTGATGGTGCTTTATCGTCATACAAAGAACTGAGTTCATCGACACATTCTTATTGAGATAATTCACGTCGAAAGTTGTGAAAAATAATCCAAAGAAAACCTTCTATTGAACCTTCACTGTAAACAAAACAAATAAATTGCACTTGTACATCAAAACGTTGTGAGTACATTTATGCTAACAAATGTCAAACTTTATTATGGTGATAGCAGATTTTAGCTATTGACATTAGTGTTGACAGTTTCCGAAATATAGATAGTACCCCTCGTACCTATTTAGTATATTCGAGTAGTTTTTTTTATGATCGGTTATCCTACATCTTTGCTGAAGGATTTTCATCGAGACATTCAAGCAAAACATTCTAGAATTAAAAAATTGTGTACTTAAATCAAGCAAATTATTCTAGTTTTCAGTAAATTATATTAGACCACATATAACCTCATTTATAATTGTTGTCATTCGGCTTGGGGACACTGTCCAACCCAAGATCCTACGTGGAAAAGAGATGCAACTCTCAAACACCAAACCAATATCAAACATAGCACAGATATACAAGTATATATTGTGCAGGCACTGAGTAATTTGTGTAAAAATGAGACATTGATCATAATCTTTCTACTTCTTAAGGAAGGCAGGGAAATAATTTTGAGGCGGATTTCATAAGGGGGAAGAATAATATTTGGGTTCCAACATTAATGTAAAGCAAAAAGTAAGAATTGTTTTTGAACCGATTCTAATGCATCGATGTGGACATTGTATTGAGGGTTCCATATTACGGATGCATATTCAAGAATTGGTCTAACAAGAGAGGTATAAAGTATTTTAGTAGTGAAAGATCGTTGAATTCTTTAGCCCATCTTTTAATGAAACCAAGGACACCTCTAGCCTTATTTACCACCAAATTAACTTGAAGATTGAAACGAAGTTTAGGATCCATAATTACACCTAAATCAAGAAAACTGTGTACAATTTCTAAGTTAGTATTATTTATAGTGTAATTTATACTATTAGCAATTCGACGTGAGGATGTCATTTGCTTACATTTTTTTAAGTTTAATTTTAAATGGTTTAAATGACACCACTCCTCAACTAGACTATTTAAATCCGATTGTAAGAGTTGTTGATCTTCAGGCGATTTGTAAGTTATGAAAAGTTTCACGTCATCGGCGTACATTAACACGTTAGAGTGTTTTATTACAGAAGGAAGGTCATTTATAAACAGTAAAAATAAAACCGGACCAAGATAACTTCCCTGCGGAACACCAGATGTGACCAAAATATTTTTTGACATAGAATTCTTATATAAAATTTTTTGAGAACTATTCGACAAGTACGATTTAATCCAGTGTAATAGTTTGACGGGAAACCCAATTAGCTGAAGCTTTTTCAGAAGAAGATAATGATTGACACAATCGAAAGCTTTGCTAAAGTCTGTATAAATAACGTCAGTCTGTCGTCCTAAAGTAAAACCTTTGATGACACGCGAAGTACACTCCAAGAGGTTAGTTGACGTAGATTTTCCCTTTAAGAAACCATGTTTAGAGGTGGAAATGGAGGAAGATACGGCGTGGGTTATTTGATCAGTTATAATTTTCTCAAATAACTTAGAGATTGCGCTTAGTTTTGCGATACCTCGGTAATTGGAAACATCAATTTTTGAGCCGGATTTATGAAGAAAATTATAGGGAAAATGACCACTGTGCAAGGATGTGTTAAAAATTTTTGATAGGGGAGAACACAAACTAATGTTTTAATGTTTTAAATGCAGCTCAGTTTAAAAATGCAGCTCAGTATTTCGTCAGGACCAGTCGTAAAAGAAGATTTAACTTGTCGAAGGTAATGCATATATTACTATATTAGAATCTATTACGGGGGTTTCAAAAGAGTTAACTGGTGGTAGGTAAGCATATTCAAGACTCATGCTCAATGGTATAGCGGAGTAAGTTGTTTTAAAGAAGTTTGCAAGCATGTTGGAAACTTCGATGTCGCAAGATGCTTCTTCATGATTAAATTTCATAAGAGGTGGGAAGCTGGAGGTTTTTCGTTTTGAGTTGACAAAAGTGTAGAAGAGTTTCGGATTATCTTTGAACTGAGCTTTTATTTTGGCTATATAGGCAGAATAGCATTGTTTATTTAATAGTTTATATCTGTAACGACAAGAGGAATAGCAAGCGAAGTCTAAATTAGAGCCTGACTTTTTATATTTCTTAAGCGATTTTTGAAATTTTTTAAAGACTTAAGCTCAGAAATTAACCAAGGAGGGTTGGAGGTTTTGAAATTACTATTTTTTTTTTTTTTTTGCGCAAATAATGAGAAACATTTTTGCAAGGAAACATTTGAGAAACTGTACTGAAGATTCGACATCATAAAAAGAGTACGAAGACCTATTATTTTAGATTGGGAAGCAGTCAATCCGCGCGAGAAGAGCACTAAGTTTAACATAGTCTGTTTTTTTAAAGTTAAAAATTTTATTATTTCGCGTATCTGGAGCTAATTTATTTTAATTTTCGTTGGCAAGTAATATTGTTATTTCAAGAGTTGGATGATAATCGTCTTCCGGAAAAGAAACTGGGTTCGAACGACGGAGATTTACGGAAGTGCATCTGTCTACAATTACAAGGTCAAGAGATCTGTAATTTTTATTAAGAATATTATTAACCTGCTGAAGACACAGATCGGACAACTTATCTAAGAAATCATTTATCCAATCAGAGGCAAAAATAGGAGTAAGAAATGCGGAATCATCGGAAACACTCCAGGACACAGAAGGTAAGTTGAAATCAACTAATGCAATGATAGTATCCATATTTTTAAGCATATTATGGACGGTCTCGATGGCACTAATATGGTTTAAGTAAATTGTTAAATCACTTTTAGGCGGAATGTAAGAGCAAGTAAGAAAAATAGTATTATTATTTACTTTAACTGTAACACAAATAAACTCCAGGTCGTTGGTACCAGGAATTGTTAATTCCTCCGAAGCAAGCGAGTTATGGACAGCTATCAGAACGCCACCACCGATCTTATCATAGCGATCTTTACGAAAAATTTGGTACTTATTGCATATTATTTCAGAATTTAAAACGTTAGAGCGAAGCCAAGTTTCAGTAAAAATTATAAAGTTATATTCAAAATCAAAACTGTTAATAAAAATATCGGAAAGTTTAGAATTGAGACCTCTAACGTTTTGATACACAAGCTCTAATTTAAACTTGTGATTTTTTAACCGTTTTTTGTATGGTACTGAGGACTATTAGAAGGACGAGGCAAGTGTACAACATTTGCAATATGCGGTTTGTTTTTGAATTCAAATTCATGAACAATTGTATTATGGGGCCAAAAGTTTTCATCCACAAGAGTATTAAATAAATTTTCCGGAACAGTCAATCTAAAAGAAGTAGTCAGAGTCGCATTTAAATATTTGAATTTTTTAATCGAAAGAGGCATATCACTATTTAACTTTGAATTAATAAAAAATTTTATATCATTTTCAGTTGTATCAGCAGATAAGCGCGAGACAAAGATTGAATTAAGTACATTGTTCTCAATTTAAGAAAAATCAATTTCTCAAATCCAGCAAATTATTCTAGTTTTCAGTAAATTTTTACTTGAATCAAGCAAATTTTTTCTCACTTCAAGCAAATATACTATATTAGTTTTGAACATAAAAAAAGTATTCTTGAGTTTTAAGCAAATGTTTCTTGAATTAAACATTTTTTTCATAATATCGTGTGTTTTAAAATTGCTCAATTCTAGCAAAATAATGTTTGAATTGAAAAATTTACTCTTGAGTATAAACTGATGAGCCTATTTGCTTGATTCAAGCATAGAATGCTTGATTTTTTCTGCCCGTGTAGGCTTATTGCTCATGGAACACTAAGCTTGGTACGGAGTTTGATTAACTTTTCATTATTTACATATTTTCCAAAGCAAAATTGCCTCACCGACTAATCTGCCTGGATGATCTGCTTGAAGATGCTATGCGGCCTGAGCCACTCAATGAAATGGGCTAACTAAAGGGTTTTTTTATATATTCGATCGATTAGTTATTTTTCGATTAGTTTCAGATCTGGAAACTACATTATCATTTGTGCTCAGTTTGGTTTGCTATTTATGAATATTTATTCATAAGGCCAGAACATTTTTTATCTATGGGCTGAAAATTAACTGTAGTCAACTCACTGTTTTATCGCAATATTTTGTTTAGTAATGAGGCTCAGTTTTAATTCAATGGGCATCTCAATAAGCAAAGTTGCTGAATTTAGAGTGCAGAAAATTCACAAAAACTACTCAAGGCATCATTATATCTAAAAAAAATCATCACTGTTTGGTGAGCTTTATGAGCCGATTAAATCACTGGTCCTCGCTGCTTAAAAAATAAGCGGTATAGAGCGCTGATTCCCTTGATTATTTCGTGCCCCAAATAAAAGGAATGCTTTTTGAAGATATGTTTTTCCAACAGGGCGGCATAACATGCCATGCAGCGCATTAAGACATGACTTACTGAAGGAAACATTTGGAGCAAGTGTTATTTTTTTTAAATTATACCAGTCAATTGCTCACCAATTTAACACCTTTGCATTATTTTCTCTGGGGGTTTGTGAAATCATTGTTTTATGCGAACAAGCTAGCAACTATGGACGCCTTGGAAGACATCATGGTGCGACCCATTATCGTTATACTCTTGAAATGCTTGAAAATGCTGGAAAAAGTGGTAAAAAATTGGACTTGCATAATGAACCCACAACAGAGTCAGCCACAGCGGCTACATGCACTAAATTATATTTAAATACTAATGGAGTAAAAAGACCATTCTAATTAAAAACAAAGTTGTACACCTTTCATGTCTACACCCAGACAACTCAAAAAAAAAAAAAAGAATGTTTTGATCCAGACGAACTTATGAGGCACCTAGTCATAAACTCGCAATCGAAGCCACAAACTGACATCCGTCACATCCCTATTAATGATTACTACTTATCTGTATACCATTTCAGTCCGTTCGATTTTCATTAGTCTTGTAAGGATTTGTAATTTTTCATATCCTTCCTTTGCACACATCAAATTTTATTTTTTTGTGTTTACGGTTTTCTATTTTCGAAAATCAAAAATATCCTTTTTGTATGCTTGTGTCTAACAGCACTTATTCATGTGTCTATGAGTGTTTGTGTGTGTATGTGTGTGTTTGTGTGAACAAACATTTATTGACATGGCTATGTATCAAATGTATCAATGTATGCATTGCTGCAGTTTGTGGTGCTTCAATTAAATTTGTTTCGACTCACAAAATCAAATATTTGCACTTTCTTTCTGTTTATCGATACTCGTTGACATCGATATTGATATTTTGCACACTGCTGCAGCGGTTCAGAAGTTATTTGCTTTGCCAATGCATTCGATATGTCCTTGTAGAGTAATTAAATTGCTGCATCAATGAGTTATGTGCACATAGATTTTGGCTTAAGTTGGACGTATTAAATTAAGTCTGTTCTGTGTTTGACCACTGTCACAGTTGGGTCTAGATGACTTTGGTGGAATATAATTTTGTTGAGAAGCTGTTGTTGTCAACGTAACTAGTCTAGATATTGACAGATATTGGGGAGTTATATAAATCAGGGATGCCTAGCTCCTAGCTCATTCCACTCTATACAGCAAATACAAAATTTTAATGTTTGTCATAATTCGCCGAATTCATTTTGCAGTCGCACCGTTGTAACTTACTGCTTTGTTGTGGAATGTATTTACTATCGATCGATTCTGTACCGTAGAGTTGGGCAAAAGTCGCACATTGCGCATAGACGCACAGGCGCACAATATGCGACAGAACGTGCTGACTGCGTGCTAAGTGTGTTAGATGGTGGGGTTACCATGGCTCGGGCAGAAGAGGGAAAAATTGAGCGAAGAAGAAGCGAATAAGAGAGTACTAAAGAGCGCATTATGATCTTCGCAAAGCAGACAAACCCTTCCACTACTTTCTTCAGAATACAAACTTGATATATTTTTAATCCATTGTATACAGGCCGTTGTTGTTGTTGTTGGTTGTTGCCTTCTTTGTATTCATGTTGTCTTGTTGTCAACACACTGGGCCTAAAGCTCAAATTTGTTTTCAATATAAATAATGAAAGGTCATATTCAAATACTAAGATTAAAAGATTTTTTCAATTAAATCCGCATCTGCATCAATAACGGCTTGAACTCTTTTCTGGAAACATCTGAATGCGTCTGAATTAAGTGGTCTTTGTCCATGTTTGTCATTATTGTGGTTATGGCTGCAGTTACTGACGTTATTGTTTTGTGAGGATGATTTTTAGTCTCCCTTTCAACAACGCCCCACACGAAATTATCCAAAAGGTTGAGGTCAGCAGAGCTAGGAGGCCAAATGTTTGGGGTAATGTGGTCATACAAATTCTGGTAAACATCCTCGTGGCCTTATGTGAGTAGCAGAATTCTATTGGAACACGTATCCAAGGCTTTACAACTGTTCGTAAAACCTCAATGTAAGCAGCTGATGTAATTCACTCGAAGTCTTTGGAGAAAAAAGTGGGGTGGCATGACATGTCCTTCACTACTTATCACCCCCAAAAACCATGAATGTTGCAGGAAATTTAGTATGCATGACATAGGGAACCTCCCGAGGATCCGAACATAACCACCTGTCGTTTCTTCGGTTTAATTTTTGATCCTGGTCAAATTTTTTTCATCGGAAAAAAACCAAAGCATGTTCGGGGTTTCTGGATGCTTTAACTTGTTCAAAAACCTTTTTCTGCTGATGACAGGTTGCTCATTCGTTTTTTGACACATAAACTGACCTCTTCGCATCACATACGACTTGTAACGAATGTCTTCGTGGATCACCCGACGATCGAAAAAATTAAAAATTTATCGAAAAAATTGTCCGATTTGAATAATTTTTGCACCAAGTACTTTAAACATCAGTCATTCTTCTTCTTCTGCAAAATTAACAAAAAACCTAGTATAACTTATAAGATGTCTTCGGCAATTTGGTGTCTCCCAAGTTTTTCGTCCAAACATCTAAATTTTACTTGTTTAACTTACCGATATTCATTTGGATAAATTAACTAAGTAAATAAAATTAACTTTTGTAATTGTAAATTATGGATTCGACAGTTTATATTAGCGTGCTTGCTTAATCTGACGAAAATAGTGTTCAAATCCATACCATTTTGATAAAGTGTCAAAGTTTTCGATGGCTTACCTATACTATTGATTAATATGTTGTATACTTGGCTTGGGTAAATTAAATATTTTTTTTTGGCAGGGTATCAAAGTATGTGCTTTCAAAGCAATGTATAAAACAATATGTTACTTTGGTGAATAAGTATAAGTTTTTAATTTCCATACAACTTGGTGGCACCCAAGCCACCAGTGATTTTACTATTGTTTTTTTTTTCTCAGTGTAGCTCCAAAAATAACCGAGCTGGGTCTATTTTAAGTCTACAAAAATACCCTTTTTCTAAATTTTTACATGTGGATGCTTTAGTTTCGTTATTTTTTAAACGACCCTCTCAATTTTAGTACCGATAATAACGATATAAGTTCTTAGCATATTTCTTTTGCTTGTTATTTTCAGATGATGCACAAATATTTTATGATAACAACCAGCGGCATAACTTTTTTTTTTGTTGATCTACTTTGACATACAACAAAACGATAAATTTTTAACTAAGTATGATATTTTATTTATTCAATAAAAAAATCGTTTCTCAGTATCTTCATTAATTTTTGTGTAGTTTAATTTTTAGCGAAGCATTAAATCTTGGGTCGCCAAGGTAAAGGGATCGATCGCATGCAAAAATGTATTAATCATAATTTAGAGCTATCGTATTCTTTTCGAAAACAATACAGTTTCTTTCAATATAATGAATTTCGGTCTTTTTATGTGGCAACCCTCATATAGACTCTTGAGTGAAAGAGAAATGAAAGGCCCTCCGAGGGTTTTTATTATGTTTCAATACCAAAAAACTTTTCGTTATTTAAATTCTGAAAGTAATTCCCGCCTATTTAACATTTTAACTGCCACCATACAAAAAAAAAAATCGGGTCCTCTGGGGCATTTTTTTTTTTTCACATGTGTAGTGTATTTTGGTATCAGAAAATCTGAAAATATTAGAAAGTGTTTGTTTTTTCATATTTCTGTGAAATTTTGAAATATTTTATTGAGGCACAACATATGTACCTCACGGCCTAATGTATACGCCGTTTGCCTTGTTTGTATATTTGTGCAATTTTGTTTTGATCATAGTAAATAACCATTTCGTCTGGCAATATTGAACTGCGACACATTCGATCAAGAATATATATGTGACCCGGTCTACGAAAAGGGACCTTCGGTGCGAAAATATCATTTTTCACTTTTTTGGCGATTCGGATAGACTAATGTGTCTATCTCTTTCTAATGGCTTGTTTTTACACCGACTTGTTTTTACACCGAAGGTCCCTTTTCGTAGACCGGGTCACATATACTTTTCTTTACCTACCACGCTTCTTTATGAGCGTTACAAACGGAGTAACAAAATTTATATACCACAGTAAAAGGGGTTTTTTTTAATCGTGGGGGTATAAAAATGATGCTCTAAAGATTGGTTTAGGTATGCCAGGCCATGCGGAATTAAACTACGTTTACAGATTTGCATTTCGAGGTACTAATTTTAAACCATGAACTATAATGTGTAATCAAATACTGAGGCACATACGCTGTGCCTCAGAGCCTACGTGGACATTTTATTGAGGCACACCGTATGTGCCTCATGGCAGTTAACGTGTTAAATAAAATTTGTAGCAGAATCTTTACTGAGCAAATAATAATTACATGCAACAATGCTGCATTTTTGTTGCATAAGCCGCTTCCTCCGCAACCTGATAAAGTCATGCACTTTTTTTTGTATTTTTTCATAAGATCAAGTAAAAATCTGTTATTATAGTTTCCTTTTGCAATGAAAGATTTTTTAAATAATTTATCAAAAACTTCTTGCTGGTTGTCAAAGTCCTTGCAATGACTGGTGAAGGTTCAAATGGTCCTTTAATAAGCACACACATACGCAAGAATCGTACCGAGAAGTACCTATGTATATATTATATAGATGTGACACACACACAACAGCATATATTTCTGTACAGTATGCTTGTTATGGTTCTCTTTTGTTATTTTTAAATAAATC
Source organism: Pherbina coryleti (assembly GCA_943735915.1). Classification (NCBI taxonomy): domain Eukaryota; kingdom Metazoa; phylum Arthropoda; class Insecta; order Diptera; family Sciomyzidae; genus Pherbina; species Pherbina coryleti. Next base: position 76,188,973 of record OX030949.1, on the reverse strand, counting down.
ACCTTGTGGCCTTACTCAATCAAGGCAATTGGCAAACGTGCATCCGAAAAGAAAGCGACTAGTTGGCAGTGTGGTTTCAGTGTGGATGAAGACCGTTCATAGTATTCACTAAAGTGGCATCTAGCTAAACAGGCAGTATTTGCACCATCTTTGAAAATCTATATCTATATATTTACTATCCTCAGATACACTTATACTCATATATATCCTTTTTTTTTTTGTTCTTTTCGTTTGCCATTTTAATCCTTGGATACAATTTTGTTGTTGTTCTGCTTGACCTGCATATAACAAGCAATGAAAGCAACAATAAAAAGCATAAAACTCTGGGTTTTTTTTTATTTTTTTTTTTTTATTTTGCTCTGTGGTTGGTTGCGTCACTTTAGCCCCTTAGGAATTAATCGATTGTGTTGCAAGGATAATTAACACATGTCCTGATTTATTAAGTTGTTTTTGTTTTGTTTGGTTTTGTTTGCACTTTTTTTTTGTGCTGGAATTTTTGCTTTCCAGCTTCTGCTGTTGACGCATCCCAATACAAACACAATTGTTGGGTGATGCGGGTGGTGCTATGGGCATTGAGTGAATGAGCAGCAATTAAGTGGTGTTTACCATGCTTGCTATTGGGGTTGTTGTTACTGAGCTGTTGCTGCTGTTGCTTTAATACATTGTCTGCCTGGCTGTTTAATGGTAGTGCTTATATTTTTCTTAGTTTTCTGATGATTTCTTGTTGTTAATATTGTTCAAGTTGATGTTGTTGTTGTTGTTAGCGATGTTTTCTTTTTGTTGTTTGTTGCTGTTCTTGGTAAGCTAATATTTTGGCAGCATCTAATATTTCAAACTCAGTCATTAATTGGTTTTTCTTGCCAAACACCTTCAACAATTTTCATGATAATCAACATTGTATGGAAATAATAAATGATTAATTGCTGCTTAATTTATTCAATTTGCTTGAATAAATGAAATGTGCCATGTTTGTGGTAAATGACGCTCCAAGATTTGGTTACAGAAAGCATGCCGCCAATATTGTTTTTTTTTCAAACATTGGCTACACTTATATTTTTTTTTTTCTATGAATAAAAGGTTGTGAATAAAAGAAAAAACAAAATTGCTGCTGGCAGGTGGAAGGAATAATTTAACATATTTATAGTGTCCTTGAAGGTTTCAAAATAATTTATTTATTGAACTAATTTGTTGAAGTGAATTAAAAATTATTTTCAATCCATTGAAAATGAAACCTTCAGGGACTCAAGTAGTCTTTAAAGTTTTAACATAATTTATTAATTGAACCGATTTATGGAAGTATATCAAAAAGTTATTTTCATTCATGGATAAATTGTGAAATACAACATCAGAAACATTCTTACTAAACGGTTAAATCTTTTTGCTCTGATTATAAGCAAATGACAGCGATTGACATGACATTGCAAAAGGATTAAATGAAATTATTGACTGCCGGTGGCTGATGTTGATAATGATGATATATTTCTGACTGGGATTGACAGATTTTTCAGAGCCTTGCTGATGGAAAAAAGGGTTTAAATATGCATTATTGATAATTGAGCTGCAATAATTTTAAGATTCTTAACAACATCAAAAATTTGCAAATTAAGCCGAGTTGAATCTTGTTTGAACAGCAATTGTAATGAAATAATCGGTTATAAGGCTTTTATTTTATTAGTTTGAAAGAGTTTATTACTATGTAAAAAAAAGGACTCAATTATAAAAAAGGGATTAAAACAAGTAATACTTATTAAAAAAGAAGTATTTTTTACTAATAAGAAATAAAATAATATTTTTTGAGTGACATTAACCTTTGCCCTACATACTTCAAGAGAATCACTTACAAAGTGGGTCACGATGGGATGGTAATTGTTTTTTAAAATTTTTTTGAACACTCTTGAAATCTTTTCACTATGACACCAGACTGTCAACTTCATTGAAAAATTAAAATAAAAAGAAAATATACCTACTATTAAATTGAAATATTTTGTTAAATTAATAATAATATTTTATCGCGCAGGTTTAAAAACAAAAAAAAAATTGAAAAAGGCATTTTCATTTGCATTTTCGTTGCGTGAAATTGTTACTAGCCGAGTATAGGCTCTATAATACAAGTAATGTTATAACAATTAGGGTCAATTCCTTGACTTTATGGCAAAAATAAAACAAAAATTTAAGAAGTCATCGATCACAAAGGGAACTGCTTAAGCAACGAAACTGAAAATTTGTCACGTGGAATTATAACGCTATACGTATAAGTTCTGCGGTAAAAAAAATATAATACGCCAGTATTGGCTTGCTCTTAGTCCTCATGACTAAGTTGCAACATGAGTTGGAGCAATCCTGTAACGGTGTTGAATGAAATTAATGCTAGGTAAATATTTGAGCTTCGGTTAATGTTATGAAACACAATGAAGATTTAGTATTTAACCTTACGAAAAGGAACAAATAAAATTAATGAAATCTTCAAGTAGCGTAGTTTGCAACTTATGCAATAAAGTTGCATGGAATTTTTACTCAGTCTGTAAAACTAAGGTTTTATGCCACATGATAAAACTAAAAATAAAAATTATTGGCGTCATTAGGCCTCTCAGGGAACCGCTTAATCTTATATATTAATACGCAAACATCAAATGTTGTCGTACACTTTTTCAATATTTATTTTAGAATAAGGACAATGAAACGTATATCATTCGAAAGGTACTGCACCATAGATGTGCCGAATTATGTTAGATTTTAAATTGATGACCTTTGACCCGAAATATTAACGTTGAAAGTTTATATCAATTTTAGTTAGGGATCTCAGAACTGGGAAGAGGTAGAATGAAGAATGTGGTATCAGATGAAAGGTCTGGCTACACAATATGATTAAATATAAGATTAATGACCTTTGACCTCAAATATGAGCGGAAAAAGAACATTTATTAAATAAAAGCTAAACTATAAGAGATGGAAAAACATGATATAAGAAAGAAATTTAGACATTCATAAGATGTGCAAAAAAAAATTTAATATTTTCCACCATCGTTTACGGTTACCCTACAATAAGCACTTTTTCATGTAACAAGTGTCAATATATATTGTGATGGTAAAATTGCTTACAAATAGTAAATTTTGAAAAATTTCCGTTATTTTGACATCAAAACTATTGTGATATCTCGAAAACTATAGATGTTCAGTACAACGTTTTTTGTATGAAAATTCGTTGGTTGAGAAAAATAACGGTATACGAAAACTTTTTTGCTAATATTTTCCACGAATAGTATGTTAAAAAAATTTCCCGTTATTGTGACATAAAAAGTATTGCGATATTTCGAAACCTGTAGATTTTTTCCATGCAATGCAATTCTTAAAGCAATGTCATTGCCTCAGAATGAGAAAAAAACAATTGATATTTCAAATTTTGATTTTGCATGCAAATATCTCAGCCATTTTTCAATCGATTTTCCCTAAATTTTCTGTGTCTGAAAGTATAATTAAATAACTTTTGAGAAATAAGAAAAGATTTACCGTTATCTCACTAATTCAATTTCTTATGTTGTTTTCAAAAAAACTCTAAAATATTCAATATTTGCTTAAAAATTAGACCAGACATTCTTTTTTTGTAATTTTATTTTTGTTTTTCTATTTTCTTCTTTCACACTCTTTCATATAACATATCATTTATTTGCAAAAATTGCTTCATTTTGACACATAATTTAATTAAGTGTTTCTATCATCGAAAATCATGAGCTACCACCTATAATTTTTTTGATGAAAATTACATTTTTCAAAATGTTGCTTTTGTATTTTTTATAAAGTTCTACAGCTAAAAAAATAATTTCTGTGAAAAAATTTTTCAAATATTTCAAACCACTCCAAAGTTATATACACAAATCTATGTTTTAAGCCATTTCCTTATCTACTTTATATATTATACATATTATTATTATATATCTATATATAAATATGTGTACGCCAAAAGCCAAAGTAAAAACAAAAGCCAAAGTAAAAACAAAAGCAATAGTAAAGTAAAAGCAAAGGCTAAAGAAAAAACAAAAGGAACAGCAAAAACTAAAGCAAAACCAAAAGCAAAAAATAAAAGCAAGAGAAAAGCAAAAACAAAAGAAAAAGCAAAATAAAAACCAAAATAAAAACCGAAAAAAAAAAAACCAAAAGAAAAAACAAAAGCAAGAGTTAAAGCAAAAGTTAAAGCAAGAGTTAAAGTAAGAGCAAAAGCAAAAGTGAAAACAAAAAACAAAACAAAAGCAAAAGCAGAAACGACAGCTAAACCAAAATAACACAAACATTTTGACAAAGATTGGGACAGGAATTAAGATAAGGGTGAGAACGAGAATTGTGGCGTCCGTGGCGTAGTTGGTTAAAGTGCGTGGCCGCTATGTCAACGAACCTGGAGACCCGGGCTCGAACCCCAGCAGCGACAGAAAATTATTTGAATTAAAATTATTTTTCTGTACGGCCGCCACCTCTCTGCAGACAATGGCAAAACTCAGAGAGTAATCAAAATGCCATGCAAAGCTTCTTGAGAATAAGAACATTTCCGTTCATCGCCGTTCGGAGTCGGCGTTAAGCATGTAGGTCCATTTCTCGGTCAATTGTGTACAAACTTAATAACACGCACAACACAATTGATCATAAGAAGCTAGGTCAATGTCCTTTCAAGGGCTGAAATGGCCATTTATTTATTTTTTATTTATTTTTTATGAGAACGAGAATCAGTAAAATTAGACAATGATTAGGATAATAAGAACAAGAATCTGTTTCGCAGAAACAATCTGCGAGTTAGAACAAGAATTATGATAAAGATTAGCACGAGACAAGAATTAAGAAAAATATGAGAATTAGAAGGATTTGGAAAAGATTATGCCAAGGATTTAACCAGAAACGAGGACAAGGATAAGGTTAAAAATTGGAACAAGGATAAGGATAAGGATAAGGATAAGGATAAGGACAATGATAAGGATAAGGATAAGGATAAGGATAAGGATAAGGATAAGGATAAGGATAAGGATAAGGATAAGGATAAGGATAAGGATAAGGATAAGGATAAGGATAAGGATAAGGATAAGGATAAGGATAAGGATAAGGATAAGGATAAGGATAAGGATAAGGATAAGGATAAGGATAAGGATAAGGATAAGGATAAGGATAAGGATAAGGATAAGGATAAGGATAAGGATAAGGATAAGGATAAGGATAAGGATAAGGATAAGGATAAGGATAAGGATAAGGATAAGGATAAGGATAAGGATAAGGATAAGGATAAGGATAAGGATAAGGATAAGGATAAGGATAAGGATAAGGATAAGGATAAGGATAAGGATAAGGATAAGGATAAGGATAAGGATAAGGATAAGGATAAGGATAAGGATAAGGATAAGGATAAGGATAAGGATAAGGATAAGGATATGGATAAGGATAAGGATAAGGATAAGGATAAGGATAAGGATAAGGATAAGGATAAGGATAAGGATAAGGATAAGGATAAGGATAAGGATAAGGATAAGGATAAGGATAAGGATATGGATAAGGATAATGATAAGGATAACGTTAAGGACAAGAATAAGAGCAAAGATTAAGATGAAAACTAGGGTAAGAATTACAATGAAGATTGTAAAAGAATAAAGACAAAGTTTTGCACAAAGATTAGGACAAGAATGAGGACACTGATTGAGTCACGTATTAGTGCAAAAATTTGGACATGCATTAAGTAAATGATTGGGACAAGGTTAAGGACAAGGATTTAGTCGTGTACTAGGACAACGATGAGGACAAAGAGAAGGACAAGGATCCGGACTAGTATTAAGAAAACAATTTGGACAAGAATTAGGACAAAGATCTGGAAAAGTATCAGAATAAAGATAAGAACAAGAATTAGGACAAGGATAAGCACAAAGTTTAGAAAAAAGATGAGAACAAGGATTACAATAGTGATTATAATAATAACAAACTGGCCATTTCAGTCCTTGAAAGAAGTTTGATCGAACTTCTTATGATCAAATTGTGCTTTTTGTGTTATTAAATGTTTGTACACAACAGAACTGTAAAAGGATTGAATCATTTTGGAATGCACACACTCTTAATGCATTCAAAAGCTACATCAACCAGATTGCAATCTTATGCTTCTGTTGAGTTAATGAAGTACAGATGCACAATTCATCATTCTTTGAAGATATGCTCTGTAAGAAATGCGACTTACACACAAAACAACTTCAGACGCAACTACAAATCTTTGCGGCTGAAGCCATCGCCGGCTTCATTCACTAAATTTTCAATTCGTGGCTGAAGCCATCGGTTTTCGTTAAAATTTCAATGCAGTGTGAATTCTTTACGTTTTGCAATTCATGTCTTGAAAACAATTTTAATCAGTCTAAAGGCTTAAGCCTAAAGAGTTCATACATTCAGTGCTACAAAAAAGGATTTCAGCTTTTGAACACTTATACAGGAGAATGAAAAGTGAAAATGAATTAAAACTTTTACAGATCTAGAACACAAATAGATCGAGAACTGGAACTACTAGTTTTATGCCGACTCCGAACGGCTAATGTGTTATTTACTCTTTGAAGTTTGCCATTGTCTGCAGGGAGGTGACAGCCGAAAGAAAAATTTCAAATTCGATTAAAAAAACTTTCTGTGTCAGATGGAATTGAACCAGGGATCTCTGGCGTGTAGGCCACGCAGTCTTCCCACAATAAGGATTAGGACAAGGTTAAACAAAAAATATGACAGAGATAATAAGAATGAAGACCTTGACAAGAGTAACGATATTAACTAGAAAAATTATTAAAACATGATAATGATAAATTTTGTTCATCCTTGCACACAAATTGATTATTATTTGAAGACTTCACATTTAAACAGTCCCAATTAAGATAGAAAAATTAAGGATGAACTGACCTATGAATATTTTATATTTCTTTGTTATTTTTAATGATAATGCTAAGAGGTCACCACTGCACATGACAGACCTTTGACTGCTGCATTAAATACTTGAAAAAAAAAACCAAAAAATGTCAGAGATAACAATTGAAAGGCAATAATTTTCCCCATTGCTGTCGAATATATTTACATTTATATGTTGCCAGTGTTGTAAATAAGAAGTTGAAAACTTAACAAAAAATAAAACTTACCCAAATGATGCTTAAGCCACATATTTTTTTTTTTTTGCCTCCTTTGCCATTGCCACTGCAATAACATTCATCAATATAAATCAAGCTGAGACCACAAACAGAAAAAATGGCCGAAATGCAAACTGCACAGGATCAAACGAACAAAAAACAAAAACAAAATATGTGCAAAAACAAAAAGTATTGAGGAATATTTACGCTTCTTTGTTTGTTTGTTTGACTGTAGTTTTTCTTGCATGCTACCAAGTGCAACATTTTATTTTTACGAGAATTTTTGCAACATTTGCGTTTCATTACGCTTGCGCCTAAAGGATTGCAATGTTTTATGTTTATTTGCGCAAAATATGCCAAGGATTGGCTTGCTCGGTTTTGCTTGTTTATATTTTTTGGTGTTTTTGTTTTTTTTTTTTTTTATTTGTACTCAACTCTTTTACTGTTGGTGTGTCATGGCGTGTCCATGTGTGCGTTTTGTTGCATGTGTGGTTTGGACTGTAATTCATGGTCATTTATTAAGCTGCAACAGCAAAAAAAGTAGGATTTGTCACATATTGAAAGTCGACATAAATATAGCTCTTGCTCTCATGCTTCGAATGAAATCCTTTGCAATCCTTCTTGAAATCCCTGCTCTGTACACGAGCTGAAAGCTCAAAATTTATGCTCACTGTTCTTAGGGTGTATTTAAAAGAATTAAGAAAAATGCCAAAAAGTATGCAATTAAAATTGAAAACAAAAAAAGGAAACAGGCTCAACAACAAATACCCAAAGATATCAAAGTAATCAGTTTGTAAATCCTTGGTATGCTTTTGTTGTTGTTCTTATTGTTTTCCCTTTCTTTTTTTTTTTGTTGTTTTTTATCTTTTTTGGGTACCCGTTAAAAGCTTGTTGGAATTCGTTGAATTTATCACTGTTGCTTTAAGTAAAAAATCCGCATGTTATGTTTCAACCAAAGGATGTTCCAGTAGCAACCAACAAAAGTAAAAAAATAAAAATTAAAAATAACAAAAAAAAAAATATAAAAATAAAGAACACTTGAAATTGTTGGAGAAATAAAATAATTAAAATAAATTCGCATCCGTTGGTTGTCAATAAATCAGAGCTTATCGCTGGGCAACCACAGACAAACAAGCTGAAACAGCAGCAACACAACAACAACAAGAACAACACCAACAATAGCTGGAGCACAAGTTTGGCTAGAAATACAATTTATAGAGCTCGCCCAGGCCTGTGAAGCTGTTTACTACAAAAAGCCTCGTTTTTAATGCCTTTATTGTTGTTGTTGTTGTTGTTGGCTTATGTTTTCGTGCGATTAAAATAATTTAAGCGAGAAAAAGTAAACGAACATAAAAATTAACAACAATGCATTCGAATAGAGCGCTTCTGGCCAACAAATTAAACAAACCAGAAAAAGAAAAACCCTCCCCCACCACCCCTCTAAATTATTTGAATATAATGCTGCTTATCAATTTATTAATAAATCAGTCTAATTAAATAAGTAGACAGATAAGTAAACAGAACACAACACAACATAGCACAACACTATCATGATGTTCACAAATATATTTTTAGACAAAAACACAAAAACTAACAAACAGCGCCCCAAGTCATATTTTAGCCTAACATGCTAATGACCTAATCCCGCCCTGTTTACTAGCTTATATCCTCTAGTTTGGCAATTTTATGGCTGCACTATGCTTACTTTATCGCTATCTTAATCTCTTTCTCATTCTGTCTCTATCTGTCTCTCTCTCTCTCTCTCTCTCTCTCTCTCTCTCTCTCTCTCTCTCTCTCTCTCTCTCTCTCTCTCTCCCTTTCTCTCTTGCTATGTAAGACAGAGTAATGCTTTGTTTTCTTTCATAGCTCTGCTATTTAGTGCTTAAGCGCGTTAATTGTTTGGCTTAAATATTTATTCCTTATGACTATAGCACGCACCGTTCGCAGCTTATCCAGCCATAAAATCCACATCCACCCTTCAATAATAAAATAATTATTAAAATTTATCCATGGACTTTATGTGGCTTTCCTCCTTAAGCCAAACAAATTATTCCGCGTAGTTATGATAAGTAAAACTTTTTCTACGACTTCTCCTTTGTTTAGTGTTCCTAGAGTGAAGTATGAGGAGGAGAAGAAGGAAGTGGCTTCTCCTATCTATCCTCGAGATGAGGCTTCTTTTGCTTTAAGTGGCTAAAAGCATAACAATAACATTTCATCGGTTGTCTGCAGCGAAAATGATAAGAAGAAAAAATATATAAATAATATGAAAAATCATTTCTACCCAAGAGGAAAGTAATCACATCGATGAAATTTTCTTGTTAACACGGTGGTGTTTCTGTTGTTATTATTAGTAAAATAAGTTTACATCTGATATATCCTGTCTATAGATTTTGTCTTTGTCTGACAAAGACAACCAGATTTAACAGATGTTATTATTTTATTTTTTTTATATATACAGTGGGTGGCCAAATTATTAGGGACAGTAAGCAGATTTTCGAATTTTTTTTTTTTTTTTTTTTTTTTAACAAAATTTATTTACATTTAGTCAAATGAAAAAATTCTTAACTGACTAAGTATTAACTAAATAACATTTTTCAATATATTTTTAAAAGAAACCTTAGATATTGCAAAATCTAAGTCACACTTAGTTGACAAATTATTTATTTCATGCAGTGATCTATTCATTGGCGAGTTCACAGCATAATTCGTTCGGCAAGTGCCTAAATAAAACATATCTGAACGACGAAGAGATTTTTGAGGAACATTAAAATTTATTAACTTTAATAACGCTGGGCAATCCACAGTTGCCACTACAATATCGTAAATAAATAATAATGACAGTAATGTCCTTCTATTACAAAGAGAATTTAAACCTAATAGTTTCCTTCTGGCATCATCAAAATTTATGTGCCGAATTTTCTAGCTTAGCTGTTTTTTCAGACAAATGAATGGTTTTAGGTCTCTTATGTATTTTGTATTTGTGTCTATGTTCTATTGTGATTATATAAACAACAAAAAATTTACGAAAAACTTTACGTTTTACGAAAAAATTTACGTTTATTATTTTTCATAAAAGTAATATATAAATATAACAATATAAAGTGTTAGTACTTAGTGATCCCACCCTTAGCTCCAATAACTGCTTCTAGGCGTCGAGGCATGATCTCTATACATATTTTTGCATTTTTTTGTAGGTCAGAGTTGTGGTGCCATTCGCTGATCAGAGTTTCAACCGAATGGCGCTTGTTGGTAATAATTTTTTTCGCAATCGCCCGTTTGGTGAGCTCCCACATGTTTTCAATGGGGTTCATGTCCGGTGAATTCCCTCGCCAAGGCAAGACTGCAATGTTTTTTTCTGCCAGGAATGCAGTAACACTCCTGGCTTTGTGGCAAGGTGCCGAATCGTGCATAAAAATGTACTCGTCGCTGTCAGAGAACCATTCGTTAAGCTGCGGCAATAGCCGGGTTTCTAGAACTCGCTTGTACTGGTCTTGTTTCATCGTCCCTTCCACGATGTATAGGTGCTCCATGCCTTTGGCTGAGATGACAGACCACACCATAACACTAACCGGATGTTTAACTCTCTCCACAAGGCAATCTGAATTGTATTATTCTCCAGGGCGTCGTCTGACAAAAGAACTTTTGTCAACCAAAATTTGAAACGTTGACTCGTCGGAGAAACACACCTGTAAGAGATTACAATTAACACAAGAAAATCATTAGTGATGCATCGCACTATTTAAGAAAAATATATTTACTCGACTCCAATCTGCCACAGTCATATGTCGATGTTGTCTGGCCCATTGTAGTCGTTTATTTTTCATAGCCTCGGTTAGCCGTGGTTTTATGGTGGGCCGACGACCTATCAGGTTCTCTTTGGCTAACCGCCTCCGGACTGTTCTAGTCGAAACTTTTACACCTTCGTTGATTATCATCGTAGTGAGACTGGCAACACTATTTTTTCGATTTACTAAACAGATGTCTCTGATTCTTCGATCAGCACGAGGAGTTGTAACCCTTTTCCTGCCACATTTTCCTACACGATCTGCTTCTAGATGTACATTTTTATCAATTTTTATTTTTATTCGATTGACAACAGACTTTGAAACCCCCGCTATAGTTGCTATCTCTCTCTGTGAATGTGGATTTCCCTACATTTTCTTGGAGAAGTGTCCGAAGCCTTTTCCATTCTACAAAGAAGGAAGTTTAAAGTTTTCGCACCAAATCGTTAAGAAAATGCTAATTTACAGATAAAACTTTTGAAAAAGTACTATTATAAGAACCATTACTTACTTTTTAATTATTTAAGACGTGAAAACTGGAAAAAATAATAAGGCTAAGTTCAAAACGACAATACAGCAAACCGCACTTTTTTCCAAATCATAACCGAATAAGAAGAAACATTAGATAATTAACAAAAGAAGCATGCTCCCAGTTAAAAAACTACTTTTAAAAACTACTTTAGTAGCACAAACAGTTGCTTAAAACAAGAAATTTAATAAAAGTGAGCACTTTCCCTAATAATTTGGCAACCCACTCTATATTTCATTATCACAGATATGATAATTTCTTAATTAATATAAAACCTTTAGCGCCTAAATCTTATTAAGACGAAAAATTATTATTTTAATTTTTTTTCTAATTTGTTTTACTATCATAAATATCACAAAAAATAACGATGTTTTTTCATAACAAATTTTCTCTACAAGGTGTATCATCAGATAAACTAGCTGAACTCTTAAACGGAAGTGTGAAAAAAGGGAGGAGTTAAGAACAAAATCACACAACCTCAACATGCTCTGATAGCGGTAAACCACTGTGCTTGAATTTTCGAAGATCCACATGAGTTAAGGCTATGCCTAAAAGTATGACACGATCAAGGTTAATCTTGACACAGGGTGCATCGAAGTGGATAAGAACTCAGTTACTAATGTAAAAGCGTTCTCTCTGTAAAAAATAAACTTCTCGGTAACTTTGTCCGCATATTGGCAGTATAAGTAGGACCACTAAGCATACAATAGATAGAGAACTCAAACCATATAAAAATTTCAACCCAAAAAAAAATTTATGCAATGGCTCCCACCCAGTGGGCAAAAGCAGGGCTTCGAAGCGCTTCTTGCAGGCCTTCATATGGATTTTGAAGACCTTCCGCACTCATATCCAAGCCCATTAACTTTTTTCTATGAAACGAGCAAATTTTCTAGGCCTTCCTCTCTCGCGACTCTAAAGAGGCCTGCCAGAAGCTCTTTTTTGAGAATGCATGTTAAAAGACCTTCTTTATGAGGGCTTATAAAAGCACTATCAAGTTAGCTAAAAATAAAAAAAAAATGCAGTAAACTGTTTTTTGTTTTGCAATTTCTATTTTGAAGTGAAACTTTCTTAGGTCACTTTACTTCATTTCGTCACACGATAGAGAAGAAAGATATGTTTGATAGTAGAGAGAATGAGAGAAATATATATAGTGTATACATATGACTGAAAAAATTTCTTTGTCACCGCTGAGCGTCGAACCTGCGACCTTAAGATTTCAAACACAACGCCTTATCTATTGAGCTAAATCCTCCATTCAAGAATGTACTCTACATACCAATTAATCAAATTGCTGTAGATGCCCAGCGGAAAAATAATTTCAGAGCTGTGGACCTCATATTTTTATATACATTTTGTTCACAAGTTATCAAACGGTGAAATAGCAGAGCGGTAAAACGTTTGACTATAACGTCAGCGGTCCGAGTTCAATTCTCGCATGTGACGAAAAATAAAATTTTCTCGCTTTGTTTTTATTTATGTTTTTTATAGGAGAGCGCTGTGCTCTCCTTGGGCTAACACTTTATGATATGTTTCTCTTCTTTTATGTTTTGCGTTGCACAGAAATAAAAAATTTTTGAGCCCCATCCATAGGAAGGGCTTCTAGAAGTGCTCATTGGTACAGCGATATTAGGAGGTATAAAGATGCCAATAGTAGTAGTCTTAGCATGCCTTCTTTTGTTAAGGCCTAGTATAATTGCCCACTGGGCACACTCTCAATTATGCTACGATCGTTCTTGTCGTTTATACGAGCGTTACTCGTGTTTTGGTGGCCACGATATTTTGTTATTGCGATCGTGAAGCTTTGGATTTTTGTCACTACATAAATTTTCTGTGGACACACGCATGCGCTCTGTTGTTGTATGCATTGTTTTTTGCTTTTATTTTTTGTGCTTACAACAACAAAAAGTGAAACAAGCTAAAAATAGAACAGCTGTTGCTCGCAACAACAAAATGTATGGCAGGCAGTGTTGCCATATTTTTTAAAAAAAAAACTTTAATTTCCAGAAAAAAAACTTGTTTTTTGATGAAAAAACTTGATATTAAAAATTAACTAAAACATGTATTTTTAAAATGTGTGCTTTAAAATTTTTGGCAATTCGCTTTGTTCTCTCGTTGTCCCGTTATTTTAGCCACTTCATTCCTCAAGAAAATACGGAAGACTTGATCGTCAACTCTGAATATATGTAAACTGAAGCGCCAAGTTTAAAAAGGAATGCCAAAAATTGACCGCCAATACTCGACGAAGGGAAACCGAGACAAATGGACAGAAACAATGATAGCAACAGCGCTGCCATAAAAATAAACTTTGAAAAGGAGTGAAAATTAGTAGTAGCAGCTTTAAATGATACTTATGTTTTTGTAGTAACATACAATTTAGTTTATGTATTGGATTCATAGATTCACTAGGATAGAAAGCATCGTTTTAAGGGGGGAAATATACCCAGAACTTTTTTTTCAAACATTTTTTTTACATTTTCTGATTTCAAGTCGATATCTCAAAAAATAACAAAGTTATAGCCTAGTGAGTGAACCGCCTTCCAGAGCGTGCAGGTGCTGGTCCTTATTTTCAAACGCGTTTTTCTCGAAACCATGTTTTCAAAGTCGGTGACCAAGATTTCTCGAAACTCAATGAACCGATCGTTTTGATTTTTTTCAGGCTTGTTTTGTTCATAATAATCTCGTATTTGTCATAGGATTTTTTTTGTCGTAGCTTCATTCATTTTTTATAGACAAAATAATGACGAAGTTTTGGTCGAAAATCGTTAATTTACGTTAGAAGTCCGCCATTTTGTGAAAAATCAATATTTTTAAAATCGGCTATGACAAGTACGAGTTTTAAGTATCTCGTTTAATAATTTATTTCATTTTTTTTTTTGTTTCAGTAGAATTTAGGAGGAGCAATCTTGGTCACCGCATTTTCAGAGCGCTCTACAAAAAATGCTGTATCTACTGTATCTAATGTTAATTTTTTTTAATAAAAAACACTAAACATACTCTTGAATGTGTATATTTTAAGGTATAAAAACTCTCATTTAAAAATATCCCTTAGGTTTCCTTAAAAAAAATGCACAAACATGACCTTTTTTTCTTCGGTCGCTGGGTATACTTCCCCCTTAATCGAAAAAACTTGAAAAATTGGGTAAAATAATATAAAACTTTATTTTTTTAGGGAAAAACTTGAAAACTTTGTACCCTCTCAAAAAACTGGCAAAACAAGTTTTATCTGCCCACATGGCAACACTGATGGCAGGCTATTTCGGTAGCTATGAGAACACGAAGGGACGATCGTTAAAATGCGAAGAGAGAACAAAGAATAAATGAGAATGTGGGAGCCATTGCATCGCCACGCATTTTATGGCAATTTGAGTCCTCTATCTATTGTATGCTCAGTGGTAGGACCTTAGTAACTTGAGTGGATCACAGTGAAAAGTCGTGTAAGACTACTGTTGAGTTGATGTAGCGGCCAACGAAACAGTCTGTCTAGTGTGCTGTGTGATTTGCTCTATACAAATCCGTTGTTTTTGTTGTTGGTTGTTGCCTTCATTGTCTTCATGTTGTCTTTGTTATCAACATACTTGGCCTAGAGCTTAAATTTGTCTTCAATATAAATAATGAAAGGTCATATTTGAATTGATCATAAATATATTGGCGACCGTGGCGTAGTTGGTTAAAGTGCGTGGCCGCTATGTCAACGAACTTTGGAGACCCAGGTTCAAACCCCAGCAGCGACAGAAAATTATTTGAATGAAAATACTTTTTCTGTACGGCCGCCACCTCTCTGCAGACAATGGCAATCCTCAGAGAGTAATCAAAATGCCATGTAAAGCTTCTTGAGAACGAGAACATTCCGTTCATCGCCGTTCGGAGTCGGCGTTAAGCATGTAGATCCGGTTCTCGGTCAATTGTGTACAAACTTAATAACACGCACAACACAATTGATCATGAGAAGCTAGGTCAAAGTTCTTTCAAGGGCTGAAATGGCCAGTTATTTATTTTTTTTTTTTTATAAATATATTAATGTCTTTATGAGTACACAAAGAGAAAAAAATATTAAATTCATCCAAAAACTTTTTTAATTTATCCAAAAAGCGAGTCATTTTGTACCAATAACGCATTTGCATAAATCGACTAAGTAAATATTTAAAATTTGTTTAAATACTTTATTAATTAGAAAAATATTAAAATATTTACACAGAATTAATAAAAAAAATATTAAAATAATGCACGAATTTTTTAAATATCTTTCAAATATTTACTATTTGGTAAAATAGTAGAAAAGAAAATAAAAAGCAAAATATGCAGGCAAATGACAATCGCTGCAAGACACTTGTGAGAAAATGTCCGATTGTCACTCTTACCTTACATAATTGTATCATGCGCACTCACCCATCGCACTCACAACTCGTCTTGGCTAAACATCTAGGCTATATAATATTCATAACAAAAAGCAAACGAAAACTATAAGAAACCGAAAGCAAGAATCTTAATTGTAAAAACTTCATTGATAACCGCAGGAACAGACTGCGATGTTGTTACTGCTTGTCAGCTATATGGAATATGTATTTGGTGTGTGGTATAAAAAAAATTTAAAAACGGAAAAAAAACGAATTGTAAAGAAAATATTTGATTTATCCACGTAAATATTTAAATAAAATTTATACTCAGGCGTGGTTAATGTTAATATGCGTTATTTCCCTTAGTGCAAGAAATTAATAGGAAAAGTAATTTCAAATTATTTCTTACTTTGTAGTGATTTTGATTTTTATTGGATATTTTTTTTTATCACTACTGAGTAGTGCCCGAATCAGTGAATGAAAAGAGAATCAGAAAATGTCAGTGACTTTTGGGACATCCTTAAGGATCCTCCATGTATCGGGTCTTTCAACAAGAGGTGTTACTATTTTTTTTCCACTTTTTAAATGCATTGTGCGAGTATGTATCGATCCATATAGAAAAATCTCCTAGTTTTTCTTTGTCAAACGTCATCAAATCACAGTTGTATGTTGCCACCTAAAAAATTTAAGATGTAAAAATTTAAGAAGGAAATTTAAAATGACACCTTTACTTGAAAGGCCCTTTACATGGAGGATCCTTAAGGATGGCCCAAAAGCCACTGACAGTTTCTTATTCACTTTTCATTCACTGATGAGGACATAAAAAAAATTATTTTCTATACAAACTCGAACTTGACATGCGCTATCTACGCAATATCATGTAATTAATGGAAATATTTCCTATAAAAGCTTATACTTCGAGATTTTTTATGCGTTTTAAAATATCTAATTTAATCATCTGGCTTAAATTAGATACATTTTGAATATATTTGAAATGTTCTACCATCAACATATAGTATTCAATTAAACACGTTGCTAAAATTGGCCGAAAATAAAATCAATGTACGTGTTGACGCACACACACATACACTCAAACACACTCTCGAACGCACACACACACACTCATTGATCGTCCAAACAATGCGTTATACCCTTAAATTGCATTTTAAAAATGGTAAAACAAAAATCAGCCAAAGCCATTACTCAGCGACACTGTACGGCAAATAGCGAAAGCCTGGAGGAGGGAAGAAGGTATAGAGACGATGTGCTCAGCAACCGTGCGCCAATGTACCGCATTTTATTGTTTCTGTTGGGTTAAAAATTGCAATTTGGTGACATGAAAAACTTTGAATATTGAACAAAAACATGAAAAAATTCGTGGAATCAAAGGCTTTAAAATTCGAAACAATGGCGAAATCGCGAAAAAAATTACGCAGCAACAAAGGATAATTAATCGTTTTGTGAAAAAATTTGCATTTTACTCGCTATCTATAGGTACGCTTTTTTAGCGCACCCTTTTTTTTTTTTTTGACTGGTTTGCTTGATTTATTTTGTGTGGAAAAGTAGAAAAGAACCAAAAAAAATATATAACAACAATGTAGGTCGCTACGTTTTGGGGCTTGTGAAACGTCGTTGAGCCGATGTGACATTTTTATTGATTTAAATTAAGGTCTGGTAAAGTTCGAGTGGTTTACCCAAACTATTTTGGTGTAATTTAAAAAAAAAAAATAATAAAAAAATATTATTGAAATGATGCCAGGAGTTCAAACGTATTGCAATCGAACAAGGCTGGTTTTAAAATAGAGCTAATAATTTCACGGCTATGGGTTACATAATTTCATACAATATTCCCATGGAAGTAAAATACAACATATAAATGGTTATCCATTTTAAAGTCAGAAAGTAAAGTTTTTTAAAAACACACTAAAAATGCAGATTTCGAATGCAATATCATTCAAATGTCCTCTAAGGGAGTTTTTGCAGGACTCAACTGCCCTTTGAGGTAATTTTCGATAATTTTTCTTTACAACTCGGGCACTAGCTCGGCCATGACTTGACGAATGTTGGTTTTAATTGCTTAAGAGTTTGAGGTTGTTTTCTTAAACACGACATTTTGCGTAGTCTCACAAAAAAAAGTTCATATGCGTCAAATAGTACGATCTCGGAGGCCAATTAACATCGCTAAATTTCGATATAAGTCGTCCTGAAAATTTCTGTTGCAATAAAGGCGTAATTGGTGCTTGCGGCGTGTGGCTCCATCTTGTTGATTTCAGGCCAAAAAAAAAAATCAATTAATATACGGCCAAAGCGCTCAGAAATTACTGTAACGGTTGCTAATTGTGATCAAATGACACCACCAGACCATAATGCCCAGCTGAGAGCCACTTTTTGGAAATTGCTTCGAAACAATAGTTTGGGGATTTTCAGATCCCCATATATGACAATTTTGCTAATTCACGTATCCACTTAGCGCAAAATGGGCCTCATCTCTAAAGAAATTTTTTTTCGAAAAATCTGATTTTTTTTAGAGTTGTAGAGTTTATTGGCTGTAAAATGACAAACTTTTAGCTATACAAATAGAAATAGATATATTTCTAACCCAACCAAAATTATTTCTAACTTATTCAACACGCCACCTATTTTTTGTAATTTTTTTACCTTAGCGACTAGACCTTTGCTACACAAACATATACAATTTTTATGCAAAAATGGTCAACTTAAAAACATCATAGAACAAAGAAAAAAAATTACTCAGAATTTCCAATTTGAAATGCTGTTAATATAGATCATTATCTTGAACATGATGCCAAAATATCCAATTTTCGCGAAGAAAGTTTTTTCGAATAATTTCCACTGGTCACTGCACTGTGCAATGGTGCATTGGAATGCACACTGAAAAGAGTGGAATACTCTCTAACGTCCAATGTCGCAGATGCAACCATACTTTTTATGTGCTAACCCTGCAATTGCTATATCCTGATTGAGCCCGACGCAAGAAAAGCCTTTCTTCAACAGACCAAAATTACTCTCAATTATAAAAACCATCAACCTACTGATATTTCTCAACCGCATCCGAATGGTTATGAAGTTCCCCATCAACCTTCTAGCACGAATTACAACTAAACACTCAGGAAACAAGACATAGAGAAAATTTAATATTTGTTGTATACACCAACTAACAAACCAACCTTTGGTTTTTACAGGAGCTGCCCTCAAATAGAAAATGTCCTCCACTATGATAACTCTCAATATTAACATCTGTAAAACTCGTTATTCGTTATTCGTTCGTTATAAAAAAAAGAGTTCGCTGTGCCGTGGACACACCCGCAGGTTTTGACGTGGCGGTCTTTCTTTTTCTGTCCAAACTCTTGTTTTAGTACATGACCAGATTCTTGACTTAATCAAATATACTGAATCCCTTTCCTAGTTTGGAGAGGTGTTTTTTAGGAGTGTCTTCATTTTTGTCATGTCATAGTCCTTTTCCGGTTTCATAGTCCAGTTTCATTGTGTTATTTTGTTGTTTGTGACCAGTGTTGGTTGTCACGAAAAAACTGTTGAAATCATATCTAACTAGATTTTTATTATTGCCAAAACAACATGTTGGTATTGGAGTTGGAGTTGGTGTTGGTGTTGGTGTTGGTGGTGGTGTTGGTGTTGGTGTTGGTGTTGGTGTTGGTGTTGGTGTTGGTGTTGGTGTTGGTGTTGGTGTTGGTGTTGGTGTTGGTGTTGGTGTTGGTGTTGGTGTTGGTGTTGGTGTTGGTGTTGGTGTTGGTGTTGGTGTTGGTGTTGGTGTTGGTGTTGGTGTTGGTGTTGGTGTTGGTGTTGGTGTTGGTGTTGGTGTTGGTGTTGGTGTTGGTAATGGTGTTGGTGTTGGTGTTGGTGTTGGTGTTGGTGTTGGTGTTGGTGTTGGTGTTGGTGTTGGTGTTGGTGTTGGTGTTGGTGTTGGTGTTGGTGTTGGTGTTGGTGTTGGTGTTGGTGTTGGTGTTGCTGTTGGTGTTGGTGTTGGTGTTGGTGTTATTGTTGGTGTTGTTGTTTTTGTCCATTGGTTGTGCTTTTCCTTGGTGCATTGGCTTTGCCTTAGCTGCAAGCAATTAATCCAGCCAAAATGATGTATATGCATCACATTAGACCAGTGGTGTTCACACGCATACTACCACAATTTTCAACTTTTGTGTTTGTGTTAGTAGCTCTCTCGTTCTCTGCACTGATAAAAATTGTTGTGCAGGTATTAAGCAAGAATTGTTTATAATTATCATTGTCATCATCATTATCATTATCAGTATTATTATCATTATCACGATCATTATCACTCTCATTATCATTATCATTATCATTATTATTATTATTATTATTCTAAAAATATCACATAATCATATACCTCAAACATTTCGTGCAGTGCAAAAAACACGGCCAAGAAGGGCGAACCTTCTCGCTTGAAATTTCAGCGCTAGCTGATTGAGAGAACTTCGTGCATTCGATCGTGTACGTGTTTCGATTCTCGAATAAAGCTTTCGAGTCTCACCACGAGTGGTACTACGCGAACATCACTGCATTAGACGGTTCCTTGAGGGGCCTCATAACGCCATCATTTTTTTTTTTTTATTTTTATCATGTGCCCAAAAACCTCACCTTCATTTTTGTTTCCTAAAATATAACGTTCGCCAGAAGTCACAGAGTTCGAATCCATGCAACATTTTTTCCTGGTTGTAGCATTTTTACTGCATTATGTGGTTGCCACCCTTATATCATGACGATAAGAATTTTTTTTTTTTATTTTAGTTGTGAGGCGTAATAAAATATCTATGCTTTCGTAAAAAGAAATTTACCGCAGCCCGTCTCCTGAGTGAGTAATAATTTTATGCAACGATATTTTATTTCTGTTACCTAAGCTGCTATCTTCACGACCTGACGACGTCAAAAAATTTTTTTTATTTTTGTCGTAAGGCCAAGTATAAATCCTTTATTTTCCTTTTCAAACATTTATCGTAGCTTATATACTCACCGAGTAAAAATTCGATGCAACGCCACTGCATGAATGTTGCATTGTCGATGTTTGAGCGGCTCTCTACGTGTCCCCATGACGTCAGAAATTTTAATTTTTTGTATAATTTTGTTGTGAGGGCTTAGAACAGGACTTTATTGGTGTTTGATATTTTTAATCCTAGCACTAATACTCAGCAAGTAATAATTCCATGTAACAAATTTTTAATTGCGTTGCTTAAGCAGCTCCAACCGCGTCTAGATGACTTTTGAATTTTTGTTTTGTTTTTATAATGAAGTTATAGAATTAACCTTTACGGTCATAGCATTTTTGTAATCATGGCTTCTATACTCATAAAGTAACAATTCAATGCAATGCCCAAAAATTTTGAAAAATTGCATTTTCAACTTTTTTGGAAACCTGCGCGGTAAAACGTAACTTCGTCACATCAAAAATATTAAAATTATAATTTTAATATTTTTTATCAAATGAACTTTAAAGATGAATGTTTCAATTTCATAGAACATAATTCAATTCATCATAAATCAGAACATGTCGTTTAGCCAACTTGTATTTTTGGTTATATACCAAAAAATGTATGTACCCCATATAGCAACACAGTCCTCACCACTGTTTACAGTTGCGTTTGCGTATCCGTTCAAGCTTGGTTTTCTTTTTTTTTAATAAAGTTACTGCTAAAGTTTGTTAATGTTGATGATATATATTTTAACATAAAAGTATGCAAGCAATTCTCTATCTTATTGATAATTCATGAATTCATACACCACCCAAATACAAACACAAATGATGATAAATTGAGAATGTATTACGCACTATCAGCAATAATTAATTCTTTTAATCCTTCGAACGCGCAGATTCGTTATATTTGTTGTAACGGATGTTTTTTCCCCCCTGTAACAACCACTCAAGTTAAAGTCGTGAGTGAGCTTCAGTGTGTGTGTGTGTGTGTCTGCTTTACATATGTAATTGAAAGTGGTCAAGTGTGTGTTTCACTTTATAACTGTATTGTTAAGCGATTTTATTTTTATCATATATTTTACTTTTGTTGAACAGTGGAGCAAATAAGTAAAAAACAAAAATCAATGAGCTGCTTGAGTTAAGGAAATGCATATTCTTGTCAAAATGAATCAAGCATAAATTAAATTAAATTTCAATACCAACTTATGCTCAAGAAAAATTTTTAAAAATATAACAGATCAAAAGTGTCTTAAAAATGGTTTTAAAAGCATTAAAAATTGTTGCCTTGTGTGAAAAACAATCTCTTAATAAACATGCATCACCTTCAACAGTTATTACTAGCCTCACGCAAGCACCAGCACACACAGACACGCTCAAATTTACATGCATTCCATAGAAAATGACAAATTGAAATATTAAATAAGCGGCCACTCTCAGTTGTTCTCGGTCTGAAAATCTGAAAATTTGTCCTTGCAAAGCCCAGAGTTAATTAATTTGAATATTATTCGGGAAAACATGAAACATTTCGTTGCAGCTGCTTTTGTTAAATTGTTAATTTTCATTTTTTTTTTTATATTTTTTATTGTGACATAATGCAATTTTGCACCTCATTGTTGTTGTTGTTTGCCATTCCTTTGTTGTAAATAATTACACATACGCCATGTTGTGCTCGCGGCCGGATGCTATTAACGATGAGCTTTTAACTTCATTTTTCGCTTTTTATTTCGATGTTGTTGTTGTTTCATTATAGAACAGCATCCCAAAAGTATGCAATGATTTTGCGTTATATGCATATATGTCACTTTAGTGCGTATGTGTGTGAGTGTGTGTGTGTGTTAGTTCCGACATTAAGCACACAAGTGTGCGTACGTGCGATAAGTGCGCGAAAACTCAGATGGGAATTGACCACAATACAAAAACAACAGAAACACTCCAGCAACAACAACAACAACAACATGAACAGCAAACCAAATTGATGATCACTCTGCATGTTCATATATGTCTGTGTTTCTTAATAAATTGCATAAAAGTATGCAATAAAAAATTAAAAACAAAGAACTTGAAGAAAAAAATATCCACTTGCATTAATTAATGCATTCAAGGTAGTGTAATTGCGACATTTTGTTATTGTTGTTGTTGTTGTCGTTGTTGCTGTTGTTATTAAATATTACGCGCTTTTACTGGCCAAGTGCCAAGTTGTGAAAAGCTGAAAATTCAACGCATTAATATATTAAGTGCTCAGTTGTTAGCCATCTCGCAAATCTTGTTTTTAAATTTATTTTCCCTTATCTTTAAGTGTTGTACGTAATAAATAATTAAAAATACATAATTTTAGGCATTATTTTATTTAAGCATTTTTATAATAAATTGTATTTCATAAATAATTATTAATAATAATGCATTTAATAATTATTTGAAAATAATGTGCGCATATTTTATGTCAACGTTATACATTCAAAAGTAGGATTCAGTGTTTTCGACGCTAGTTGATAAGGTTTTTTTGGATCGTTTTTATATTTTAGCAAAATTATTTATCACATTTTTAACAAAAACAAAAATCAAGAGATAAAAAAATGTTGGCTCAAGCATATCAAATATCAAATGAAATGCTGCCATTCACATATCACACCGTTATGAATGTAATATTTTTATTTAATTTAACGGCTTTTATGGTCAAATTTAAGGCATAGAAGGTATAGATAGCTAGCTTCTTTTTCTTAAGTCTATTTTCCTGAGGAATGTTAGTGTAAGTGCGCTTGCCAGCCATCCAAATGCCAGCCAAAATGTTCACATTTTAACCACATCATGGTCCTAAGCTTTTACCTTTCCTTCATTTAATTATTTTAATCAGATTGATAAAATACACCAATATTCACGACTTTACCGTTATGGTTGGTAGTAGAGCAGTCAGTTGAGGTGATCCTCTCCATAGCTACCTTAATTGACCTAGATTATATCATTTCGAACTAATGCAGACTTGATTGACTAGGTAGGTGTTATATCTGCAATCTTTGGATCAAAGATACAAAAACAAATGGATTAAGTTGGCTATGTCATGGACATAACCGTTGGCGACGCACAGTACACTTTTTAGACCAGTTATCTGTCCGTAAATATGTAAAATTTAAAAAAAAATGGTTGCAATTGTTCATGGTCATTCAAACATGGTCAATTGCATACAAAATGCTCTTTTTTTGTCCCCCCTCTTTTAACTCTGTTTTAGATAAAAACAAAAAAAAAATAAAACATGAGAAAGTGCTCACTGAAGAATATTTATTGGTAAAAAATTTCGCCAAAATGGCAGAAAATGTAAAATTGCCTTACTCTTGAAAAATCATATATTCAACAAAACTAACTCGGTTTTCACGTTTGAGGTATTTTCGAAGAGACAATAAATAGTTTTTTTTATAAAAATATAAAAAAGACTAAATTATTTTTTTAAGTTTCTTAACATCAAGGTCAAATTTTGCAAGTCATAAAAATAGGATTTTTCCCCACTTTAAAAATTGAAAATAAGATATTTTCAGGAAGTTCCTTTTATTACCTTTCCATCTGCCAAAAATCATGAGGGTATTATTTTTCTTTCTATTTTAATAATTTATTTAATATTTTTTAAACGACCACCTACCATACTACTTCCATACAACCATACTATGTACATTAGACTGTACCACAAAAAAAAAAGTGCGCCGTATAACAGCGAATATGATGCATTTTTTCAAGACAATTACGAAAAAATTGACCGAACGTAGGGGTCACGCATTGACATATTTCTTCATATCTCTGGTGTATACGGTCGTTTTTTTGTTTTTGTCTCAAGGACACCAATATGACATCTATAGAAGTCATTGATCTCAGGTGCACCGTTCTGCCACTTACCCACATTAACGTCATTTCAATTACAAGGAAGTGAAAAACAAAACTGTCGGTTTAAATGAAGATATAAAAGATTTATTAGTTGAATACTAAAAATTAGTAAATCAAAAAACTTTTTTATACTATTTTTGAAATAGTGTTGAAAAAAGGGTTTAAAACTTTTAGTTCTTTTAAAAATTTTACGTCATGCAAAAAAGAGAGAAAAAATATATTTATTTTCCATGCTTGAATCTGGATCACCCAGTAATGTTAAGAATATTAAAAATGTTTGTATATATATTTTGTTTCAAAAGAAACTACCTTAATAAATTCTCTTTGGAACACAAAAAACCGTTTTGAAAAATCTGCATTCGCTCAAAAATTACCGATTTTTAGACAGAGAACTGCTCTAAAAAGTGCACTGTGCGACGTGACCTATCTTGATTTTTTTACTTATTCTCGTCCGTTTTCTTTCCCTCAACTTGTCATCATTCGTATTCTTATTCTAATAATTGCTCTTATAAGTGTCCTTCTCCAAAATACATGACCGAATTCATTTACTAATCTTTGACCATTTCCCTGTCCCAATGCTACTCTAACCTTATATTCTCGTTCTTTTCTGAAGCTTGGTTCAAATCTTTGTTTATATCTTTGTCCAAATTCTTGTTTCTCTTGTATCTTAACCCGAATCAAAATCTTGTTCCTAATCCTTATATTAGACCTAAAACTTTGTATTCTACCTTTTTCTTATCCTTGTTCATATCCTTCTAAGCTTTTGCTTTTGGCCTGATTTTTCTTATTAGACAGCCCTGATTTTTTTTATACAAGTATTCCGCTCTTCTTGAATTTTGGCTAAACTTTCTGGAATGTTTGTATGATTTCCGGTCTAAGTATTACTGATGAATTCAAGCTTGAGTCGGTAGCAAACCTTACTGACCCTTGAAAATTCAGCGAATTCAGCCCTGAAAATTTACCTGGTTTGTAGTCTGAGTTATAGCATGTTCAAACCGAGCAGTTAATTATGCTAAATCAATTTAATGAAGTTAAATCGAAAAACGAGTTCTCAAATGAAGTTCTAATGACGTTATATGCGTACAATTGTTGTTGAAAATTTAACGTGTTAAATGCTTTAACACGTTTCGAAACTCGTTACATCACTGGTTTGTGTTCTTGCTAGTGTCAGAAAAGCTTTTTTTGCTTTTTAAACGCAGCCAAATCTGAAAAGAGCTTTTTAATTTGAAGTTTTTAATGTAAACAAATAAATTCTTTGACAAATTTTTCTTAATTATTTGACAAATTTTTGAATTTATTTGAATTTTTCGTTTTTTTTTTTTTAATTTTTTTATATTTTTTAATAAGCAATTTTTTATTCCTTTCAAAATATAAACAAATAAACTGACATATCGAAACTAGTTAAAGGCAGTATGAACGATG
This sequence comes from Pherbina coryleti, assembly GCA_943735915.1. Lineage (NCBI taxonomy): Eukaryota > Metazoa > Arthropoda > Insecta > Diptera > Sciomyzidae > Pherbina > Pherbina coryleti. The sequence goes on along the minus strand of OX030949.1, from coordinate 76,162,964 downwards.
ATGTTAAAAAAAGTTTTTTTGGAATAACGCGTTAAATGAAGTCGGTTTGAACATGCTATTAAGGAGGCCTAAGCAAGTTCTCTGTTGACGTAATGTATTAGAAAGCTTATTTTACTCTTAACTTTTCCATCAATCTTGCCTTCTTTGAAACATTTGCTTTCTGCAGCCATTCAGAGTTAAAAGCATTCATTACATGTTATTCGAGAAGAACTCAGTAATCACTTTCATTAAATAAACTAATATTTATTTAATTGAAAAACAAAAATCAGTTAAATATGAGTTAAACCCAATATTCCGAATCCCCAAATAGTATTCAAAGTTGTGGTTTTTGGAAAAATTTTATGCGTGTCATATTACAACCAAGGGTAACGTGGTAAATAGAACAAATTAAACTGCTATTTAATCACGAATCTTCATTAAGCGAAACGTTATTAACGCCAACAACTGAGCCGCACCTCAGAGCGCATCAAACCACTTAGTTGTATAGAAGATACTTTCACGCCAACCGCTTTCTTGCCATTTTGTGTTATTTTCACGTGCAAATAGCTTTACCACAAAGCTTTTAGAGTTTCACTCAACTAAAATCCACAATTATCTCCCTAAGCTTTTCAAACAATTATCTCTCTCTCCATACAACATCTCCCAGCATATCTTATTTCAATTTTACTGCAACAAAGCAGAATTTTAAAACGCTAACCACGATTTAGCACGAAAAGAAGACAGCTCGAAAACAATATTTCTAGCTGCCAGTCGTATAAACACTCCTCCCCCCTCCCCCCAAACTTATTTCTCCATTTACTTAGAATGCTTGTCAAAATCAAAACGCAACCAAAAAATATTCTTTCTAACGAATATTCAGTGAAGCGTTGCTAATTTGGCGAATTATTCAATGATGTAACGAGCAGCAGCTAGAATGCTATTGTAACAAATGCACTTTGCGCAACGCTGACGTGACGTGTGTCAAATGTACGAGTTGCAAAGATGCAACCGATCAGCCGCCAGGGTCTAGTTCCGAAAGGAACCGGAAACAAACGTTACGACAACCAAGGAGACAAGACATATTCCTCACACACCTCACTGCATACATTGCATACTTCATCCGGCAGCAGCAGCAGCACCAGCAACGGTAACCAGAATCAAAGCAAGGAACAATTTTTAACCCCTAAAAAAAAACCCAAAAAGCTAAGGAACAAAAAATATTCTAAAATAAGGCACACATGCAAATTCTAAGCTGACAAGCGCCATCTGCAGCAAGGCAGCGCAGTGCAATGCAACGCAACGCACACTTTGTCAATGTGTCACACAGTCAGACAGCTTGGCGTTTGACACGGCATTCATCAACAGCGTCAGGCTGTCAAATGTGAATAACGCAGCATTGTTAGAAGTAGATGCCAAGTTGCAGCTGTGGGCGTGCAGATGATGATGGGTTGGTTTGTGCTAGGTTGGGCCATAAGTGGTTATTAGAATGGACCTTTGGTAAAGGACTCATGGCTACCCCAGTCCGCTAGCAGAACTCCAACCACAAATTGGAAACATTTTTCAGCTCAAGCTGAAAAGTCGACGTCGTCGTCATGCTGCCGTCGTTCGTGACATCATCACGTAATCACACACACACACCACACACACACACACACACATACACAAAACGAACCAACAACCAGCACAATTGACAATTTGTTTGCTCAAGTCATCCGTAAAAATACCACATGACAAAATGGTTTCCTTTGCATTCGGTTTTCTTGGCATCTTGTGCTGCACTGCGTCTATGCATCTTCTATGCTACTGTGAGCTGCTCTCTACGCCAACTCTGTTGGCAACCCTGTCAATGTGACAAGTGAAGCATCTAGTTTGAGTCAAAGCGATTTCTTTTGTGTCATTGTGCAAAAGCAGCAACAAAATCTGTCGAATGCTGCGCATTCATTGAACTTGCAAATCTGCATACAAATTGAGCTAATTTTAAATATTCGAGATTATATCGAAAAGTAATGCTTTGAAAAGTAATCTTGAACTAGAAATATGATCGAAATTTGGGCAATTTTCTAGAAATTTTGAATATAACGAAAATATACTTTATAAAAAATGGATTTTACGTGAGTTTTTTACATCATAAAGAAAATAAAAAAAATGTATGTCTCCGTATCACCTCAAAGGCAATAACTAATATAATGAAAATGCTAGAGCGTTGCATGGAAGAAGCTCGATGACTATAAGAACTACTTTTAATTTTAACGACGACAAAAACATTTGGCCTTTGCTCACATTATAAAATTACACAAAAAATTAATGACATCATAAGACCTCTCAGGGCACCATTTAATGTAAAGTAAATGCACCATAACTGATGGTTTTCTTGCATGGCGCTAAGGTAAATGTTAATGTCCCACTGAAAAAGTCGATACTTTAGCCTTATAACACATGAACAGAAACAAAAGAAAAAGCATTCTTCTTTTGCAAAAGCGAAATTTAAGTAAAAGTAAAAGCAAATGCAAAAAGAAATCAGAAGCAGCGGCAAAATTATAACAAAAGCAAAAACAGAAGCAAAAGCAAAATTAAAAGTAAAAGTAAAAGCAAATGCAAAAAGAATTCAGAAGCAGTAGCAAAATTAGAACAAAAGAAAAAACATAAGCAAAATTAAAAGCAAAAGTAAAATAAAAATAAAAGCTAAAGAAAAAGCAAAAGCAAAAGTAAAACCAAAAAAAAAGCAAACGCTAAGCAAAAGCAGCAGCAAAAGCAGAAGCAACAACAGAAGTAACGAAAAAGCAAAAGCAAAAGTAAAAGCAGATGAAAAGTGAAAATAAAAAGCAAAAGCAAACGAAATATCAAACACAAAACCATAAAAAAAAACAAAAAAAAAGGGATAAAGACAAGGATTAGGAAAGCAATAAGACAAGAATTAAGACAACCAATGGGACAAGGATTATCACATGAATTAAAACAGGCCTAATCAGCGAAATAAATAAAAGGGCCAAAGCCTAATTAAGAAAGATAATCGCCTGGTTAAAATAAAAAACAAAATACATTAACAACAACAAAAGCGAACATGTTAGTGTCACCATCATCGACGGCAACCTAATTTGTTGCTTTTTTGCAAGTGCAAAGAATGTATTGATCACAAAATCCCAAAAACAAAATACATACGCGACATGCATGCGTAGAAGAACCCGAGATCGTCTGAATTTCTATTCCACTAACAAAACACATGCACAACAACAATGCCGTATGCTTGGTGGTCGCGCCGCACGCTTATGCGTTTCGATGCGTATGTTGTTGTTGTTTGTTATAGTTAATTTTTGCAAGTGCATTTCGTCGTAAATTTGGCGCAAGCAAAATGTGAGTTTTATTTAATTTTAATAAATGGGCCAATTATTACAACAAGGGCCACCTTTGTGATTAGGCCTGAATTGAAACAAGAATGAGAACAAGCATAGGTACTATTAGGCTAAGCACTAGGAATAGAAATTATTGCAAGAATTAGGGCAATGGACAAGGAAAATGAGAAAGATTTGTTCAAGGATTATAACAAACATTCGGACGGCGATTAGGACAAAGATTAAGAAAAGTATTGGGCCAAGAATTAGAACGAGAATCAAGACAGGGATTAGAGCTAGGCTTAGGACAAGGTTAAGGACAAACATTTGAACCAGGATAAGCATAAGGATTAGCCCAAGAATACAGATGGGAGTGGGATATTGATTTGGAGAAGGATGGGGTTAAGGCTTAGAACGAAATCAGGCTTAGGGCTAGGATTTCGTATAAGGATTTAGACTGGCATCAGAACTGAGATAAGAAGGACTAGCCCAAAGATTCGGATTGGGACAATAATTAGAAATTTCTTCTTCGATTACAACGATTAGAACAAGGAATAGGACAAGGATTAGGACAAAGATTAGGATAAGGATTTAAACAAGAATTAAAAACAAATATGAGGACAATATACATATGTAACAAAGATAAGGACAAAAACTAAGACAACGATTACGACAGTAATTTTATAATTTTTCATTTAACCTTTTCAAATCCACGATGACAAATTGTTTTAACTTTGCTAAATGTAATTTTTTCTTTGTGCGTCTTTTGAATTATTCACATTTTCATTTCTATTTCAGGCTGCCCATTGCATAAAACAATACATACCACAATCGATGCTTTAAGGTCTTTACCGCAGATTTAGTATAACTTACTCAAAAAAATCGCTTTGAAATCACATCTCACAATCTCTTAACTTGGGTCTGAAAAGGTTAAAATTCGAAAATTTTTTGATTTAATAAATCATGCAAAAATACGTTGTTGATACTTCCTCTGACTTTTGGGATCCCAAACGGCTTTCTTTTTTTTTTTTCAACATATAACTCGTTTCGACTTTATGTAGATCCAATAATAGAGGGTTAGGAGAAATTATTTTATACTTTTTAGTTGGTTTTAAAAATGTGGTTTTTAAAAAATTGTTTACCTAAATAACACTGCTCAACACGAAAACAAATAACAAGGTTCTGACAATGAATTCTGGTAAAGGGGGCAAAAAAATACCCGTGTATCGGCGCACAGTGCGCTTTTTCAATTTTAGGATGACATTTGCAATTATCTCAAAAACCATAAAAACTAGAGTCATGAAATTTTGTACCAATACTTTTTATACAAAATTAAGCAATTTGACAAAAAATTATAATTACAAGTCAACTGCCACGCCCTCTTCCCATATAAGACCTCTTTATATGGGAAGTATGCATTCTTCCATGTATAACACAGATAAACAGACATCTCCGGTACAAACATATATTATACTCTTGATCAACTTCATCTCCTGTATCGATTTAGCCGTGTCCTTCTGTCCGTTCGTCCGTTCGTCCATCCGTCTGTCCGTCTGTGCTAAAATTACGATTACGGACAAACAGAGAAATCTAAGCGAATGAAACTTGGTGTGTATATTACGTTTGTCAATACATTGCTTAGTATTGAAAATAAGCATTATCGGCCAAAGACCACTCCAACCTCCCATATAACATTCATGTATATAATGGTTTAAAACTTTCGATTCGTACAGAACATTTCATTGATATTTGGTAGATAGCTTCATATCATCATTACAAATGACACAACCAAAAGTAGGAGTGATCCACCCACTTTTATATAAACCCCCAAAAATGATTCTGTATCTTTAAAATAAAATAGATTAAAAAATGTAATTTTTTTAAAAACAAAACAATTTATAACTAGTAAGGAATGATCTTCCAATGGACTGAAGTTAAAATACCTCCAGGGCCGAACCAAAGTATATTCAAAGTTTTAAGCAGACAATAAAAATGTTTATCTGTTTCAAACATTTTCGTCATAGTTTTACAGGAAAGTATTCGCTTTTGTTTTTAACTAAGATTCTTTGTATGTGGCGTCCGTGGCGTAGTTGGTTAAAGTGCGTGGCCGCTACGTCAAAGAACTTTGGAAACCCAGGTTCGAACCCCAGCAGCGACAGAAAATTATTTGAATTAAAATAATTTTTCTGTACGGCCGCCACCTCTCTGCAGACAATGGCAAACCTCAGAGAGTTATCAAAATGCCATGTAAAGCTTCTTGAGAACGAGAACTTTCCGTTAATCACCGTTCGGAGTCGGCGTTAAGCATGTAGGTCCGGTTCTCAGTCAATTGTGTACAAAATTAATAACACGCACAACACAATTGATCATAAGAAGCTAGGTCCAAGTCCTTCCAAGGGCTGAAATGGCCAGTTATTTATTTTTATTTATTTATTTTATTGTTTCTTTGTATGGCAGGTAGGCGTGGTTTCATCCTCAGTGTGTATATTAAATATCAAAGCTCATATGCAAAATTTCAAGTCCATATATTAATTTTTGTGGAATTCTAAGAGATTTTACTGTTTTGATAAAGTAACTTCATATGGGAGGTAAGCGTGGTTTTCATCTGATTTGGCTCATTTTGATCTCAACTTGATCTTTATTTTTTATATACAATATTGAATTTCGTGATGATAGCTTGAAAATTACAGCTGTAATCGTCTTTAAAACAAGTGCGTTTTAGGGCACACGCAAAGAAAAAAAAACGTTTATCGCCAGTTTGCCGCAAACGAACTTCGTTTGTCGTGCTTGAAATCGTTATTTGTAAACGTTTCAACAGTTGTCATAATAACAGTTCAGTTGCGAGAAACGCGTCATATAGTTGCAGGAAATTAATTTCGTTTGTCATAAACGCGAGTGATTTTTAAATTGCTGCAATTGAAAAGTTCGTTTTTCCCAACTGAAAATTTTGTTCATTTTTCCCTTCATTGTATAAACATAACGTTTATAGTTTAGAGTTACTTTTTGGACAAATTGTAACTATATAAGAAAATTGGTAGTTTGCTTAATACACGGACGGAGATAGCAACGGAGGTGCAATCCATAAGAAGACGGACGGACATAATGAGAAAGATTATTAATATAGTAAATAATAATGACCGAAATAGCTTGCGGTATATACAAATATATATACGATATATTTTTAAGTTGTGACAACTGAATATTCGTTTGCGGCAAATACAGGTCGCAAACGAAGTAAGTTGGTGAATTTTTCAGTTGTGGGAAACGAAAAATTTCTTTGCGTGCAAAAATTGATTTTTAAGACTTTTTTCAAATTAAGTGGCTTTTCTTGGTGGCAGCTAGAAACAGCAGGTTTTTAAAGAAACAGAAGGTAGACGTACTATTTTTTATGATAGCTATAGCCTTTGACTTTAAAAATGCTATATTTGCTAGATATTTTCTACTAAATTTTACTTAAATTTTAATTCCTTAAAAAATTTACAGTCATGTTTCTACGATTATTCTATTTTTATTTATTAATATTTTTTATTGTATTTTATAATAACTTAAATGCCGGTTAAGACATGAAAAAATCCAAGAAACAAAATCTTGAAATATACTTTGTGCTCGAAGTTATTCTTGTTTAAAAATTACTCTCTTTTGTTGGGTTTTATTGAGCTTATTTTTGTTAAAAATGTTTCAACTTTGACGAATTTTATAAAAAAAAAACCATACAATACATCAAGTTTCCAATATCACATTCATAATATATGTTTTATAATCTGACGAATAAAATTAGTTTTTTATAAAATTTAAAATAAAAAAAAAAACCAAATGTCATCCTAAAATCGAAAAAAGCGCACTGTGCAACGCAGGCAAAAACTTGCGTGGAAAAGAGAACTACTCTGGCCCACAAACCAAGTGACAAAAAATATTTGGTCTAGTTTTAAACACAGGGAGTAACCTGAGCACACTAAACCCAACTCATTATAAAATTAAGAAAAATTATGTCAACAACATGGCATGCTAATCTTATTCGGTGATGTTTACTTCACAAAATATAATATGTAAAAGAAAAACTGACAACTCTGAATTTTTAAAGCCAACATTATTACCGGTATCACGATATAATTATAATTTAATTATTTATAAAATAAATAAAATTAAGTGTTTAAATGTAAAGTTATTTTACGTTTTAATACATTCGCTGAATCACACAAATTTATCAAATTATAGTTACTGTTGAAATCACTACACATACAGCGAAAAGGGTCGTGAACAGCGTAATTTGAACTGCACTGAAATAAGAAGGAAGAACAATATTAGGATTCCAACGTTGATGACGTAGTGCGAAAAGTAAAAACTGTTTTTGAACCGATTCTATTGCATGGATGTGGACATTATATTGTGGATTCCAAATTACACACGCATATTCGAGAATTGGCCTAGCGAGAGATGTATATAGCAACTTAGGAGTAACGGGTTCATTGAATTCTTTAGCCCATTTTTTAATGAAGCCTTTTAATGAAGGACACCTTTAGCCTTATTTACGACCATATTAATGTGGAGATTGAAGCTTACTTTTGGATCCATAATCACACCGAGATCGACAAAATTATGAACAATTTCTAAGTTAATGTTATTGATAGCGTAATTTATGCAATGAGGAGTTCTGCGTGAGAATGTCATTTGTTTACTTTTTTTTAAGTTAAGATTTAAAAGATTAAATTTTCACGAGTCCACTAGTCTATTTAGATCAGATTGCAAACGATGTTGTTCATTAGGTGATTTGAAGGTAAGAATAAGTTTCACGTCGTCAGCGTACATTGAGATGTCACTGTGTTTAATTACCGAAGGAAGGTCATTGATAAATAGTAAGAATAAAACCGGTCCGAGATGACTACCCTGCGGAACACCTGATTTGACCAAAATATGTTTAGAAAGAGAATTTTTATATAAAGCCCTGTGTATACGTTGCGATAAATATGATTTAAGCTTTTTCAAAAAAAGATTATGATTGACACTGTCAAAAGCTTTGCTGAAGTCCGTATAAATAATAATAATATCAGTCTGTTGTCCCAAAGTAAAACCACGCGTAGTAAACTCTAAGAGGTTTGTTGATGTAGGAAACCATGTTGAGAAATAGAAATGGATGAAGACACAGGGTGGGTTATTTGATCAGTTATGATTTTTTCAAATAACTTAGGGATTGCGCCTAATTTTGCGATGCCTCGATAGTTTGAAACTTCAATTTTGGAGCCAGATTTATGAAGGGGTATAATATAAGAATTTTTCCATATGATGTGAAAATGACCACTATTCAAGGATATATTGAAAATTTTACAAAGAGGAGCACACAGGTTGCTTGCACATTGCTTTAAAATACAACTCGGGATTTCATCAGGGCCGGTCGAAAACGAGCTTTTAACTTGTCGAAGGTAATGTGTAACAATATTGGAGTCTATTACGAGTGTTACAAAGGAATTGACTGGTAGAGGATAAATATACTCAGTACTCGTACTAAATGGTATGTCGGAGTAAGTTGATTGAAAGAAATTTGCAAACATGTTGGAAATAACCATGTCACATGTTTTGATTGTTTTGATAGTTACGTCGAAAAAGAAAACCAGATGGCGTAGGTAGATATATTTGGAAACATAATGTAGCATTACTGCTTGAGAGTAATATGTAGTTACCGTTAGAGAGAATTGATTCTTTACTTAATCAGCATGTTTTCCTTGCGCTGCTGCTGGGAAGTATCCAGTAAAATGATTGATGTTAGTAATTTTAAAATAGATCCACTTATAAACAAAGAATTCAGACACATATTCGGGCAAGTAATTGAAATCTTAACTTAATTAAATGCGTGCATACTAAGAAATATGCACTCACTAATAAACACTAACACTTTCACATTCGCAGTCACACACTTTTGCATAAATATCTACAAAGCTTGCCTATTCGATGAAATGGTTTGAATATAAATGGAATTATATCAGTTGTTCGCAAACGAACATTTATGTAATTTGTTGTCAGTTATTGAAGTTGTTGTTGTTTTTGTTACTCTTACTATTGTTGGCAGCATTACCGGAATGAAGCAATGATAGATGAGAACGTATAGCAACTAGGCAGTGTGCAAAAGTTACAACGTAATGTAATGTAATAATAAACGTAATTTAATGGCGTTCGAACGCTTACGCGTGTTGAACTCATATGTGCGTGTGTGTGTTTGTGTGTGTGGGACTGGCGGTTGTGACTGTGACAGTGACAGCAACAAACGTTAGAATAATTTAATTGGCAGTTATTCTATAATAACGGTGAACGTGGTGAAAGTAAATAAAATGAATATCATTGAAATTTGTCGAACGGTAGTGTTGCTGCTCGTATTTGTTGGTTGACTGGATGTTAGAGGGTGTTGGAGGACGTTGGAGGTCATGACATGACTATCTACGACCGTTTGGCATGAGATGTGGTTAATTTATTTCAAGCTGGCCGTTTTACTTCTGCCCAAGATGGTCGGTGAATGTCGGTTGAAGTCGATGTGTGGGTTTGCGTGGGTGTCAGTTTGCGTGGGATTGTGTTTGCTTGAGAGGTGTGTGTATGTGTGTATGTGTGTGTGTGTGGCACTTGTAGTGCAGACAATTAATTCAATAAATTCAAAAAATTAATTGAATTCGTTATCTGAACATGTCATATTCTGATTGTTGCTTTTATTGTTGGTTTTATATTGTTACACTTTTGCAATTACAACAACAACAACAACAGCAACGTCAGCGCTTTATTGAATTATATTGTTTTCTCTGATGTGTGCGCAAATAAATACAATCAACCAATGAGCAACAACAACAACAACAACAACAACATGATAAATAGGCAAATATAGCGTCGAAGGAAGTAGCGCTCTTGAGTAATGATGACAGCTGGGAAAAATTGTAATAATCTAGTAGGAGTCAATTTGTCAAAACTGGCAGCAGAACGAGTAATGTTTGTATTAAATTGGAAAAGCTAATTGTATTACCTTCTTGAATTCTTTTTTTTTTTTTTTTTTTCTTATAATTTAATTTTATTTTATTTTTTTATATCATTGCGTATTTTTGGTTATACCGAATATCGTCTAAGTGAAAATGACAATTTCGATCTAAAAGAAAAGAAAATAATTTTTTATAAAATAGAAATTTATGGTATACCTCTGCGGTTCAACTAAAAAATTGTGCAAATTTCTGCTACGCCTATTCAAGTGACTTAAAATTAAAGCGCCCGTATTTGTGTCAATGAAAATACTCCAATGATTCTAGGAACTGATTTTTTTTTTTCAACATTGAAGATCAGTATAACTTTTGCAATGCTCTAAAGTTTCAAGAACAAAACATTTATATATTATGTAAAAGTTGGAATTCTAAATGCAGCCTCTCTCCTCAGTTATTTTCACTGCAACCATACATTTGAAGCGGAGTGTAGCTATTTTTATTTTTTGCTCATTAGGTTAGGTTAGGTTGAAGTGGCTGAGCCGATAGACGACTCGTACACCTAGGCCAGTACAGGCCCGTTGTGACACCACATAATCCCTTTTTAACTAGAGATTCCCCTCCTCTATAAACCAGTTGGAACGGAGTATGAACTTTAAAATATGCCTAATTTCCAGGCATGAGACTTCGGTAAGTCCACTTAGGAAGGGATGGCCCAAAGTTGCCATTCTCCTTCTAGCTAGTGCCGGACATTCGCAGAGGAAGTGCTGAGTGTTTTCTTCTTCCTCTTCGCACATGCAGCTTCTGCAAAAGTCATTAGATATAGCTCCTAAGGGAAGAGCATGCGTTCCGATTAAACAATGACCCGTGAGGATTCCTATTATCTTAGACAGGTTTACCCTGTTAAGTTCAAGCAGCGAGTTGGTGCGTTTTAAGTCGTAGGAAGGCCACGTTAGCTTAGCTATCCTACATGTGTCAAGTTGTTCCCAGCGTTCTTGTGCAAGGCTTAAAGTTTTGCTCCTGCACCGGAGTTTGTAGGAGGAAATGGGTATACCAATAAAGTCCTCTTTTAAGAGGGTGTTAGAGGTCGTACCCTTCCTTGCCAGTTCGTCAGCCAGTTCATTGCCCTTGATATCCCTGTGTCCGGGTACCCATACGAGGTGGATCCTGAATAACCTGGCCATCTCGTTGAGAGATCTGCGGCATTCAGTGAGAATTTTGGAGTTTTCAATATGTGAGTTTAGCGCCTTGAGCGCAGCTTGACTGTCTGAAAAGATGTGGATACTTTTTCCATTGAGGTCTTTTTGACCTAGAATCTTAGCGGTTTCGTGAATGGCCATCATCTCCGCCTGGTAGGCACTGCAGTAATTTGGGAGTCTGAAGGAAGCTTCAATTCCAAGATCCTGGGAGTAGATACCTCCCCCTACTTGTTCTTGAAGCTTAGATCCGCCAGTAAAGATTTTAATGCCGGTGGTTTTAAGGGGGGTTTTGTTAACCCAGTCTAGCCGTGAAGGGATGAGAACCTCATAGTTCTTTTCAAGGTTTAAGCAGGGCACACAGTAATCTGTTCTGTCAGGGACAGATGAGTCTAGAATTAATGTGTGACCGCAATTATTACCTATCCAATTTCCAGATTCTCTTAGTCTGAGAGCTGCTATGTTAGCACATTCTCTGGCAAAGATATCTAGAGGAGGAAGGTGAAGCATGACATTTAGAGCACTAGTTGGGGTTGAGCATAATGCTCCGGTAATACATAGATTTGCACTTCTTTGAACCTTAGCAAATTTCTGAAGTATAGTTTTCTTATTCAGGGCCCTCCACCATACCATTGAGTCATATATAAGTATGGGGCGGACAATTGCCGTATAGATCCAGCGTACTATTTTAGGGGAAAAACCCCATTTTTCCCAATCGATTTTTTACAGGCAAACAGAGCTATGTTTGCTTTTCTAACACGTTCATTTATGTTGTCATTCCAGATAAGTTTCTTATCCAGAATAACTCCTAGGTATTTCGTGCTGTCACTAAAGAGCAACCTCGTGCCGTTCAGACGCGGAGGTTCTAAGTTAGGGATTTTATATTTCCTGGTGAAAAGGATGATTTGCTCATTAAATTCCAACCTTTTATCTATATCTAAATGTATATCTATATCTATATCTATATCTATATCTATATCTATATCTATATCTATATCTATATCTATATCTATATCTATATCTATATCTATATCTATATCTATATCTATATCTATATCTATATCTATATCTATATCTATATCTATATCTATATCTATATCTATATCTATATCTATATCTATATTTATATCTATATCTATATCTATATCTATATCTATATCTATATCTATATCTATATCTATATCTATATCTATATCTATATCTATATCTATATCTATATCTATATCTATATCTATATCTATATCTATATCTATATCTATATCTATATCTATATCTATATCTATATCTATATCTATATCTATATCTATATCTATATCTTTATCTATATCTATATCTATATCTATATCTATATCTATATCTATATCTATATCTATATCTATATCTATATCTATATCTATATCTGTATCTATATCTATATCTATAACTATGCTATAATATAAAATTAAAGTGAAAATTTTTTGTTGCCGCTAAACTCCAAAACTACTGGTTCGATTTTTATGAAATAAGTTTTAAAATATCACATTTGTGCTGCAAAAGGATGTAGGGGTATTTTCTTTACGAGATTTTAGTAATAAGTATCTTTAATTAAACTGTAACGTTTTTTAAGAAATCATCCACAACGACATGCATTGCTTGATCGTAACCTTTTCATATGTTTGTGCTGCAAGAGATTCAACATCATGTTGCTTTCTACTCTATTTTCTTCGTTCTCAGCAAGTACAGCAAGAATGATAGAAACAAGATTACGCGTTCCGCAGTCTCGTTATCTAATGCTCTCTTTTACAACTGAGTGCATGACGTCACACAGAACTTTTGCTTGACAAAAACGTATGCAAATGTGCGATACGTCGCTTAGGTAAATTGACGAAATTGAAAATAAACACTTTCGGAAAAGTAAAGTAAAAATATCTACTCTTTTGTATAAAAGTATGAATCTTTTCGTATACGAAAAATATGAATTTTTTAAACTTTCAAGATTTTTATCTCCTAAACCATTGGACACCAACAACATTTTATTGCACCAATAGACTTAGTAGGTCTATATACATGTTATAAAAATAAAAAAAAAATATTTAAAAAAAATTTAAATAAAAATTTATTTACAAGTAAAATTATTCCAAATTTTGAAAATATCGCTTATGACGTTATGCTCTCTCTCTCTCTCTCTCTCTCTCTCTCTCTCTCTCTCATTTGCGGAAAGCGTAATCTTGTTTCTATCATTCTTGCAAGTACAGCAAACAAAATAAACGAACAAATAAATATACATACACACTTTCCTGTACTTAAAGCCAAGTTCTTATATGTTGAAATTAGTTTTGGTGTGGTGAATTAATCCAACATAGTTTTGTTAAAAGGATTCACTGACCACTTCCAGCATGTTCAGGAATTTTTTTTAAGTTAATTTTTTTAAAAACTTATCGAGTTTTTTTTAAAAAAAAAACCCTAAGCAAGATGATTTTAAATTGCACTTCGCTGATATAATTTTTTATATTTTTGTTAATTTATTTTTTTTTTTCTTATTTTGTTAAAACTTTTTTTGTAAAATAAATTTCTTTACTTAAAAATAAAACCTAAAAATTCATAAAAAATAAATAAATAACTGGCCATTTCAGCCCTTGAAAGGACTTTGACCTAGCTTCTTATGATCAATTGTGTTGTGAGTGCTATTAAGTTTGTACACAATTGACCGAGAACCGGACCTACATGCTTAACGCCGACTCCGAACGGCGATGAACGGAAAGTTCTCGTTCTCAAGAAGCTTTACATGGCATTTTGATTACTCTCTGAGGTTTGCCATTGTCTGCAGAGAGGTGGCGGCCGTACAAAAAAATTATTTTAATTCAAATAATTTTCTGTCGCTGCTGGGGTTCGAACCTGGGTTTCCAAAGTTCTTTGACATAGCGGCCACGCACTTTAACCAACTACGCCACGGACGCCAACTAAAAATTCATAATTTTGCGAATTTTGACAAATTTTAACAAAACAAAAATATGTGTATGGCCGCCCCGCACGGTAGAAGTAAAACTTTAACCCACAAAAGTAGAGATTTTTAAGTGGTTGATTGATTTACTCTTTAATATAGTCTTTCTAAGAAAGTTCCATTTCATATAATGGCACGATTAGATAAAATCTTTTTTAATGCAATTTCGAGAAGTTTAATGTTATTAAGAAAAATAAGAACAACTTTAGAGTACTACAATCACATCAAACCCATCATACCATACCAAACCATACCATGCCATACCATACCATACCATACCATACCATACCATATCATACCATACCATACCATACCATCTTACCATACTATCATAGTATGCCGGCGTACTGTATAATTAAACTATGTGATGTGTATAATTGTATCTACGTATAGGTACTACTTTATTTATATACACTACTTTTACATAAAGAGAATAAAACGAGATTAAGCCCTTTGAGGAAATTAACTCGCTAATCTCGTTGATTTTTACAAGATTAGTCAAACAAAAGATAATCTCTTCGGAACGAGATTAGAAACTCATCTCCTTCTTAATCTCCTCAAAAAAGGTTTGCAACCGTGTAACTATCGATAATTTCTTAAAAAATACAACGCTATAAAGAAGTAATAAAATGAAATGGCAAATTGTTGTCTGGTGAACGAAAATGGCTGCATCAACAAAAACATAAATGCATGGTTGAAGGTAAATACATAAAACAAAACACAGCAACGAAATATCAAATTTAATCACGATCAAGCTAGTGTCAACAGTTGAGATTATAGAAGATTAGGCTAATCTTCTTTCTCTTAATCCGCATATGTAAACGTACGATTACTTAGCAGTAGTCAGTGGTTGTTTTTTCGTTGTAGGTTGATGTTTTTGAAATGAATATCAAAGACATGCTCCATATGTGGCGATTTTTGAAGCGAAGCTTTTTACGCCTCGTTCTGCGATTTGCTAGAGTGAAATCAGAAAAAACGACACTTTTTTCCGACACCTTTTTTCTTAGAATTGATATTGTTTTTTGCTTACATCAATTGAACCAGAAAATGTTAAATTAAAAATAATTTCTTGCCCGCTGCAGGAATTGAACTCATGCCCGTTGGCTGATAGTTTTAAGCTTAAGCCATCGAACCAAAACCCTTGGATGGTAAATATTGCTGATTCAATATCAAGAATTAACTAAAGCTATGTTGCAGTAGATCAAAATAATCTATTTATAGGAATTGTATTGGCTACAAGCCTTCATCTCCTACAATAACCATTAGCCATTACACAATAACCACTATAGATTGTGTATTGGCTATACAAACAAGAGTACTAAAAAACACAAATGTTGCTTCTACTTACTACTAGATGTCGTTACGCTACAAACAAATTTCTTCATCTCCTACTATAACCATTAGCCAATACACAATAACCACTATAGATTGTGTATTGGCTATACAAACAAGAGTACTAAAAAACACAAATGTTGCTTTTACTTACTACTAGATGTCGTTACGCTACAAACAAATTTAATGATTTTTGTATATTTATTCCCTACAACTGAACAGGAGGGCCGGAGAGGGTTAATATGTATTATCAACCCCCATTATTTTTGCAAAGGGAACATTTTTCCCTTGAGGACCTATCCCCTCCGACCTCTCCTTACGGGTGCTCCCATACAAAAACGAAAAACTTTGTTATTTTAAAGTTTTAAATTCAAAAATTATTTTAATCGAAAAAAGGCATTAAATTCTTAAATCTTTGAAATTGCGAAAATGCTTCGCTTCTCTCGTGTGTCCAGTGACGCACCTGTGTTTTTTTTTTTTATTTTAGTTTCATTAGGGTATATATGAGTTTTACTCCCCTATACGCGGCTAAAGAAGTTTCACTTCAAAAAATGTTTCTTTGATTTTGACGAAACTTCTTCGTAATTTGTTTTGAAGTATAAACTTTTAACTTCGAAAGTATGAAGATTTCAAAAAGTGAGTTTTTGCGAAAAATTGTCAATTTCGTGGGGAAAAAGGAAAAAGGTCTCGGTGGTAAAAACTTTGCCAAAAATGAAGAGGTGGAGTCTGCAGTTGATGGCTATTTTGAGGATCTAGACGGTTCTTGCTATGAACAAGGTATCGAAGGAATTGAACATCGCTGGGAAAAGTGTATCGAGCTCAAAAGAAACTATGTACGGAAATAAAGATATTTTTTTCCCAAATATTTTGTTCTTTCTTTGTTAGCTCGGGTACTTTTGGCACTACACTCATACGTGCCATACAAGCCGCTTAACAGTTGAGTTGTTTTGTACAAAGTTCCCTGGTCGCGTAATTTTTGCTTTTTGCCTGCCAATATCTTGCTATTTAATACCGTTAAACTTCTTCATTTATGGTTATGCCAAGCCAAAGAACTACGATAACCATTTGTAAGCAATTTCAACTCTCAAAGCAACACTTGAAGTCGTCATTGCCGAATATAGCGCCAGTTATCCGAAAGAATGGTAGAAAATTTTGAAGAAAAGATTAAGGTCGGCAAGTTAAGCCGATGTTGCCATTTTAAGGATACTATATATGTATTTTTGTACATAATCTTTATATGCCTTCTTTATAATACAATAAAAATTCAAAAGTCATCCAAAAAACTGTTCGTTTTATTCAGAAAACAAATCATTCAGCTCTTGTTGATACCCTCGTTAATTTGGTTAAAAAGCTTAAATTATAATTTGAATTTAAATATAAATATAATTTATATTTTACTGTTATCCAAAAGCTCAACGCCAAAAGGAAAAGTAATATTGCACGTACTTATTTGAAATAAATGGGCGGAAATCCTGATGAACTGATGAGTTGTTTATCGCGCGTACATTAGAGTCAGATACTCCAAGCCACAAAAGATACTTGTTGCATTTGGTGGTTAAAAGAAGACTTACAAAATTTCACAATAATTGAGTTTGCTGCGTCTAACAACAGTAACCTTCTTTCATTTTATATTTTTTATTTTTTTTATCCTTATAGCGCGCATAAGCCTTTGAGCTTTATAACCACTACTTTCAAGTTATTTCGTACGGAAAAGTGGTTGACCCAAAAAAAAAACCTAAAAACAAAATAAAGCGCAAACAAAAAACACCACAAAATGCTCGAACGAATGCTCATTTTGCGTTTACGTCGAAGTCCCAAAACACTTTGAAACCATGGGAAAGATATAAGCTATCAACACCGCCGCATCTACGAGGCATCGAAGTGCGCGTTTTAAGCCTACTAACGAGCATTGTAAAAGAGGCCAAAAATCAGGCAACGCATGATGGGCGGCTAAAAACGCAAAAGGCTGTGTATGTTAAGCTAGTATTGGTTATAGTTGTTGACGTGTTAGTGGTGGTGTTGTTGTTGTTACTGGCGTTGGCATTGCTATTGCTGTTGCTGGTTTTTTGCTGTTACAGTTGCTAATCGGCAACAACAAATTGTTTCCTAATGTGTTTCGAGAGGTTTCGATGATTTCCTAAAGTGTTCCGTGATCCGCAGTAATATTTTATGTTAATGGATGTGTGAGTGTGCATTAGCATTCATGTATGTGCGTATGTAGTAATATAGAGCTTCTTCTTTTTCTTTTTTTTTTTTGTATGGCATTGTATACCATAAGCTGAAGACACCAAATATGGAATCAAGGTGCCGAAATGTTTAAGACAATGAATTAGCGTTTGAATTTATTGCTGCGGGAAATCAATGTGCGAGTTGGTAAATGTAGGAGTGTGTGTTTACATGTTGGTGTTTGTATGAGTGTGCGCGAATGTGTTTGATTTTGGAATTACAGGTGCGCATATTAGCACGTTGTTTTATTGAAATGAATTGAATGATTACGCAAGTCGAAACATTTGTGGCAAGAAACTGTTGCTTCTATTCCACGAAGGGGTTAATTTAATTGAAATGTTACTAACTTGAATGACTGTTGAACGACTGCTGTTCGCGATGAAAAACTCAAACCCTTACTCAACTTTTTTTTGGTCTCATATAAATAAAGAGTAGAGAAGCATTTTACGGAAAAAGATTAGCCAGACTAAGGATTAGAAAAATAAGATATGATAGAGTTTCTAAAAGTACCTCTCCCACCAATTTCCAAAAGACGAGATGAATGTGAGAAGTGCAGCTTGTCATATAGGTAGGAAGGCGTTTTCTCATGAATGAGCTTATGCAGATACATACATACAATTACGTGCGTTAAGATATGCTGTTGGTTCACATCCTAGTATTGCATTTCTGAAAGTAGATAGATGGTCAAATTTTCGCAAGCCATATACGTAGCGTGTAGCATAATAAAAAGCAATTTGTAGTTTTAAAAGGGAGGATGAGTCGAGTTTACTATACACTATTTCTGCGTATGATATTATAGGTAAGATCAGTTGTATTACCAGTCTACGTTTAATGTCTACAGGAGTAACACAAGCAGACATTCTTAAGTTGTGTAGGACGTAAAAAACTTTTTGGACAACAATATTTACATGACCAACACAAGATAGAGAAAAATTTATACAGAGACCTAAATTTACTCTTTTCGATACAACAGTTAGCTTACTTCTTGCAATAAACAGATCAGGGACGTCATTAAAACAAGTGTTACTCTTACAAATAGGTAGAACATACGATTTGGCAGCGTTTTATTGAAGACCGTTACTTTTAGATCACTCATTAATACCACTGAGGTCTTCATTTAATCTACAACACAAATCATCAAGTAGTCCAGTTCGTCTAGAGAGATAGAGCTGGACATCATCGGCGTACGCATGAACAGATGCATGTTTGCATACAGTGAAGATGTCATTGATGGGCATGGTAAACAGCAGAGGACCAAGTATGGAACCCTGAGGAACACCACATGAAACATTTTGGTATGAAGAAAACTCTTGGTTAACTTTAACTCTTTGCATTCGATTACTTAAATAACTATACATAAGATTAACAGCACTATCACAGAATCCATAGAAAAACTTAAGCTTATGGCACAAATATTTATGGTTAACTTTGTCAAAGGCCTTTGAAAAGTCAAGTAAACAGAGTACTGTCATAGCACCAGCAGCAAACTCGGGCCGAATATCATCCAACACCTTTACCACTGCAGAGTAGCATCCATACCCTGTCCTAAAACCAGACTGCAGGGGGATAACAGTTTTTTCTTAAACAAAAATTTGCTCATTTGTTAAGCCATTAGTTTTTCACATATTTTAGACAAGGGTGATAAAATACTTATGGGCCTGAAATCATTAGCCCCAGAAGGAACTTGATTTTTAGCTACAGGATGAACTATGGCAACTTTCCACAAGTTAGGAAATGATGAAGTTGTTAAGCAATGATTAATGATATGCGTAAGTGGACATATTACATGAGGCAGAATAAGTAAAATGAACTTTATTGGAATGCCGTCACCAGAAATTGCATTAGATTTAATCTGTAAAATGCAACTTCCAACATCAAGTTCATTAACTGGAACAACTTGGAATGATTGTTGCGGAAGCAGAAAACATCATTAGAGACAGTAACAGTATCAACAAAAAAATTGTTAAGAAGTTCAGGATCTACACTACATGCAGGAGTTTTGGAGAAACACCAAATCTATTTAGGTTCTTCCACAACATTTTGGTTGGGAGGAAGAGTTTGAGCTTGTCAGAAAAATATTATAACACAGTGTGACGACTTAAAAAGCACAACCAAGCTTTATAGAAATTCTTAAAGAGGGACATGTTGTAAGTCCATCGCACTTGGTCTGGCCTCTCAATGTCGTCACAATTTTTTTTAATTCGTTTTTAAAGTTGAAGGGTCCGATTTTTGTTGCGCCGACGTTCATTGAATTTTTACAGCCATTTGCCTTGTTGGAAATGAAAAACAAATTCCACTTCTTTTCAAAAAAATTTCACGTAGAATAAGGCTGTATAAAAATAAATACGATAAAATACAAAATGAAGCGTGTAGCGAAGCAAATTCCTTAATTTTTCTTTAATTTCATAAAAAAAATTAGTGTTTCTATAAATTTAAATGATATAATGCTGCATGAATGACATCTTTTTTTCACAAAAATTCATTTCACGTAAAAATACTTTTTCATTGAATCCAAAACCATCAATATCGGTTGAGAAATGGCAAAATGGCGGCAGTTTTAATGTTTTTTTTTTGTCAGAAAACACTGACTCCCATGTATATGTTGCTATCGTACAAAGTGCTGTCATTTTGTCAAATCTTAACCGATTTTGGACATCTTTAGCTCATTGCAAAGAAAATATGATGAGTAACATATACCTAGAGCATTGCAACATGGATCTTTGAAAAATTAAAAGTTACTATGGAACGAATAAACATATTTTTACTTTCAACAGAATTTTTATATGAATGAATGTGTACTAGTGCATTAGGCCGTAATGGAAAAGTAAGCTGCTCACTGTCTAATCTAAAGCATTTTTTAAGAAAATTTCGAAAAAAAACAATTTGTGAAAAAAAGATGTCATTCATGCAGCATTATATCATTTAAATTTATAGAAACACTAATTTTTTTATGAAATTAAAGAAAAATTAAGGAATTTGCTTCGCTACACGCTTCATTTTGTATTTTATCGTATTTATTTTACTACAGCATTATTCTACGTGAAATTCTACTGAAAAGAAATGGAATTTGTTTTTCATTTCCAACAAGGCAAATAGCTGTAAAAATTCAATGAACGTCGGTAAAACAAAAATCGGACCCTTCAACTTTAAAAACGAATTAAAAAAAAATTGGGACTACATTGAGAGGCCAGACCAAGTGCGATGAACTCACAATATGTCCCTCTTTAAGAATTTCTATAAATTTTGGTTGTGCTTTTTTTTTTTTTGGTCTATTTCGTCACACTGTGTAATAAAAATATTATATATATAATATGATATAAATATTGTCAGAAAAAATATATTTATAAAACAGCTTCATTTCTGGCCATTCTAAAAGCTTTCCAGTTGACTGATGAAGGAATTCTTTTCCATACTTTTTAAAGTTTATTTTTTTTCTTGATGCAATTGAAAACACTCTGAGTAATCCAAGGACAAGATACATTCTTAACATTTAACGTACGTAGAGGAACATGTTTATCATACAAATATTTAACAGGATCTAAAAAATAATTAAGCTTTTCATTAAGATCATGATGCAGCCAGCATTCATTTAAAAAAATCATAGACAAATCATAGTACAGAGACGCATAATCAATATGTTTGAAATCACGATATGAAAAGGTATTTGATGTAACATTTCGAGATAACACTTAACACTTAACGAACAAAAAATTAAATCGTGAGCTGATCAAATAGAGAGACTTCTGAAGGATTCGATACAATGAAGTAATCAAGAAGACTAGGCGTGGAGTTGATGGAGAACCTTGTGGGCAAAGTTTCGTTTACTACTGATAATCCAAGTGTCGATATCTTATCAATTAACATTTGTTTTCCAATCTCATTTGAGAGAATATTGCTGTTAAAGTCACCAAATAACAACATTAAGTCATAATCTAAAATGTAAGTATTAAGATCAGAAATTAAAGGGTCAACAGAAAAACACCTATTGGGATTATATACAAATGACAAAAAAATGTTTTTACTATTGTCCTACGTACATATATTAATGAATTCTATTCCAGGTCCACTAGATCTACTTATAACTTTAGAAGTTAGAGTATTTTTACAATAAGCCGCAACTTCTCCTCCTTTTTTCCCAGAGCGGTCGTTTCTGTACATCGTATACTTTTTAATGTCACAAATAGCATCACACCCATCACTACATAACCTCGTTTCAGAAACACAAATCACATCAACTAACGAATCTTCAAAAACATATTTTATAAGATCAAGTTTAGACATATTCAAGCTACGTGCATTAAGGGGGTTATATACCCAGATATTTATACCCCCACGTTTAAAAAACGTAAATGGGGCTATATTAATTTTGTCACTCCGTCTGTAACGCCCATAAGGAGACGTGGCAGTCCTTATGGGCTTTATAGAAAAATATATATATTCTTGATCAGCATCACGACCCGAGTCGATTTAGTCATGTCCGTCTGTCTGTTCGTCTGTCCTTCTGTCTGCCTGTGATCACGATTACAGCCGTAATTTTCAAGCTATCATCTCGAAATTCGGTATTTAAGCTTTTATCTAAAAAATAAAGGTCAAGTTCGAAAGTGAGCCGAATAGGTTGAAAACCACGCCTACCTCCCATGCAAAGTGACTTTATCAAAACGGTAAAATCTCTTAGAATTCCACAAAAATTAATATATGAACTTCAAACTATGTATATGAGCTTTGCTTTTAATGTTCACTCTGCCTATGACGTTCAACTAAATCGGATGAAAACCACGCCTACCTCCCATACAAAGTGACTTTATCAAACAGGTAAAATCTCTTTAAATTCCACAAAAATTAATATATGGACTTGAAATTTTGCATATGAACTTTGATATATAGTATATACTCTGTGTATGAAATTCAACCAAATCGGATAACAGCTACCCCACCTCCCATACAAAGTGACAAATAAACATTTTATTGACTGCTTAAGACTTTGAATATACTTTGGTTCGGCCGTGGGGGTATTTTAACTTCGGCCCAGTCGAAGATCATTTCTTACTAGTTTTCTTAAAGCTTTAAGTCTCAAGAATATGTGGTGAAAATTTCAAGTTGGTATCTTAAAAAATAACAAAGTTGTAGCCTAGTCAGTGAACCGCCTTCTAGAGCGCGTAGTGCTGGTCCTTATTTTCAAACGCGTTTTTCTCGACACCATGTTTTCCAAGTCGGTGACCAAGATTTCTCGAAACTCTGTGAACCGATCGTTTTGATTTTTTTGCAAGCTTGTTTTACACATAATAATCTCGTACTTGTCATAGGAATTTTTTTTCGTACCTTCGTTCATTTTTTATAGGCAAAATAATGTCGAATTTTTGGTCGAAAATTGTTAATTTACGTTCGGAAGTCCATCATTTTGTGAAAAATCAATATTTTCAAAATCGGCTATGACAAGTACGAGTTTTAACCCTAGAACTGCATCGCTATTTTTTTTACCGATTCCTGTATCGCGGGGTGAAAAAACACCCCAACTTTCAAGGGCCCGTATCTCGGGCATAGTGTGACTTTGATGGTTCCATGGGGCTCATTTCTTTTGTCTTTTGACCTCGAATCACGTGAACTAAATTGTTTGGCCAAAAGTTTGGAAGGTCCGGGAATATTGACCAAGAAGGGCAAAAAATGTGAAAAACTAGGAAAAATTTTATTTTTCGTTAAAACTACGATATCTCACTGAGTTTTTGACAAAATCTAGTAATTCCAACGGGGTTCTAAAGGGGAGATACTATGTTTAAGGGGTATTATAGTGGTTTTGGCCAATTTTCCAAAAATGCTATTTATTTTGAGAAATCAAAGTGCGCAAATAGCAAGAATTTGAAAAAACGATTTTTGCCGCACAGATCGTTACAATGAATAAGAATTTCGTTCAAATTGGAAAAAAACATATTTATGTGAAACTATGAACTACTACGCCTCAAAAACACTTCATTAAAAAAATTTCATCATTCAAAGTTAACTTGTATCACTGAAAACTTTAATTTCGTACTGCGTCTAATCTAATGAACGAGTAAGAATTGTAATATTTTTTTATATCTGTTTAAATACTTGTTAGCAGGTGCCGTTTTTTTTAAAGAGAGTGCACATTTTTGGTTGTTGTTGGTAAGTACACTCAATGAGCATTTATTCCCAAGTAGTTGTTGTTGTTATTTTTTTAACCAATATTGAGAGCAGAGCATTTTTTGTTATTAAAACAAGTGCGACTAATCAAGTTGAAGGGAGCGTATATATGTAAATACATGTGAAGTGGGGTCACTATACACCCATTACTTGTCCAAAAAGTTTAAACAACACGAAAATAAAAAAACTTTAAGATGACGAAAAATATATACAAACTGTATCATGGGGTGAAAAAGCACCCCAGACGCACTTCTTATGTTCACTGCTTGAGCAAGCACGTGGTACGGATGCCGCGAGTATGCTCCCTCTACTCTCAGACGTTGAAACAGAATTATGGTTACGGTCCCGGACCATAAACGAAAGGCGTTTGTGTCTGGCGTGAGATTTAAGCCAGTCTGGGGTGCTTTTTCACCCCACGATACAATTCTAGGGTTAAGTATCTAGTTTAATAATATTTTTAATTTTTTTTGTTTCAGTTGAATTTAGGAGGAGCAATCTTGGTCACCGCATTTTCAGAGCGTTCTACAAAAAATGCTGTATCTACCATAATATTAAAATTTTTTTAATAAAAAAATACTTAGCGTACTCTTGAATGTGTATATTTTAAGGTATAAAAACCCTCATTTAAAAATATCTCTTAGGTTTCCTTTATATCCTTCAATTCACACACATGACCATTTTTTTCGGCCTCTGGGTATATTTCCCCCCTTAAAATGTACGACATTTAATCCACTGCGCTGTTTGCACAATATCTGTAGTAAGATTTTAGGATTTTCATTAACGCCAATAGCCAAATTATCAGAGCCTTACATAGGAAAAAAGATCTGTAGGAGAGTTACTTTTAGACAGGAGATAAAAAGGTATGAGAATGAAGAAGAAAATTAAGACAAAAAAGTGACTTAGATTTAATATTAAAATAACAATAAACATAGGTACAATCAACATATAGTACACTAGCTGACCCGGCAAACGTTGTTTTGCCCAAACTTAATATTCGATGTTTCTACTTTTTCAATAGATGACGGTGTAGTTTTGAAAGACAAACACAATTACCAAATTTTAGTCTATTATGACCAAACCCGATTGAAATATAGTATTTTCATATATTTGTGGGTGGTAAAACATATTTTTAGTACAGTTTCCGACAGCAAGCAAACAAAATAAATTAGTATAATAATATAAAAATTTATTTTTAATACCAAATTTTCTATACCAATAATACCAGCAAAATCTTCTGATATATAGAGTTTTTATTGATTTGTAGGCAGTAAAAGGGGGGTGTGGTAACCAAGTTTTAGTACAGTTGCCGACAGTGAGCATAAAAACTAAACTCCAAAATTGTAGCCTAATACGGCGAAACCATCGGAAATATAGAATTTTTATTGATTTGGGGGCGGTAAAATGAGGTGTGGCAACCAATTTTTAGTACAGTTACCGACAGTGAGCATACAAACTAAATTACGAAATTTTAGTCTAGTATCACCTAAACCTTCCGATATATAGAATTTTCATTAATTTGTGGGCGGTGAAAGGGGGTGTGGCAACCTATTTTTAGTACAGTTTCCGACAGCAATCAAACAAAATTAATTACCAAATTTAAGTATAATACCCCCAAAATCTTCCGATATATAGAATTTTTATTAATTTGTGGGCGGTAAATGGGAGGTGTGGCAACCCAGTTTTAGTAAAGTTTCCGACAGTGAGCATACAAACTAAATTACCAAATTGTAGTCTAATACGACCAAAATCGTCAGAAATATAGCATTTTATTGATTTGTGGGCGGTAAAAGAGGGTGTGGCAATTTTTTTCTACATAGTGTCCTTCCTTGGGGCAATACGAATCCATCAATCTCAAAATTGTAAAAATTGAACGACCCCTTCTTGAGTTATGCGCGTACACACGGACTTCAGTCATTTTTATATATAAGAGATAATCAGCGCAAATAATAACAAACTACCTATAATAAATTTAAAATAAATTTAAAAAAATGCATTCTATGGTTTTCTTTCAAAATGCTTATTTTAATAGAAAATGCGAACAACGTCGCATATGGGCAGCTAGTGTTTGGCTATATTTGTTTTTGCTTGCCTGTGTCTTTTTTTCACGTCACCACGCATTCCGTACGACAAAAAAAAAACAAAAACAAAATACATTGCCATTCTCTGTTGCTATCCATAGCACACACACGCTCGGGCATATGTAGGCAAAACAAAAACAAATCACATTGCTATTCTCAGCAAAGCAATACTCACTGTAGGATGGGAGAGTAAAATATTGGAACACTCGCATCGTGTCGATGTGCCGCACACTGCTTTATTTTTCACTACAACAACAACAATTTTTATACGCTATGAGTCGTTCATGTCCGTTTGTGCTTGCAGGTGAATTTTACTTAGGATTTTGAAAGCCATGAATCTCCTTTTCTAATAAACTTTTTAATAATTTTTTTGGCCTAAAACCTTCACCAGGTCGAGAGCTTTTTATTATAAAAAATTTCATGAAAAACGGCCGGGCCTTTCTCAAGATTGTTGCGAACATAAAAAAGGCACTTCAAAATATAATATTAGTATAGATAACTTATACGTCAGGCACAACAATATCTGTTTCAGCATCATGAGCCGCATTTTGGAGTTCTTCCATACTCGTGATAAGAAGAGCATCTACATTTTTTTTCTTTCTAATATAAACGGAACCACGAATAGTAAATGCATTGTAAATATTTTTTTGTCGTTTGCAGACAATAGCGGCTTGTAACAGTTTGCGACTTAAATATGGTTTTTAAATTTTCATCATTTGAAAACGGCTGCCCAAATAACACAGCATCCGAAGAAAAATCAGATGAGTTATTTTTGATGTTGTTGTTGTTGTTATTGTTGTTGTTGTTTTTGTTGTTGTTTATTTTTATATTGTTGAATTCTGATCTCAATTTCTCAAGATCAGTGCAGCGTCGAGTTAAGTCCAGCAAATCATTTTCCAGGGTGGTAATTTTTTTACGAGCTCACTGTAATTACACTACAACAAAATTGAAGTTTTTGAAAATCCTAAGGGGTTTCTCAACGGCTACTAAAGGTTTTGGGTGTGCTGGATCCGAATCTGAAGTCAGAATTTTCGGGTCACCCTAGGTTTCCGTGCTACAATGAAATCAATATTTCCTACTTAAAGATGGACCGGAGAGGGTTAAAATGTATGACCAACCCCCATTACTTTTTCAAAAGAAACATTTTTGCCTTGGAATCCATCCCATCCGGCTCCTTCTTATGGGGGCTCCCACACAAATTTGATGATTTTTTTATATGAAAAAAAATGTTCATATAAAATTTTTTTTTTTAATTTTCTTTGGCGACCCCCAAAGGTCGAATTCTGGCCAGGCCAAGGGACTTATGCTTTAACCTATTTAAATTTCATTCATTTCCAATCAAGTGAAAACTAAAATGCAAAATTTTATGGGATGGGCTCCAAGGCAAAACATGTTTCTTTTGAAAAAGTAATGGGGTCGGTAATACATATTAATCCTCTCCGCTCTCCCCTTAAGTAGGAAATAGTGATTTCATTGTAGCACGAAAACCTAGGGTGACCCGAAAATTCTGACTTCAGATTCGGATTCAGCGGACCCAAAACTTTTAGAAACCATCGAGAAACCCCTTGGGATTTTTTGAGTGTTGTACCGTATTATTTTTAACAACACTCACCTCAGACTCAATTTTGGCAACGAGCTTGCTCTCAACACTTACAATCAAGTTGACAAATTATCGGTTTTTTTTTAAATGTTAAAAAAAAATTTTATGAAAATAGTTACACCAACAAATCGACAGTCTTATGTGATTTCTTTAGTACACTAACTTAAGACGCCTCTCAATACTCGACAAAACCAATGCGGAATTATAAATGCCATTCTTTAGAAAACAACATTTTCACACTTCTTCGCAGAAATCAGGTTAGAGTAAAATCCTTGATAAGGCCCTTGATATTAAATTTAAGAAATTAATTTTTTTGGATTAATTTATTTGGACCAGCATATTGACAATAGTTGTTCATTTGTTCGGATCAACCAATGCTATTACATAACCCCAAAGATAATAATCTAAAGGTATTAAATCGCACGATCCATGGTTAATCCAATTAGTCGCTGGGATGTACGACTATGACGATCGTAAAATGGACGGTAGCATTCCGGAACCGAACCACAATTTGCAAGCGTTATTCTTGCACGAATGTTCACACGAAGCTTTACTATGCTTTTTTTACTCTCTAAAGTTTTCCATTATCTGCAAAGACCGATCCGACGAATGATTCATTTGTGAGAGCCACAAATTATCATTTGTTCCCGAAAAGTTTTAAGAATTATATCAAAACATATACTTTTGCATCCTGGAACAATATTTTTGAGCATTAAAAAAAAAAAAAAGTTTTTGATTTTTGCGAAAGATAATACTCGACATGTGCCCATGGGCAATTTAGTCTTAGATTTTGCTGCAATTTCTTAAAATCCTTAGCTTTGCTTTGAATTCTTCTCCTGCCTACATTTTCCTCTTTGTTGTTTCTTTTTTTTTTTAATCTGTGGCCAGTCTTTTGTGGTTTTCTCTTTCAAACACAATATGACGTTTATTTGAATTCTAATAGGGAAAACAAAAACAAACTTAAAAAAAATACAGCTCAATGCTTGTAGCTGGCTAAGCTAAACAACTGCTGCCTGCTCAGTCAAAGTCAGCTTGTATCTAAAAAGACACAAATGAGACACTGACAGGGAGAATATCTGGATGCATAAGCGGAATGATAATAAAAAAAAGCAAAAGACGAAGATGCTTGGAAGATGGCATGGAAGATGTGAACGATGAAGAAGCAGTTGTAGCAGAAAAAAACGCAAATGATTTCCCTGGACACAGCGCAAACTTTAAAAATGCCGCATGAGTCGCCATAAAAAAAAACTACACACAAAATGCAATGTCACAAAGGAAACACACACACACATATACACACGAAACAC
Source organism: Pherbina coryleti (assembly GCA_943735915.1). Lineage (NCBI taxonomy): Eukaryota > Metazoa > Arthropoda > Insecta > Diptera > Sciomyzidae > Pherbina > Pherbina coryleti. Next base: position 76,133,837 of record OX030949.1, on the reverse strand, counting down.
CAAAAACATAACACATTTTAAACATAAAAATAAGCTGCGTAGCGCTGCCTTGAACAAGCTTTTATACAAGCAAAAGTAGAAAAGTAGCGGACTCAATAGAGAAAAAAAAATACAGAATCAAAAAAAGCGCCCACCAAAAAACTACAGAAAACTTTTCAAACAAAGTCAGTCCATCGCATTGCATTGTCCCGTCGTACCGTCGTGATAAGAAAAACTAAGAATTTCCCAAGCTCACCCCTAAGCATTGAAAACTTATGGTTACGTCTTCGCGTTGGCTTCAAGCTGCAGCTGCTTCTCCTGCTGCTCCTGCTGCTATTGCCGACACTGTGGCAAAAACTCAAAAATATCCTTAAGAAACGTTTAAATGGAAAAACTTTCAAAAGGAAAAGCTGCATTTTTGCTTTACAATTAGTTTAAATTTGCTGGTTTCATTTTGTTTGTTTTGTTTTTCGTACTTTCTCGAATTCTTTTTGTTTGATTTTCTATCGTTACTTGAACTCGCACATATTTTCTTTTATTCGAGAATCTTGTTCTCAAAAGTTTTTCGACGAGCTACAAACATTTTCATTTGAAGTCATTGCGCATAGAGCTCGCTGAGCATCAGGCAGCAGCTGTCTTTATTTGCCTAGCAATATTTTCAATGTATGTGATGGCGTTAGAGTTGAGCTTTTGAACTTTTATCAGAATTCTCGAATAATACCGCGGCATTTATAGTTCCATGTTAATCATACGTCATGATGTACCGCTTAAAAAAACGGACAATTTAGTTGCTTTTATTTCAGTTGCACACTCTTGCACACACGCTTGCACACTATCATATCCGGATTTCCTTAGATAATATATATTTAATCTAATTCTTTTTTTATATTTTTTATTTTTATAGCGATAAGATCGATTTTGACTTAAGAATGTAATTTTAATTTTTTTGATTTTGATTTTGATTTTGATTTGGATTTTGATTTTGATTTTGATTTTGATTTTGATTTTGATTTTGATTTTGATTTTGATTTTGATTTTGATTTTGATTTTGATTTTGATTTTGATTTTGATTTTGATTTTGATTTTGATTTTGATTTTGACTTTGACTTTGACTTTGACTCTGACTTTGACTTTGACTTTGACTTTGACTTTGACTTTGACTTTGACTTTGACTTTGACTTTGACTTTGACTTTGACTTTGACTTTGACTTTGACTTTGACATTGACATTGACATTGACATTGACTTTGACTTTGACTCTGACTTTGACTTTGACTTTGACTTTGACTTTGACTTTGACTTAGACTTTGACTTTGACTTTGACTTTGACTTTGACTTTGACTTTGACTTTGACTTTGACTCTGACTTTGACTTTGACTTTGACTTTGACTTTGACTTTGACTTTGACTTTGACTTTGACTTTGACTTTGACTTTGACTTTGACTTTGACTTTGACTTTGACTTTGACATTGACATTGACTTTGACTTTGACTTTGACTTTGACTTTGACTTTGACTTTGACTGTGACTTTGACTTTGACTTTGACTTTGACTTTGACTTTGACTTTGACTTTGACTTTGACTTTGACTTTGACTTTGACTTTGACTTTGACTTTGACTTTGACTTTGACTTTGACTTTGACTTTGACTTTGACTTTGACTTTGACTTTGACTTTGACTTTGACTTTGACTTTGACTTTGACTTTGACTTTGACTTTGACTTTGACTTTGACTTTGACTTTGACTTTGACTTTGACTTTGACTTTGACTTTGACTTTGACTTTGACTTTGACTTTGACTTTGACTTTGACTTTGACTTTGACTGTGGCTTTGACTTTGACTTTGACTTTGACTTTGACTTTGACTTTCACTTTGACTTTGACTTTGACTTTGACTTTGACTTTGACTTTGACTTTAACTTTGACTTTAACTTTGACTTTGACTTTCACTTTGACTTTGACTTTCACTTTGACTTTGACTTTGACTGTGACTTTGACTTTGACTTTGACTTTGACTTTGACTTTGACTTTGACTTTGACTTTGACTTTGACTTTGACTTTGACTTTGACTTTGACTTTGACTTTGACTTTGACTTTGACTTTGACTTTGACATTGACTTTGACTTTGACTTTGACTTTGACTTTGACTTTGACTTTGACTTTGACTTTGACTTTGACTTTGACTCTGACTTTGACTTTGACTTTGACTGTGACTTTGACTTTGACTTTGACTTTGACTTTGACTTTGACTTTGACTTTGACTTTGACTTTGACTTTGACTTTGACTTTGACTTTGACTTTGACTTTGACTTTGACTTTGACTTTGACTTTGACTTTGACTTTAACTTTGACTTTGACTTTGACTTTGACTTTGACTTTGACTTTGACTTTGACTTTGACTTTGACATTGACTTTGACTTTGACTTTGACTTTGACTTTGACTGTGACTTTGACTGTGACTTTGACTTTGACTTTGACTTTGATTTTGATTTTGCTTTCATAAAGAAGTGTACATACTTTAGATTAGAAAACTTTTCCGATTTTATCAAAATAAGTCCTAAAATATTGCCTGGATATCTCAGATAATTCAGCATAAACCTCACAAAAAGATAACTTGAAATATGCCTGATCGCTTACATTGACAAAGTCACAACAATCACTCTTCTGTACCTACCAGATTGATTCTGTTCCAAAGTTAACTTATTGAATAAGCTCCTCTGTCATCATTCTGCAAATTATTTCAGCCTCACGCCACACTTTATTCTCAGTCCCCTTCCATATATATTTATTTCACAGCCACTATCACATCCTTGCCTTCAATTGCTATTCATTTGGATGCACGACATCGAAAATGCTCGTCTTCTTCCATACATTTATGAATTTCCATAACGAATGTATTAAGCCTGAGTTTTATGTAAGCTCAACATTGTGCAAAAGTTTTTGCGGCTGTGTAAATATGCGAGCGTTTCATGTAGTTGTGTGAAAGTGTGCTTGTAATTGTATGCATGTATATATGTATGCTTAACAAATTTTATCTTGCAAGTATTAATTCAGCAAGAAAAAACAAGATTTTACCTGTTCTTTGCAAAGTATGAAACTAGGTAGAAATTATTTGATGAAAATAATTGTTCATTTATAGTAAAGAAAATAACACGAAGAAGAAATGATATACCCTAGAATAACAAGAATTCATAAGAGCATGGATAGAATGTATTTTCTGCGTTATTATTTAATGTAACAATAACATCGGAATTGAAATCCAGTTTCTTATTAATACAATCAGTAAAAATATGTAAGATGTATGATCGAAAATTTTAAGAAATAAAATATTGAAAATAGGAAACATTGAATAATAAATTAAAGAGAATTAATCTTACTATTAAGAAGTTAAAAGTTAAATGTTTAAAGTTAATAGTTAAAAGTTAAAAGTTAAAAGTTAAAAGTTAAAAGTTAAAAGTTAAAAGTTAAAAGTTAAAAGTTAAAAGTTAAAAGTTAAAAGTTAAAAGTTAAAAGTTAAAAGTTAAAAGTTAAAAGTTAAAAGTTAAAAGTTAAAAGTTAAAAGTTAAAAGTTAAAAGTTAAAAGTTAAAAGTTAAAAGTTAAAAGTTAAAAGTTAAAAGTTAAAAGTTAAAAGTTAAAAGTTAAAAGTTAAAAGTTAAAAGTTAAAAGTTAAAAGTTAAAAGTTAAAAGTTAAAAGTTAAAAGTTAAAAGTTAAAAGTTAAAAGTTAAAAGTTAAAAGTTAAAAGTTAAAAGTTAAAAGTTAAAAGTTAAAAGTTAAAAGTTAAAAGTTAAAAGTTAAAAGTTAAAAGTTAAAAGTTAAAAGTTAAAAGTTAAAAGTTAAAAGTTAAAAGTTAAAAGTTAAAAGTTAAAAGTTAAAAGTTAAAAGTTAAAAGTTAAAAGTTAAAAGTTAAAAGGTAAAAGTTAAAAGTTAAAAGTTAAAAGTTAAAAGTTAAAAGTTAAAAGTTAAAAGTTAAAAGTTAAAAGTTAAAAGTTAAAAGTTAAAAGTTAAAAGTTATAAGTTAAAAATTAAAAGTTAAAAGTTAAAAGTTAAAAGTTAAAAGTTAAAAGTTAAAAGTTAAAAGTTAAAAGTTAAAAGTTAAAAGTTAAAAGTTAAAAGTTAAAAGTTAAAAGTTAAAAGTTAAAAGTTAAAAGTTAAAAGTTAAAAGTTAAAAGTTAAAAGTTAAAAGTTAAAAGTTAAAAGTTAAAAGTTAAAAGTTAAAAGTTAAAAGTTAAAAGTTAAAAGTTAAAAGTTAAAAGTTAAAAGTTAAAAGTTAAAAGTTAAAAGTTAAAAGTTAAAAGTTAAAAGTTAAAAGTTAAAAGTTAAAAGTTAAAAGTTAAAAGTTAAAAGTTAAAAGTTAAAAGTTAAAAGTTAAAAGTTAAAAGTTAAAAGTTAAAAGTTAAAAGTTAAAAGTTAAAAGTTAAAAGTTAAAAGTTAAAAGTTAAAAGTTAAAAGTTAAAAGTTAAAAGTTAAAAGTTAAAAGTTAAAAGTTAAAAGTTAAAAGTTAAAAGTTAAAAGTTAAAAGTTAAAAGTTAAAAGTTAAAAGTTAAAAGTTAAAAGTTAAAAGTTAAAAGTTAAAAGTTAAAAGTTAAAAGTTAAAAGTTAAAAGTTAAAAGTTAAAAGTTAAAAGTTAAAAGTTAAAAGTTAAAAGTTAAAAGTTAAAAGTTAAAAGTTAAAAGTTAAAAGTTAAAAGTTAAAAGTTAAAAGTTAAAAGTTAAAAGTTAAAAGTTAAAAGTTAAAAGTTAAAAGTTAAAAGTTAAAAGTTAAAAGTTAAAAGTTAAAAGTTAAAAGTTAAAAGTTAAAAGTTAAAAGTTAAAAGTTAAAAGTTAAAAGTTAAAAGTTAAAAGTTAAAAGTTAAAAGTTAAAAGTTAAAAGTTAAAAGTTAAAAGTTAAAAGTTAAAAGTTAAAAGTTAAAAGTTAAAAGTTAAAAGTTAAAAGTTAAAAGTTAAAAGTTAAAAGTTAAAAGTTAAAAGTTAAAAGTTAAAAGTTAAAAGTTAAAAGTTAAAAGTTAAAAGTTAAAAATTAAAAGTCAAAAGTTAAAAGTTTTAGAATTAAGAATTAAGAGCAAGCAATTTATAGTTTAAAGTTCGGATTTGGGAATTACTAGTGAAATGATTTAAATTCAAAACTTAAAAGCTCTTTGATGCAATGGAATATTCGAGAGAATTAGATCAAATTAAATTTGCTGAGAACAATTTTACTCAAACAGCTGGCATCCCCATAATACCTTCTGCATTTTCAAAGTAATCTATTGGGAAGCTAAGCAGCCGTCTTCTGGGAAAAGTAGAAAATGAAAAAGATAAAGGATGCCATCTGGAACCATTTGCTTTATTAAAAACACATCTAAGGATGATCTCTGAGAGTTCTTAAAAATTAAATAAATTGAATCATATTTTTATTTTTTTTTTTCAGCTTAATGCTAAAAGTAAACCTTATTGACAAAAAGCTTCTTAAGCCAAAGCACACACATAGACAAACATACACATACACACGCACAGACTCGAACAAACACTCAACGAGAGAGCTAGTTAAATACACCAGAGTGTGTTCACAATAATATTCCTTGAGTATATTTTATCAATTTTGCAAAAAGAAATCTTATGGCGTGCACTTAAAACACTCAGTTGCTGACAAACAAACATACGCACACAAACACAAAAACACACAGTGAAGTTGAGGTAAGTTTGCCGTGAATGAATTGAAGCTTGTTTGTAGGTATTTCTTCTTTTTATGATATATAAATCCTTTTAAATATGCCGTCATTATAAGTGCTACCATCTCTCGCTTCCTATGAGCAAATCTCACACTTAATGAATACATGAAAAAAATACAAAAATAAATTGAAATGTAAATTGAATGTAAGCAATGCTTTCTCCATGCTTTTCTGAGCAGCAGCAGCTACTTTAAAAGCATTCTTAATAATGTCAAAATAAATTTGGCCCAAATTAGCAGGAGGAGCAACAGCTCCATGCTAGGCAACGGTAACCTCAAGTTAGTTGAGGGTAAGTGTGCGTGTTTGTGCGTTTGCTGTTGCGTATCTATGTGAAAATGAACGCATCGTATGTTATACGGTTTTATTATGTGATCATCTTGTGAGTACCAGAGTGAATTTTCAAAGCTGTCTTATTTGCATTCACTTTAAATTAAGTCACTATTTTAGCTGACTCCAATTTTGTCTCTATTCCACTGCTGCTTATTTTATATTCCTCTTACTAACGTGTCCACCTAAGTTTATCCATATCCAAATTCGTTTTTGAGTCACTCTTGCTCATTATGTAATTCAGTTTATTCCATCCGTTAAACTTGTTGAACGTAATTGAGTTCAAACGGAAGTGAAGTGGAAGTAACGGCAAGTGTCTGTTTCCGTTCCGAACTGAACGTTAAGATGGTCCTGACGAAGGTGTTATTGCTACTAATGGTGCTGCCGCTTGGTGTTACATCTACTACGATGCTGAATTTTTTATCCTCTTGCTTTTTTGAAAATAAACTTTGAGTGTTTGAAGTTTCGAAGTTTAAATATTATTTAAATGTACAGCTCTTACTTATAAAAGAATATTTTCAAATAATCTAATGTACACACCAGTTTGCGCAATATAATAAGGAGTTTGTTGATAAGCAATTCTTTGTAACATCTTCGTGTTGATTTTTGCTCTGAAACAAAATCGATTTGGGAAAGTAAGTAAATCCTTTACAATACCACAAATCATTTATATCTTCCCAGAGTATTTAACAGTGATTCAACATAATATCAATGCAGGCTTTTAGCTTAAATTTATGAGCGGAAACCTTAAGTCATGAGAACGCTGGCGGAAATTAATACAGCTTTAACAACCAGAGGAATAAAATGACAAACAGCAACAATGCCAATGCTTACAACAAAAATGCCTTTAGCCTGGACTCGAAAGTGGAAAGATGCAGACGGCAACTGACTGAGAACCAAATTGAAATAATATTTCTTGAAGGCCAAACATTCACACACGCACACAAGCAGCCACTCACACTTGTGAAACCACACGCTTAAAATGCTAACAAACCATTAACCATAAAACATACTCATACATCCATGTGCGGATGTGCTCCACTACCGCCAAATGCACACATCCACACACACAGACACACACACAGAGACACTTACTACAACGCCATTTAATTTAAATTCATCTGCAACATATCAATAATGTATCTGGATGTCTTTTTAACATAAATTTTTTGCGCACTTTTTTAACCCAACTCATTCGCATTATGATAATGAATAAATATATGGCTGCGATGCTGTTGTTGTTATTGTTGTTGTTGCTGCCATTTCCGCGATGTCCTTCTGCTGATAACAGAATCCCCATGCTGAGGATCGTTAAGTTGCGTGTTTGTGGCCTCTTTTTTTTATTTTATTTCCATTTTTATTAATGTGCTGCACATTGGCGTCAAAGTGAGCATTCGAGATGGCGTTGTGTCTTTTTTTTTTAACCATAAACAACAACAACAAATATATACAGAAATACTGCAACAGAAGCATAAAATAACGTGGACTTACCAGCATCACGGCTCTTGGAATCCCAGTTGTGTTCGTGTCCTCCATTATTCGCTATTGCAAAAAATAAAAAAAAAAGCAAACACAAAAAAACAAGAAAAAAAAAAGATACAGTATACCGTGTATACAGTAAAGAAGTGAAACTTCTTCTTTGTATAAGTTAACACACGCATCCGCTCTAATTGTAATTCGAGTACGGTACGTGACGTTTTCGCGATTCTGTCGCGCATAACGTTCCCACACTGACAAACGCTGAGTTAGCACCAAACAACAACATCAACAGCGGAGTCAAAGCTATACCAAAAATAACAACAACAACAACAACAACAACAACAACAACAACAACAACAGCAGCAACAACAACAACAGCAGAAGCGGCAACGACGACAATAACAATAGCAGCAATACCAAAAACAACAACTACTACAACAACAGAAGTGCAGCTAAAAGCGGCAACGACGACAATAACAATAGCAGCAATACCAAAAACAACAACTACTACAACAACAGAAGTGCAGCTAAATTATTATAATATAGGCTAAGTTTGTTTTAGTAGTTAAGTCACTTCTTCTACGGTTTCCCTTCAATAAACATCGGCACATAGTGCCAAATAAATAAAACCAACTGTTTTAATTGGCACATAGTGCCAAAGGAAGACATTTCTAAACATAAAAAACTAACTGGCGCCCAACGTGGGGCCACAAAAATTCTTTATATTAAGATTAATGTGGCCGTGAGCTCGGACTCACCAACATGAAAAAATAGTGACATTTCTGAAAACATTTAAATAAATTTCACATAGTGAAAAAAAGTAAGAAAAAAACGGTGAAAGATTGAAAAAAGTGAAAACTTCTGAAAACATTTAAATAAATTTCACATAGTGAAAAAAAGTAAGAAAAAAACGGTGAAAGATTGAAAAAAGTGAAAACTTCTGAAAACATTTAAATAAATTTCACATAGTGAAAAAAAGTAAGGAAAAACGGTGAAAGATTGAAAAAATTAAAACTTTTGAAAACATTTAAATAAATTTCACATAGTGAAAAAAAGTAAGGAAAAAACGGTGAAAGATTGAAAAAAGTGAAAAACTTTTGAAAACATTTAAATAAATTTCACATAGTGGAAAAAAGTAAAAACTGCCAAATTAAAAAAATTTAAGCTTTTGAAAAAATTTTAAAAAAATTTTCGCATAGCGAAAAAATTCTACTAAAAATATAAACACTTTCAAATTGTAAAAAAACAGATAGCCTGTGTCAAGTGACTATAAAAATTGGAATATTTTTAAATAGTGGAAAATTTAAAAAAACTCAACGAATTTTTTTTGTGAAAAAAACCAAAAAAGGTGAAGAAAAACTGCAAAGATTCTTCATAGAAGAGACATTGAAGAGAAGACATAGAAGAGAAAAAATTGTTCGAGAAAAACGGAACTTAAATTGAACTTACCAACACACAGATTAAAACAAAAGATACGTACCTGGAAAAAAAAGAAAATGATGATTAGAGTACTTTATATGTAAGTGTAATTTTAATATAATAATTTAATTCTTCCAAATGTTTTGAATTTATTAGGAAAATTTTAAAATTGATTAAAAAGTTTTTTAAAAAAACCCATTGTACTTTTACTAAATCTCAGTCAATTAATTGTTGGAGGAAGAAAGAATAACTGAAAAATAAGATAATAAATAATTGTTAATAAAAAATTGTAACGATTGAAATGGATCCTCAAGCTCTTCAAGCCATTGTAAATGCCGCAATAAGGGCAGCAACGGAACAAACAAGACGAGAATTTCAGAGTTCTGTCGACGAGTTGACCGCTAGATTAAAAACCCTAGAGACACCGACGACCGTTATTCAATACGAACCAGTAACGATTAACCCGACCATCAAATGTGAGGAATCACTCGATTTAGTAAAATCGCTACCAGAGTTTAGTGGCGATAGAGCCACCTACATATCATGGAGGCAGGCTGCCCATGCTGCGTATAAACTTTTTGAGGACTTTGACGGTAGTTCCAAGCACTACCAGGCAGTTGCCATTCTGAGGAATAAGGTGGTGGGCTCAGCAAACATGGTTTTGTCATCCTTTAATACCATTTTAAATTTTCACGCCATAATCGCTCGTCTAGACTTCACATACGCCGACAAGAGACCCATATACCTGGTAGAGCAGGAGATGTCCACCTTAAGGCAAGGGCAACGCACAATCTCCCAGTTCTACGACGACGTGGAACGAAAACTATCATTAATAGTAAACAAAAACATTATGACAAATTACGGTAATATGGAACTGATAAACTCCCTTAATAATAAGTACCGACAAGACGCCCTTCGAGTGTTCATCTCGGGACTTAACAAACCTCTCTGTGACATTCTTTTCTCCTCCAGACCAACAGACATGCCAACAGCTCTGGCTCTTGCCCAAGAGCTTGAATCAAACCAGGCACGATCCCTTTTTGCACAGTCATTTATAAACCAAAATCGAAACCAAACTGGCACTTTCCCAAAACCTAATAATCATGGCTTTAATAATTCACCCCATTACCGAAGAGTAACGAACGCATATCCTCGACCAGTGCCTATGGATGTAGACCCAACGTCATCCCGTTTTAGGCATAATAAGCCAGAGGGACTTTTCCGCAACTCTGCACCAAACCTTAATATCAATAGAAATCCTTTCCTTAGCCCTAATCCTCAAACTATCCGACCAACAAAAAGACCTAATGAAAGTGATAGATTGCCAGCCAATAAGCTTCAACGTGTAAACCATTTGAGGCAGCGCGAACGTGATGACAAGGACATACCTGGGTTTTATGTTGCCACAACCCCCTACTTCCCTGAAGATTACGAAGACGAAGACGCTGACGAAAACGGCGATATGCCACAGGGCGAGGAGATTGAGGCAACGGACGAAATTAATTTTTTAGAACAAGATCCCTCCTGCCCTACGTCACCAGAACATTGGCAGGGAGGAAATTAAAATTCTTAATAGATACAGGTGCCGCAAAGAACTATATTACAAATTTAGAAACCCTCAAAGGTGTCAAACATATTGATAATCCATTTCTAGTTAAATCAATTCACGGAAACGAGAAAATCCATAGTAAATGCACAATAAATATTTTCGACACAAACGCTCAGTTTTTTATTCTTCCGTCACTCCAAACATTCGATGGCATTATCGGTTTCGATTTCCTCAAGGAAATTGGTGCGACTCTCGATATAAAAAAAGGAATGATTTGCTACAATAATAAGCAGGAAGAGCTTTTGTACTATTTTTGCCGCGAAGTGAACAATATTTTACCAGACCCAAATCACAACAAACAAATCTCTGTCATTATTAAAGAACAGGCAGGAGTTTTTGCAGATCCAAATGAAGCCTTGCCCTATAATACCAATATCGTAGCAACAATCCGAACAAATGATGACCAACCAGTTTACTCCAAGTCCTATCCTTATCCAATAGCCGCATCCGAGTTTGTGAATAAAGAAATTTCCGAACTATTACGAGACGGTATCATTAGGCCTTCTCGCTCCCCGTATAACAATCCAATATGGGTCGTAGGCAAGAAAGGAACCACTGAAACAGGAGAACGTAAAATGCGTTTGGTCATTGACTTTAGGAAGCTCAATGAAAAAACAACAAGCGATAGGTACCCGATTCCGGATACTTCGGTTATCCTCTCAAATTTAGGGAAATCTTCCTACTTTACTACCCTAGATCTTAAATCTGGCTTCCACCAGATAAATCTTGCTGAGTGTGATAGAGAAAAGACAGCCTTTTCTGTTAATAACGGCAAGTACGAGTTCTGTAGACTCCCATTTGGACTGAAAAATGCGCCCAGCATTTTTCAGCGAGCAATTGACGACATTCTTAGGGACGAGATAGGCAAAGCTTGTCACGTTTACATAGATGATGTAATTATATTCTCCTCTAACTATGAACAACATAAGAATGATATAAGGCGTATCTTAAAGAAACTTTTTGAAGCTAATATGAGGGTTTCACTGGAAAAAACAAAATTTTTCAAAGAGGAGGTGGAATTTCTTGGCTTCATTGTTTCCAAGAACGGGCTGAAAACCTGCCCGGACAAAGTAAAAGATATCATTAATTACGAGGTTCCCAAAACACTCCGAGGTTTAAGATCATTTCTTGGATTGTCCGGTTACTACAGACGATTCATCAGGGACTATGCGTTGATTGCTAAACCGCTTACAAGATACTTGCGGGGCGAAAATGGAAACATTAGTGCTAATCAATCAAAAAACGTTCGAATAGAGTTCGACGAAGAGGCACAGAGAGCCTTTAGCAAGATAAAGGAAATTCTGGCGTCAGAAGACGTACTTTTACTTTATCCTGATTACGAAAAACCATTCGAACTAACCACCGATGCATCGTCATATGCGTTAGGTGCAGTTCTCTCTCAAGAGGGACGGCCTATAACTATGATTTCCAGGACTCTCTCTTCGACTGAAGAGAATTACGCAACCAATGAACGTGAACTGCTCGCAATAGTTTGGGCTTTGCAGAAGCTCAGAAATTATCTTTATGGTGTTAAACAGTTGAGTATTTTTACTGACCATCAGCCCCTCACGTTCGCTATATCAGACAAAAATCCTAACTCAAAATTGAAAAGGTGGAGAGCGTTTGTAGAGGAATTTGCACCCAAATTCTTTTATAAACCTGGCAGGGCGAACATTGTAGCCGACGCCTTGTCCAGACAACATATCAATGCTTTAGAGAACTCTAGTAGTTCATCAAAAACAGTCCACAGTGAAGAATCACTGACAAAAACAATTCCCACGGTTGAGAATCCCATAAACTGTTTCAGAAATCAGCTTATCCTGGAAGAAGGAAATACAGAAACAAATACCTCAAAAATACTTTTCAAATCCCAAGTTAGACATCGTATTGTTTTTTCCAGTATAGATAATCTTTTGAAGACTATCAGATTATGCGTCAATCCCAACGTAGTCAACGGAGTATTGTGTGACCTACCTACCTTGGCCAAGATTCAGGATAAAATTATTTCAATGTTCCCTGCTGTTAAATTCCTACATGCAGCAAAGCAGGTGACAGATATCTTTAATAAAAATGACCAAAAGGAAATCTTGCAAACGGAGCACAATAGAGCCCATCGTTCGGTGCAAGAAAACCTTAAACAAGTTCTAGACGACTATTATTTCCCTGACATGCGTAAGAGCCTGAAAGAGATAACTTCAAATTGTAGAATCTGTAGAGAAGCAAAGTATCAGCGCCACCCTCCGAACCCAGAGATTGGCAAAACACCCTTACCCCAAAATCCTGGTGAAATTTTGCACATCGACATCTACTCTACTGACAATCAACACTTTCTAACTTGTGTTGACAAATTCTCAAAATTTGCCATAGTTTCAGCAATAAATTCCAGATCAATAGTAGATATTAAAGAACCCATACTACAAATTTTAAATTTTTTCAAAAACACCAAAACAATTGTCTGTGACAATGAAAAATCTTTTAATTCACATACAATTAGTTCGCTAGTAAGGGACCATTTTGGTATAAACATATTTACAACACCTCCACATCATAGCACTACAAACGGACAGGTTGAGCGATTCCATAGTACGCTTTCAGAAATAGCCAGATGTACAAAATTAACACAAGGTATCAATGACACGATTGACTTAATTTTACTTGCTACGGCGAAGTACAATAGAACAATTCATTCTACCACAAAAAAACGACCGATAGATATTATCCATTCTATGCCTGAAGCTCTGCGAAAAGAAATCGAATCAAGAGTAGCTATAGCACAACACGTAGAGTTGCAACGACTAAATTCTAGGAAAAAAACTAGACAGTTCGAACCAGGTGACAGGGTTTATGTTAAAACGAATAGAAGAATAGGGAATAAATTCTCAAAACTCTATATTGAAAAAGTAGTCGAAAAAGACTTAGGAACTACTTTATTGATTGAGGGTAAAAAGGTCCATAAAAGTAATATAAGATAATATTCTTGTATTTTCAGGATTTTTATAATAACAATAGCTCAGGCGAAACGAGCCAAATTTTTAAATTACACCAATTCACACTACATTCCGATAACCGATGGAGCAGTGGCTGTTTACAATAGCTACGGGTTCCTACTGCATAGAACAAACCTGACTGATTATGAAACCATAGCCCATGATACCGAAAACTTGCTCGACCACTTTCCACAGTCGCACATGAGGAAGTTACTTAAAGCAGATGTGGACCAGATCTTTAACTTACTTAGCGCGCTCAGAATTCATCATCGACAGTCGCGAAGTATCAATTTTTTGGGAACGGCACTGAAATACATTGCTGGCACTCCAGACTTCGATGACTTTAATCAGGTGGCCACTAAGGAAGAAGCTTTAATAGAGGCTAATGAAAAACAGATACTTATAAACACTGAAATACAGATTAGAATTAACCAATTAACAGAGACAGTAAACAAGCTTCTAAATGTTACAATGAAAAAAGAAATAGACACCGGACACCTATTTGAACTAGCTACTGCCAGAAACAAGGCCATAATAACGAGTATTGAGGATACCATCTATTCGGTCATTCTTGGAAAAGTAAATGTAATTAATCCTATTATACTAGATAGTACCGAAATACAAAATTTGTTAGTCGCGGAACACTTTGCAAATATTAGCATAAGTGATATTTTAAGTATATCAAAACAGAAAATATTTCAAGACAGTAATAGTATCCATTTCGTAATAAAGTATCCAAAAATTGAAGAAATATGTAATAGAATTAAGATATTGCCCGTAGTACGTAACAATAAAATCTTGCTGTTAGAAACCAATACCGTTGCCAACTGCAAAGTAGTACATGAACCGCTCGAAAATTGCAGAGATGCAGCCACAATGACATTCTGTCAGCCTCTAAAAGGAAACTCCTGCGTGCAGCAATTACTGAACAATAATTTTGCAACATGCAGGACCACTTCGGCATACCATATTACACCAGTCGAAGAAATCGATGATGGACTAGTAATTGTGAATGATCAGACAGCAGAGATACAGGAAGGAAATAATCCAGCAATTTTGATGCATGGAACCCTTCTTGTTACTTTCGAAAGCGAAATAACCATAAACGGAACAACCTTTACGAATTGGAAGAAAATCAGTCATTCACACCCTCAACCCGCATCAGTTAAATTTGTCAATATCACGGACCACGTTACGCTGTTATCACTTCCGTACTTACATGAGGTTAATATAAAAAACATTGGTCATATTGCCAGCCTGAAAGAACTAATCCATCAACAATCTACGCAATGGCTAACAATTTTCATTTCCTCGATAGTAATAGTCGCAATCATTGTTATTGTTTTGTTAATCACAAGACGTCGCAATAAGATAAACAACGTCATAGCCCTAGAAAGAGTTTTAAAGGAAACCGGGGACGGCTCCTCTTAAAGGGGGGAGCAGTTAACACACGCATCCGCTCTAATTGTAATTCGAGTACGGTACGTGACGTTTTCGCGATTCTGTCGCGCATAACGTTCCCACACTGACAAACGCTGAGTTAGCACCAAACAACAACATCAACAGCGGAGTCAAAGCTATACCAAAAATAACAACAACAACAACAACAACAACAACAACAACAACAACAACAGCAGCAACAACAACAACAGCAGAAGCGGCAACGACGACAATAACAATAGCAGCAATACCAAAAACAACAACTACTACAACAACAGAAGTGCAGCTAAAAGCGGCAACGACGACAATAACAATAGCAGCAATACCAAAAACAACAACTACTACAACAACAGAAGTGCAGCTAAATTATTATAATATAGGCTAAGTTTGTTTTAGTAGTTAAGTCACTTCTTCTACGGTTTCCCTTCAATAAACATCGGCACATAGTGCCAAATAAATAAAACCAACTGTTTTAATTGGCACATAGTGCCAAAGGAAGACATTTCTAAACATAAAAAACTAACTTATACACTCTTTCTTTTCTAGAATAAGAACGATTTTAGTGTAAAGGCTCGATTATGCAATCGTAAAGCTACGCAACGTAACGTGGCGTAGAGTTCTATCTGGAATAGAACCCATCGCTGCACCAGGGAGAAAACTCAGAGCGTAGCTTTATTGAAAGTTTGAGAGCGAGAGTATGATCGTGAGAAAATCAAGTGTTGCATATTCCGCATATTAAGAGAATAATTTCTTAAAAAGGGATTTTTTTATTTTACATACTACAATGAGCGATTTTTTTGCCAATGGGAGCTTCAGGTGCATTTATAAATTTGTTTTTCAAAAATTTTTTTTGGCATATTAATAAGGAGTTTCACAGAACAATGTCACAACAATAAATCTACCTCAACTGTAAAGTTGATCTTAACTTTCATTTTTATTTCTGCCTTAAAAACTAAAAATCAAAAATTACCGGTTATTTTGTACTCAAAAACTATGGGACAAATTTTAGTTATTATTTTTGCTTTAAAAAAATTAAGCCTTATAAATACTTTTTTGTTCAAAACTTTAAATGTGAAAAGATAACTAAAACTTTCACACACACATTATACTTACTATTATTAATAGTAAATAGTTCGATATAAAATTATATAACTAAGATATGTATAAAATAGTTATCTATTGAAAGAACTTATTCCAACTTTTCTTGCGCACAGTGTCAAGTTGGCGTCATGGGCGACAGCATATACTTCATGAATTATGAATAATAATTTAATATGTGTAATATGAGCAAAGTTCATAGAGGTTATATTCATATATTGAATTAAGGATACACATACCAACGTTAGTATTCTAATAAAATATTAGTTAAGATTTTATATAAACTTATATTATATAATAAGGCTATTAGGCTAAGATTTCTCGAAACTCAGTGAACCGATCGTTTTGATTTTTTTGCAGGCTTATTTTATTCACAATAATCTCGTACTTGTCATAGGATTTATTTTTCGTAGCTTCATTCATTAGTTATTGTTTACTTTGTTTGTGGGAGGCAAAATAATCGAAAATCGTTACTTTACGTTAGGAAGTCCGGCTATGACAAGTACGAGTTTTAAGTATCTAGTTTAATAATATTATTAATTTTTTTGTTTCAGATGAATTTAGGAGGAGCAATCTTGGTCACCGCATTTCATCTTTTTCACAGAGCGCTCTAAAAAAAGTGCTGTATCTACCTTAATATTAATTTTTATTTAATAAAAAAAAACTAAACATACTATTGAATGTGTATATTTTAAGCAGCGAATGAAAAAATGTTTATGAATAACAACTTAAGCAAAATTGCGTAGAGGCTGCGTAAAGCCTCAAACAATGCGTAACTAAACAAGCTTCGAACGGTTGTTTAAGGAAATCTATTGAATAAGGCTGTATATCGTTGACTCATTGTCAGTAAACGCAACATTAAAAAAAAAGAATTGCACAATTATCGCAACTTGCATTTGCGTAAACTTGCATAAACTTTTATCTTATATTCTTTCAGTTCTTCTTTGCTTGTAAAATACATTTTTAATGAAAAATCTATTCAAACAATATTTAAGGATACAAAGTGCATTAACCCACAATATCTAAGATTCAGAGACATAAAGCTTTATGTTTAGAAGTTTAATTGCGTTTCTTCAACGTTAACTATGTCAATTGCTCGAATTTCTATTAGTTGCATTGAGCAAGGTCGTACTGTAGTTACTTTTTCTCCATACAAACATTTTTGACTCTACACTAATAGTTCGGGTGTAGAATTAAATGCTAAGAAATTTTCGTTTCTACAGCATACTACGCTTTATTCAAGAATGATAGAAAAATAGATTACGCATTGCGCAGGTCCGTTATGTTGTTTACTTTTCATTTTGACATTTCTAGCTACGAACAAAGTATTTTTTACGATCATGACGTCACGCTAGACCAAGTTTGTTTCTTGAATCTTTTGCCATTGCTTCATATTTGTTCACATTTTTAACAAGACTTGACAGAAAGCCATATCGTAAGCTCATATCGTAAGTCTATCGTAACGTAGATGCGCAGATCGTAGAAAATTATTTTTACTATCTTCGCAATCTATTTTTCTATCATTCTTGGGCTTTATTCATAAACATTTTTTCATTCGCTGCTCATGTTTGTAAGGTTTGTGTCTGAACTAAAGAAAATCTCTACAAAAATTAAGAATTCCAATGGATATGCAATGGCCGCCACATAAAAAAAATGCTGCAAAGGGCGCATATGGAGCATGTCTTTGATATTAAACGAAAAGACAAACAAAAAACATGGTTGCGAAAATGTTTATGAATAGCGTTTTCTTGTTTAAAGTTACACTGCCTCTAAAATGTGTTTATGAATAAGGCTGTTATATTTTCCCGCTAGGAGCGCTGTTTATTTTCCCGCTGGGCATCTACAGCAAAAGTAGTTTGATTAATTGGTATGTAGACTACACTTATATATGAAGACATTAGCCCAGTATATAGTGCGTTGGCTTTATAAAACTGAGATTGCAGGTTCGATACTCAGCGCTGTCAAAGAAATTTTTTTCAGTCTTTTATACAATGTATATCTCTCTCATTCTATCTACTGTAAAACATATCTTTCTTCTCTATCGTGTAACGAAATGAAGTAAATTGACCTTGAAATTTCACTCCTCAATATTCTCATTCAAATTTCGAAGCGCCGCCTAAGAAGTTTCACTTCAAAAACTAAAAAAAAACATAATAAAAAATTAAAGAATTCGATCGATGGCAAAACAATTCGATGCTGAGTTGTTAATGTGTGCGTAACGTACTAGAGTGTATTTTTATTCAACAAATGAGTACTGAATGTGCGCGAGCGCGCATTTGTGTGTCAGTGTGAGTGAAACTCTGATGAATTGTTAATGAGCTTAATGCAAAAATTATCATAAATATTCAATAAGCTTTTTTCATTTTTTGTCCAACAACTACAGTGAATTTTATGACTGTTTTTATTTTAAGATTATTAATTTGTTAATTTAATAAGATTGTTAAACTAATGAAATTTCATCAAATAACTATTAATGAATTTTTCACATATACACGGAGAGAAAATAATCAAGCATTCCATGATTAAATCAAGCAAATAGGCTAACAGTTTACACTCAAGCGTAAATTTTTAAATGTGAAAAAAGGAGTTACTGTGAGGTGGTCCCAAAAAGGTGCTTTACTTATCTTTTTTCTTACATATAAATGTCCTTATTATTGTCCTACTCCTTCTTCAAATTGTTTTTGTTTTTGTTTTTGTTTTTGTTTTTGTTTTTGTTTTTGTTTTTGTTTTTGTTTTTGTTTTTGTTTTTGTTTTTGTTTTTGTTTTTGTTTTTGTTTTTGTTTTTGTTTTTGTTTTTGTTTTTGTTTTTGTTTTTGTTTTTGTTTTTGTTTTTGTTTTTGTTTTTGTTTTTGTTTTTGTTTTTGTTTTTGTTTTTGTTTTTGTTTTTGTTTTTGTTTTTGTTTTTGTTTTTTTTTTGTTTTTGTTTTTGTTTTTGTTTTTTTTTTTGTTTTTGTTTTAAAAAAAAACTTGCAAATATTGTGTTTTTAGGTGACACGGCACGTCATTTATTATTTTTTTTTGTGATTGTTTTTTTTATAATGTGGCCAAAAGTCTCGGCTTTAATGTCGTTCCATAACATTTACTATAGCGCCTATTGACTCGGAGTTATAATTGCATGCAGTTTTTCATTGGAGTTGCATTTTTACAGCATTAAGTTCAGTGATGTCGTAACTCCAGTGTTTTTTTTTTTTTTTGCCAATTAGGTCAAAGAATAATTCTTTGATGTCATTAAATAAAATTTTCCATAGCAAAATATTTCCACTCCTCATAGGTTTCCAAAAAAGTTGAAGAAGACATTTTTTCAAAATGCATCGACTTTGCATGGAATTGTTTCTCACTGAGTATAGGTGCAATGATGAAAGTTAGGATACGACTGGAAAAGTTAATTTTTTACTTTAGAGTTAAAATATACAAACCATAAAAATAACGATGTCGTCGGGATTAAGCAACGAAACTATGAATTTGTTACATGGAATTATAACTCACTGGTTATAGGAGCCATAGTGAAAAATTTAATACGCCAGTAAAGGACAGTTCTTAGTCCTAACGACAAAAATAGAAAAACAATTCATGACGTTAAGAGGCTGCGGAGATGGATCGCTCCAAGATCGAAAATGTAACAATCATACAACGACGTTGCATTAAATTATATCTCCGTGAGAAGATACACCAGGATAAATTTTATAAAACACAAATTAAGAATTTATACTTGGCTCTACGACAAAAATACAATAAAAATTTGACGTCTTCAGATTACAACCAGATTATGTAACAAAAATACAATATTGTTGCATGGAACTATTAATCGCTCATTAAAGGTCCTATGATAAATTTTATTTTACAACTAGCTTTTTCCCGGCGCGCATTGCTGCACCCTGCAACTAAATATATGGGAACATAATAGGTGTATTCAAAACTTTTCTTAGACTCATAGTTTGACACCACTATTATTTTCCACTGCCCGTTACAGTTTCCCAGTAGCAGGAGATCACCAAATAGTAACTCCATTTTGAGTTTGTATGTAAGTACTGCAACTTTTACTTTCAAAGCTATTCGATAATACAAATTAAAATTGTATGGGTGGAGCCACACCCCCTTATATAATGTCCATCCCAGTTTTCTAGTAGATGGACATTGCCCAATTTTAGTACAGTTGCCGACAGTGAACATACAAACTAAATTATCAAAATGAAGCCAAATTGACGAAAACCGTAGGAAATATAGCTTTTTTATTGATTTGTGGGCGATAAAAGGGGGTGTGACAGAAATTTTAACCATCTCGTACTTGAAAAAAATGTGCTGCCAAAATATCAGCTCTATCGGCTCAGTAATTTTGAAGTTTCCAGCCATCACACAGACAGCGTTTTGCTTTTTGTATATATAGATTATTGGCTATAACTTTTGATTGGTAAGAGATACTAAGATAATTTTTTCTAAAAAATTAATTTTTTAGCTTGGTTATTTTTCCAAAAATATAAAAACACAATATTGGAAAAAAACATTTTGTTCGAAAAAATCAAGGGGTAGTAGGCCTTGTTTTTTTAATCACAAAAATGGTTTTTAATTTTTGCGTAAGATTTAAATATCTTTTGCTTATAAATGTTGTAGGTTTTAAAAAGAGTTATAAATTTGCGAATTCGACAACAAAAACAAATTTTGAGCCTTTTTTTAAGGAAAACTCCAAAATTTCAGACCTTTTTTGAAAAAAATATTTAAAATATATATACTCAACTAACGGTACTTTTGCAATAAGATTTTCATAGTACATTGATGAAGCTTTAAGACAAAAAAAAATTTAACAAAATGTATAAAAAATCAGCGGAGATATTTGAATCGAAATTCACAAAATTAAATTTCTGATTGTTTTTTTCTCATTTTTGAGCAACGATATTGCATTAAATATATCGTTGTAGTAAAATTTTTCATAGTTTTCAAGATATGTTCATGTTTTTGATGTCAAAATAACGGAAATTTTTTAATTTTACTATATTTCAGAAATATTTTATATTTTGTAAATATTTACATATGTAACCTAAGAACACAACTGAAAATATGCGATTTTGTAAAAAATTTGTACTACAGCACCATCTGGTGTCCAAGGTGGGTCAAAGAAAGTAGTGCTAAAAAACTCATCGTACCTGAGAACTACTATATACCAATTTTTATTCTAATCGCATGAGCGGTTTGGGAGTTTTAGGTGGTTTTGTAAAAAATTTGTACTATAGCGCCCTCTGGTGTTCAAGATTGGTCAAAAACGATAGCAGCAGAATACTCAACGTACATGAAACTCACTGTATACCACTTTTCATTCTAATCGCATAAGCAGTTTATGAGTTTTAGGCAGTTTTGTAAAAAATTTGTACTACAGCGCCCTCTGGTGTTTAAGGAGGGTCAAAATTGATAGCCCACAAACACGCACCGTACCAAAAAACTTCTATACACAAATTTTCATGCTAATCGGATTAGTAGTTTAGGAGTCCATTGCATAGTTACAAACATAAGCTCCTTTTTTATATATGTGACCCGGTCTACGAAAAGGGACCTTCGGTGTAAACGAGTTGGAAACTTCTGCTTTGCGCCATTAGAAAGAGCACACATTAGTCTATCCGAATCGCCAAAAAAGTGAAAAATGATATTTTCACACCGAAGGTCCCTTTTCGTAGACCGGGTCACATATCATGAATTCCATGTCACGCACTGTTACAGCTTGCGAATAATTGCAACTGATTAACTTAAGAAGAAATTTTTGCGAAAACTGGTTTGCAATTTTTATTAATTAATTTTACGGTCTATTTAAGATTTGTAAAGGTTTTATGAATCCACTTATGAATTTCGGTGTTATTAAGCAAAATGTAGCGTACGCACGTGCTACAAAATTTTCCCTTTAAAAATTTGATGTCACCTTCTATCTGAAATTTCTGCGAATTGACTACAGATAGAATTTTCATATTTTTTTACAGCAATAAGAGGTTATCCTAGATTATATTAGTAGTTAAGTTATTTGAGAAAAAAAAATTATAAAACAATTTTTTCAACTTTAAACACCGTCACGCACATGTTACATTCGTCACGCACAATTACACCGTACGTCCATATTACTGTTACCTTCGACCATATTAACTAAAAACTGAAATACAAAACAAAAGGATTAAAAATTACTTATTTTCTTTTTTTTAATCTCTATTATGTCATGACTAGATACATTTAAGAAAAAAATTTGAAAATCAATTATTTTAATCGATAAAAACAATTCTAATCTATTCGATCCAAAAGTCGATGCTCTCAATCACTAGAATTGAAGGAGCTGGAACTTTGGGGACTCTTCAAATTCTTCAACAGATTCCATGTGGACCTATTCAGGTGTATTCTCATTTCTTATGCAAAGAAATTCGCCTGGCCTTTGAGAGAGTACCCGTAAAGGCTGCACCCGTACATCACCAAGTTCAGTGCTTTTGTGAATATGATTCCTTAAAATAGATTAATTTGAATAATAATTTATATTCCGATTTATTTGAACCCTTAAATGCCCAACAACACCGATATCATTAAAATTATGTTGTGCTAAATGATCCCCTGAACACGACCCCGTTTTTATTTTTTTTGGAAAAAATTTTTGTTTAAAGAAAACATGGTTGTATCAAAATAGATACAGTGGACATTCCGACGTATACCATCAATCAGCTTGGTTGCCAAAAACGTAGAAAGCGATTCTTTGCATGATAACTCTAAATCTGTTTGTTAAATGATACTCTAAAATTGTTAATAGTTTAAAAGGTATTTCATGTCAAAAACCGAACTTTCCGTAAAAATGAAAAAACTTTTTAATTTGCCGGTCAATATTTCCCAAACCAACAAAGCTATGCCAATAATAAATTTTTGTTTTATATTTGAAATTTTCTGAGTGAAATTACATATCTAGCATTTTAATTTTTGCAATATTTAAAAATAAATAACTTATTTTCTCGGTTGTTAAATTGGTTAAATTAAATAAAACTCACTTATGAGAATTCATATTGACACTTGTCAATAGTTAACAGTCAATTTAGACGTTTGACCGTTTAATTAAGATGTAAGGATGGAAATTTTTTTAAATGAAGGGTGTATTAATTTCAATTTTTTCGAGTTGTTTTATTTTTGGTCACTTTGCTATATATGAGACCCCCCATATCATTACTAATCGTAATACATTTTAAAGCCCCTCCTCCCCTCTAAATTAGTAACTTAATTTATGAACGACCCCGTAGTGTGTTAAAACTACATGGTTGTATAGAAAAAAGTGTAACATGTGCGAAACGCGTGGAATTTTTTTCAATGGAAATAGTAAAAAAAATGTTTTTCAATCTGGTTTGCGATCTCAATATCCACACATAACAGCATTTTCCGCAAAAAATTTCTTATATTAGAGTCTGCATTGAAACATATATCAATATTGTCACGCACATGCTACATATTTTCTTAATTTATTTAACTGCTCTTACCACGGTATGTCGTTGATAATTATTTATACATATGTATGTATGATTATAAATATTAAAAAATTTTAAGCAAATGTTTTTTTTTTAATTGTTGTAATAAACAGCGCACGCCCTCACGGCAAATATCAAAATAAAACTGCAAAATTTTCGCTCAATTTATTCACCACGCGAAAGTAAAAAAAAACACAGAAAAATTACCGTTATCTTGAAAAATTCAACTTAAAATGTGTTGTCCGAATTCGATAGAATATATTCTATATAGTTTCTCTTCTCTCTTCACAATTTGATTTTTAACCTATGAGGTTGACTTTTTCGTGGAATTCGTGATATATAGATAACAAACATTGGTCCTTTGATCTTATAATGAAAATAAAGATAAAAATTTGACGCCATGCCACCACGGTTGCAAACAGCTTAATGAAGTTAAAATGAAGCAAAAATGCAATATTGTTGCATGGAATTATAACTAAGTAACAATGGATGCTACGGTAAATTTTATGGATTGACAATAAAGATGAGATTTTTGGCCATATGATAAAAATAACAAAGAAACTCATGACGTCAAAGATATTTCTCAGGGATCCATTTAATTTAATGTGAATAAGTCATCGTTGCATGGATTTGTTTCATGGCGCTGAGGTAAATGTGAATGCACAACAGAAAAGCGAAAACGAAAGTAAAAGCGAGATAAAAAATAAAAGCAAAAGCAAAATCAAACGCAAAAGCAAAAGTGAAAACAAAACGTTGATGTCGTCACGGCAAACCTTCGGCTGTAACATACAACCAAACTCCCTTTTGTTTATTTAACGACTGTTTGAATTAAAAATTAGTTCATTGCCAATAAAATCTTTACATTTATAAGCGAAATGGGAAAAAACTTGAATCTCTTACGAGATTATTCAAAAGTATGACATTATTTGACCATAACCGAATTATGAAATCGAAGATGTTAGAGTTTACATAAATTTTGCTTATGCGTTTTTTTTTTTTCATTTATAAATTTTCCGTCTCTAAACTTCAATATAAATACCAATAAAACACAGACAACAACAACAATAACCAACACCATCAACAGTGTTATTCATATTTCAACTTTGTTGAAAAGGCATAACTTCAGATTAAATCAAAAAACATTGCCCTGTGTTTATGAACAACAATGACAACAACAATGACAAAAGCAACAGCAACAACAACAACATGCATAGCAATATGTATCAATAATAATAATATTTAATAATAATGATAATAATCATCAGTCTAACCAAAAACAAACACAAACATTGTGTAACATTCTTTGAAATGTTAATGAAAATTCTCAAATTTATTAATTAATTTTATGCACAGTCACAACCACAGCCACAACCTTAGCCACACACACACCCCCAACAGTACAAGTACTGCCTAATCAACGATAAAACTCCGTCACACCCACACACACACACACTGAGTGCTCCTCTTAGAAGAACACGTTAACATAGATGATGCAAACTGATAAAAAACTGTTGCAGAGCATAATGTTTGATAACCGAAATGTTTCAAAACGAAAAATCTCATCTATAGGGTTGCCAACACACCATGATATCTAATATTAATAATAACAGTCACCGTTACACAAGCATTAGCAATAAGCAACGAGCAGACAATGAGCCGCTTAGGGATCAAAAAGGCTCACATACACAAAACACTCAAATGCGAATAGTCATTGCGCTGATTCAGTAAAAACTTTATTTGAGGGGAATGGGTGTGATAGAAATAACATTTTGAATCGAATTCATCAGGCAAATTTCTCAAAATTTTCGAATTTATGTAAATACTATAAATAACACGATACTAGAAAGTAAAGTTTAAAAAAACACACTAAAAATTTTTAGTTTTAATAAAATTTTGTCATTATACGTAGTATACAATATGATTAAAATGTCCTCCACGGGAGTTTTTGCAGGACTCAATCCTTTTGAGGTAATTTGCGATGATTTTTGTGCACAACTCCGCTTTAGCTCGGCCATAACTTGACGAATGTTGGTTTAAAATTGCTCAAGGCTTTAAAGTTTATTTACGTAAGCACAATATTTTTCCTAGCGCCACAAAAAAAAAGGGTCCAAGCTTTAAATCGAATGATCTCGAAGGCCAATTGACATCGCTAAATCTCGAAATAAATTGTCCTGGAAATTTCTGTTGCACCAAAGACAAATTGGTGTTGTTGCGTGGCTTGTGGCCCCATCTTGCTTAAACCACATATTGTTCAGATCCATATCTTCAATTTCAGGCAAAAAAAAAAGGTTAACATAACGTCAAAAGGCTCCGAATTGACTGTAAGGGCTGCCCCTTGAGTTTAAAAAACAAAAAAAAAAAAAAACGGACCAATAACACCACCAGACCATAATACACACCAAATAGTCACTTTGTGCAGAGGCAATGGCTTCTCCACAATCGCTTGGAGATTTTCAGAGCTCCATATACGGCAATTACACTTGTTTAATTATCCACCTAGCGCGAAATGGGCCTTATCGATGGGTAAAATTTGATTCGATTTTTTGAAGTGAAACTTCTTAGGCGGCGCTTCGAAATTTGAATGAGAATATTGAGGAGTGAAATTTCAAGGTCAATTTACTTCATTTCGTTACACGATAGAGAAGAAAGATATGTTTTACAGTAGATAGAATGAGAGAGATATACATTGTATAAAAGACTGAAAAAAATTTCTTTGACAGCGCTGAGTATCGAACCTGCAATCTCAGTTTTATAAAGCCAACGCACTATATACTGGGCTAATGTCTTCATATATAAGTGTAGTCTACATACCAATTAATCAAACTACTTTTGCTGTAGATGCCCAGCGGGAAAATAAACAGCGCTCCTAGCGGGAAAATATAACAGCCTTATTCATAAACACATTTTAGAGGCAGTGTAACTTTAAACAAGAAAACGCTATTCATAAACATTTTCGCAACCATGTTTTTTGTTTGTCTTTTCGTTTAATATCAAAGACATGCTCCATATGCGCCCTTTGCAGCATTTTTTTTATGTGGCGGCCATTGCATATCCATTGGAATTCTTAATTTTTGTAGAGATTTTCTTTAGTTCAGACACAAACCTTACAAACATGAGCAGCGAATGAAAAAATGTTTATGAATAAAGCCCAAGAATGATAGAAAAATAGATTGCGAAGATAGTAAAAATAATTTTCTACGATCTGCGCATCTACGTTACGATAGACTTACGATATGAGCTTACGATATGGCTTTCTGTCAAGTCTTGTTAAAAATGTGAACAAATATGAAGCAATGGCAAAAGATTCAAGAAACAAACTTGGTCTAGCGTGACGTCATGATCGTAAAAAATACTTTGTTCGTAGCTAGAAATGTCAAAATGAAAAGTAAACAACATAACGGACCTGCGCAATGCGTAATCTATTTTTCTATCATTCTTGAATAAAGCGTAGTATGCTGTAGAAACGAAAATTTCTTAGCATTTAATTCTACACCCGAACTATTAGTGTAGAGTCAAAAATGTTTGTATGGAGAAAAAGTAACTACAGTACGACCTTGCTCAATGCAACTAATAGAAATTCGAGCAATTGACATAGTTAACGTTGAAGAAACGCAATTAAACTTCTAAACATAAAGCTTTATGTCTCTGAATCTTAGATATTGTGGGTTAATGCACTTTGTATCCTTAAATATTGTTTGAATAGATTTTTCATTAAAAATGTATTTTACAAGCAAAGAAGAACTGAAAGAATATAAGATAAAAGTTTATGCAAGTTTACGCAAATGCAAGTTGCGATAATTGTGCAATTCTTTTTTTTTAATGTTGCGTTTACTGACAATGAGTCAACGATATACAGCCTTATTCAATAGATTTCCTTAAACAACCGTTCGAAGCTTGTTTAGTTACGCATTGTTTGAGGCTTTACGCAGCCTCTACGCAATTTTGCTTAAGTTGTTATTCATAAACATTTTTTCATTCGCTGCTTAAAATATACACATTCAATAGTATGTTTAGTTTTTTTTTATTAAATAAAAATTAATATTAAGGTAGATACAGCACTTTTTTTAGAGCGCTCTGTGAAAAAGATGAAATGCGGTGACCAAGATTGCTCCTCCTAAATTCATCTGAAACAAAAAAATTAATAATATTATTAAACTAGATACTTAAAACTCGTACTTGTCATAGCCGGACTTCCTAACGTAAAGTAACGATTTTCGATTATTTTGCCTCCCACAAACAAAGTAAACAATAACTAATGAATGAAGCTACGAAAAATAAATCCTATGACAAGTACGAGATTATTGTGAATAAAATAAGCCTGCAAAAAAATCAAAACGATCGGTTCACTGAGTTTCGAGAAATCTTAGCCTAATAGCCTTATTATATAATATAAGTTTATATAAAATCTTAACTAATATTTTATTAGAATACTAACGTTGGTATGTGTATCCTTAATTCAATATATGAATATAACCTCTATGAACTTTGCTCATATTACACATATTAAATTATTATTCATAATTCATGAAGTATATGCTGTCGCCCATGACGCCAACTTGACACTGTGCGCAAGAAAAGTTGGAATAAGTTCTTTCAATAGATAACTATTTTATACATATCTTAGTTATATAATTTTATATCGAACTATTTACTATTAATAATAGTAAGTATAATGTGTGTGTGAAAGTTTTAGTTATCTTTTCACATTTAAAGTTTTGAACAAAAAAGTATTTATAAGGCTTAATTTTTTTAAAGCAAAAATAATAACTAAAATTTGTCCCATAGTTTTTGAGTACAAAATAACCGGTAATTTTTGATTTTTAGTTTTTAAGGCAGAAATAAAAATGAAAGTTAAGATCAACTTTACAGTTGAGGTAGATTTATTGTTGTGACATTGTTCTGTGAAACTCCTTATTAATATGCCAAAAAAAATTTTTGAAAAACAAATTTATAAATGCACCTGAAGCTCCCATTGGCAAAAAAATCGCTCATTGTAGTATGTAAAATAAAAAAATCCCTTTTTAAGAAATTATTCTCTTAATATGCGGAATATGCAACACTTGATTTTCTCACGATCATACTCTCGCTCTCAAACTTTCAATAAAGCTACGCTCTGAGTTTTCTCCCTGGTGCAGCGATGGGTTCTATTCCAGATAGAACTCTACGCCACGTTACGTTGCGTAGCTTTACGATTGCATAATCGAGCCTTTACACTAAAATCGTTCTTATTCTAGAAAAGAAAGAGTGTATACAAAGAAGAAGTTTCACTTCTTTACTGTATACACGGTATACTGTATCTTTTTTTTTAGAACAATTTAACCCCCTACTGCATAACAATGCCTTTTCAAATCTAGAACTGAAAACCTTTTTTTCGAATTCAGAAATCAAACTGATATATTCTATGCACTTCGGGTAACACTTTTTGTAACGGCCAATTTGTTCTATCTTAGCGCATTTCGTAATTATTGTCAGTTGCCTTTGTAAAATTTGGGCTAAACGCTGACCACACAGATCACACCTGCAGCTAGAGAAATATATTCTGAAAATGGGAACATAGAGAGTACGTCGACTTGCCGCCCAAAACGACATTGAACATATGAATCAGGCAATAACCATGCAATTAGACAATTTAATAGTAGGAATTCTAACGGGTCAAGGTCGGAACGCATGCTCTTCGCTTAGGACTAATATATGATGATTTTTGCAGAAGCTGCAAGTGGAAAGAAGAAATAGAAAATGTTCAGCACTTCCTCTGCGAATGCCCGGCACTAACTAGACTTACCAAGTCCCATGCCTGGAAATCAAGCATATCCTAAAGTTCAACATCCGTTCGAACTGGTTTGCTAAGGAGGTTCAAAAGAGATTATGTTGTATCACAACGGGCCTGTACTGGCCTAAGTGTACGAGTCGTTTGTCGGCTCAGCCACCTCAATCTAACCTAACCTAACCTAACCTAACCTAACCTAACCTGAAAGAAAAAAAATATACAGATCCACGATCCATGTATGCTAAACACACAAAATAATATTTTTATAAAGTTTTTTTTATGATGTTTATTGAATTAAAGTGCCTTTGTTTTGTTTTGAATAAAATATGAATTTTTTTTTATGTAAACATAAAAAATGTTTATAATAATTCAGGAAAAAAATATCATTCTATGTCAAGGAGTTAAATTAAAAAATTATTGTGTTCCTACAAGTGTTGGTACGTAAACTGCATAGCAGTGCCTTTTGGCACTCTTCTATTTTTTTACTTTATAGCTAAACTATGCGTTGTATTAAAAAACTGATATCAAATTCTTGTCTTGTGACATAAAAATCATCTAAGAATTATTTTTTATTTTCAAAATAAAAATTATGCATTAGAGGGTTAAGGCATCATTTGGTAAAATGTTCCATATTACCTACCTTTGACTATACAAAAACGAGCTAAGGTGGCATGAACATTTGAAAACTTCCAAATACCAGGGCTGCACTTTCCAAAACCCGAATTGGATAACCCTTAACATTACTTACAATGATTAAGTAAGCCGGCTTTTCAAACTACCTGTTATCAGGGATAATTGTTGGGGCCCTAGCATTAAAAAGTTTTAGGTTACCCGTTTATAAAAATAAAATTTATTTAATTTAAATTTTCTTCGATAGATTTCAAATTATGTAAAATATTGCTGGCCAATAAAACTTTGTTTGGCTGTATGGTTTTTTGAACTGGGCCATACAGTCAAACCTAATGAAATTACCTTGAAATGTTAAATACTATATTTTACTCGTTAAGGATTATTTCAAGTAAAAAAACAGACACGTCAACTGCATATCATTGTAATTTTTTGATACATTGGATAGATCGGCATTTTCGATTATAATGTTCAACCCTTCAAGGGGTTACCCCCACCTGAAAATTTAAATATTCATAAATTTTTTTCATATCTTTGAAGTATAACGATCTGCTTCCTTAAAATTCCAAATTGAAAGAGAAGAATCCGATGTGTAGACGACAGAAATTGAAACTTTAAAAACGTTTTTTCCAAAATGGCATTTTTTTAAATCGGTGACAAAAATTATTCGAAAGCAACTGATCCAATCTTTTTGAAATTTTGCAGGATTATTCAATACATAAAAATGTAGGATTCTAAAAGTTAGGATTTTTTTTTTTCAATAAAATTTTCGTTTTATAGCCAAAAAAAAAAAACCTTTTTTTGTTAAAATCTAACCATTAAATTTGTCTGTCCGCCATTTTGACAAAAATACATATTTTTAAAATCATCGATCAAACTCATATGTTATTTAACTAAATCCATTGACATTCTTTGTTGAAAATGATCTAGTTCGCCACAGCAAAACGCTAAAATAAAAACACCATTTTTATATAACCGCCAACCTATAACTATACAATATTTTTCAATAAAAAAATTACTAAAAGGTGTTCAATGTATGCACTTTAAGATGATTTATTGATCGCTAAAAAAAGTTTAGTAGTTTCGTAAGAAAAATTCATGAAAATTACTTCTTTTTTACCGCTGTAAGTGGGGGTAACCCCTTAAAACAAATAAGACCTGGTCATTCCGATGAAGAAATAATTTATATATAAAAATGATAAAATTCCATTTCTTGTTCATATTTTCAATATTTCATATTTTCAATTTCTTGTTCAATTTTTTCAGGGGCATAACAAATAACGTTTTCGAAAATGCGACCTGGAATAAACGAAAGGGACCTAGTGTGTCGAAATAGGGACGAAAGTAAAAATTGAAAAAATAACGAGAGAAACCGCAATAAAATGGGAGGATTCCGAGATTTGTGCTATTTTGGACTACTGCCATCAAGTTGGAAATTTTGATGTAAGCATATGTTTTAATTTTAAATAAAAACTTTTTAACAAAAAAAAAACCGACCATCACTACAAAGTAAAAAATAATTTTAAATAACTTTTCCCATTCATTTCTTGGTCATATTTTAAAAGCTATTTATATGTATTATAATATTGGAAATCTTATCATTTTCATTTTTTCTATTTTGTTCTATTATCATCAATATATAAATTGCTTTATGTACATAAAAGCTTTAAAGTCGGCGCTTATCTTACTATGTCGAAATCTTTTTATTTTAATTTTTTCTAATTTGTTTTATCATAAAAATATTATTAACTTCATGAATATAAAAGCTTCTTAGCGATTTTTTTTTCTTTCAGTTGGCAATTTTTGAGTACGCTGAATGTAGCCAATGTGTTCCATGCATTATTTGTGCAGCTGTTCACACTATGTCATATTCAATATGAGCTTTACAAGCTCACCCAAACCAGTTTAGTGAGAAATTTAATGTGTACAAAGCTTTTAAAATTACTACAGTGTCACCAAGGCACCAAATAGTGCACGGATGGTAAAAGATCATGATTGTGTGTCAAAGATGAGCGCCGACTTCAAAGCTTTTATGTTCATAAAGCAATTAATATATTGATGATAATAAAACAAAATAGAAAAAATGAAAATGATAAGATTTCCAATATTATAATACATATAAATGGCTTTTAAAATATGACCAAGAAATGAATGGGAAAAGTTATTTAAAATTATTTTTTACTTTGTAGTGATTTTGAGGTCGGTTTTTTTTTTTTTGTTAAAAACTTTTTATTTCTTCCTTTTTAGAGAATATGAAAACTTTTATGTAATAGTATTCTTGAATAAAATTTCAAACATGACACTTTGTTCTTAAAAGATTTGTTTTTATTAATTCCTGAAAGTTTGTTGGGTATTTTCCATTTCTGTTTCTTTACAATTTTTAGTGCCACGCCCTTTATCTAATCCCGCCCACTTTATTTACCGTACCTTATAATGATTCTACCTAGCCCTGTGCCAAATTTCAGTTTCCAAGTATCAATATTAACCGTAATATAGTACTTTCCTTAAAAATCCACAACCTGTGTACAATCCCGCTCACTTTTTTAATGATTCTACCTACCCACCTACCTGCATACCAAATATTAGTACGCTAGTGTCAATATTAACTAAGATATAGTCTTTTTATAATTTTGACACGCCCCTTCGTTGAATAACGCCCACTTTTTTTGCCGTAATTTGTAGTAACTGTACCTACCCATGTACTAAATTTCAGCACCCTAGTGTCAATATTATTCGATATATGGTATGTTTCTAATATTGCCACACCCATTTGTCGAATAACGCCCACTTTCTTTACAGTAATTTTTAAAAATTGTGTCTACCCATGTACTAAATTTCAGTACCCTAGTGTCAATACTATTCGAGATACAGTGTTTTTTCAATATTGCCACACCCCTTTGTCAAATAACGCCCACTTTATTGACTGTAATTTGTAATAACTATGCCTACCCATGCACTTAATTTCAGCACCCTAGTGTCAATACTATTTGAGATACAGTGTTTTTTTAATATGGCCACACCCCTTTGTCAAATAACGCCCACTTTATTGATCGTCATTTGTAATAATTGTGTCTACCCCAGTATTTTTACTGTAAATTTCAGTACTTTAGTGTCAATATTTACTGAAATACAGTGTTTTTCTTATATGGACACGCCCCTTTGTCGAATATCGCCCACTTTTTTTAAAAAGGACCTCCGCGTTCATGATATCTATCTGTTGACAAAAAATTACGGAAATCGGGCAAGTGCTTTAGGAGTTATCGATGTACATACATTTAAAAAAAAAAAAAAAAAAAAAAAAAAAAAAGCGCGGACAAACCAACGAACTTGAGAACCTCCTCCTTTTTGAAGTCGGTTAATTAAATAAACATAACACAGCTGACTGAACTCAACTTCAATTGCTAGGTCTGTGTATGAGGTGTGTGCACAGTTTGTTGCTCTTTTTTACTCTTTTTTACTCTTTTGCACAAGAGCTCTACAAAGAGCTCCGGATCGTGAATACCCCTAGTGCTTCAAAATTTTGCATAACTTGTATGTGCATCAGGAAAAATGGCCAAAACCAACAAGTACAAAAGCTAAACTCAAAAATGCAGCCGCATATTCTTCGTAGTAGATCGCCATTAAACTATGCAGGAGAGCGAACACCAAATAACCCAAAGTTATTTTGTAATTAATTTTTGGTGCATATTGTTGTTATTGCTATTGTTGGTGTTTTTAATATTAGTTTCATAGTTTCAGTTATTTGCCATACTTAAAATATTTAAGCGATTTTCCAAAACTTTTGATGCGAATTTTCTATAATGCGTGGCTTAAACGCACCACATCCATGCTTAAGAGTGCAACTTCAAGGGTGTTATTTTGAGTGGGGGTGTGTGTGGGTGTGAGCGTGTTTGTGTGTGGTTAGCATAAGTGTGTTAGTTAAAATATTTTAGTTAGTGTAAAATGTGGTTGTACGTTCGAAGTAACACACACACATACAGGCCATCACCGTTATTAATAAATGGCAGAACAAAATGTTTTTGATTGCGTTTTTGTCATAACGGTAACTCGATGCTAATGGAAAATTTTGTTTTTGCATTGAAGCGCCTATTTTATCAACAACGACCGTAAGTTTTATAAACCCCCAAATTTCTTTTATACCTTTCTAAAGAGGCAGAAATAAAACTCCTTCTTATTATAACTTTAAGCAAATACCTGGTCTTTTGTTAAGGTGTAAAATTAATTCAGAATACTTAAAATAGTTCTGATGTTATGCTTTTTTTTTTTTGTGAAATTATTTTGTTTTGTTATGGTAGTTTTCTTTATTTCAATCAAACTATAGAAAATAACACAAAATGGCGGCTGTACAATAGAGTTAATCGAAATGAGAAGTTGATAAGGTCTAACATCGCGTTAATTCCAGAAACATAATTTTTTTGCAATATTCTAAGATCACTTGACTAAAAATAACATAATGGGTACTTGTAATTCCTTATAATTGAAACGCGGACACCTGCCGTATAGGCTTAATTCCACGTTGCCCCATGGCAACAGGGTCGAGATTCTTGGAATTGATGCCCAGGAGATAAATCTTCAGGACGTCTGTGCCATGCTAATAGAATATACGACGTCCGTCAAACCTCTCCTGGGCGTCACTTCCATGACTCCAGACGCGACCAACTCCCTGTCATAGTAATAATAATAATAATAATAATAATAATAATAATAATCTTTATTCTCTTATTTAGTAAATGTTTTACAAAGTGGAACTTAAATAACTAGTACATTAATTCAAGAGAACAGTTTTGACATTTTGTATATTTGAAAAATAGTGTTAAATGTCACTACATTGAAAATTAATACAGTGCGGTCATTAAAATTAACATTAGAATTAAAATTAATAAGTTTAAAATTGTGTTGTGGGGTGAAATAAAATAATGATAACTAAAAAATCTGATGCAATGAGAACACGAAAAGAAATAAATATGAAAAACAAGACAATTAAATATAATAAAAATATATATAATCCAATAAAATTAGCTAATAGAGTGCAACAAAATTTCGATTTCTGAGTGACTCATGTTATCAAGAAGCCAGAATTTTATTTTCTTCAAAAAAGCATACAAATTTCTTTCAATGCGGATGTCTGCAGGGAGTTTATTAAATAATCTATGAGATAAGATTGAAAATAAATTCCGATAATGGGTGGTTCGAAAAGCGGGCACAGTTAAAACTGAGGTCAAATTCCTCCTTAAATTATATGACCCAGATATTGGATTCTGCATATACCCAGATCTTTTAAAAAAAATTTTCAGGACTTTGTAATAGTATAAATGCCTTGCTGGTAAAATCTTCAAACGTCTGAAAAGACTCATCGATGGAAAAAAGCGATTAACTTTGCAAATACTTCTAAGGACAGACTTCTGTAGTATTAACAAGGGTCGAATTTTATGGAGATAGGCTCCTCCCCAGCAACTTAAACCATATTGCGATTTGGAATGAAATATCCCATAATAAATTTTTGTTAACAAGGTTGTGGAGCAAACTTGCTTTAGATGAAAGAAGCATCTTGTAGAAGAAAGCAAATAAGTTTTTAATATAGATATATGCTCAGACCAGCTCAGATGTTGGTCAACCATGATACCTAGATATTTATAGCACTGGACTTTTTCGACAACAAAGCATTTATCGCTACATGCGACTCCGCTATCATAAGTAATTCCATGATTTTGTCGCGTACTTATTGGTAAGCAAAGTTGACAACAGTCATGAGCATAAAATTTGATGTCGATATCAGGAGTCCTCAACCCACATAGGCTAAAATACATCACTTTCGTCTTGCAGCTTACAATTAAATTGTGTTCCGCAAACCAGACTCTCAGCAAATGAATATCGTAATTAATATCTGCGACCAAGTTTAAGGCGCTGGCTGATGTGTAACTTATCGCAAGATCGTCTGCGAATGCTGTGACTTTTCCTCTAAAGTTTTGGGAAAATAATGAGTTTACATAAACTAAAAATAGTATGGGTCCAAGGACAGAACCCTGTGGAACACCTAAGTGAATGTTTTGAGGGTCACTCAAATCGACACCTACTTTTACACTTTGCGTTCTACATGTTAAATAGGAATTGAACCAATCATAAATAAAACCTCGGAAGCTTACATTATACAATTTATTCATTAGTATCTTGTGATTTACCATGTCAAAAGCTTTTGTGATATCAACAAAAAGACCAGCACAACTTCTTTTATCATCAATACCTTTGTAAATTTACGAGCAAAAATCAAGTAGAGCATCTTCAGTTGACATTCCTGTTCTGAATCCGTATTGACATGAACTAAAAAATTTTGTTCTTTGAAGAAAATTTACTACTCTAGCTTTAAGTGCTTTCTCAAAAACTTTCGAGATTGAGGACAACAACGAAATTGGTCTATAATTGTTTTTGTCTCTCCTGCTACCTTTTTTAAACAGAGGAATAACAATCGCATTCTTGAGATGATCAGGGAATATTCCAGAAAAAACACTAAAGTTGAATACGTGTTTTAAAACATCAACGACATTCAGTGCAATATTTTTAAGGATGCTGTTGGAAATACCATCATAACCGCAAGAATGCGATGAATCCAGTGAATTTATAATTTTTAGGAGTTCCTGTCCAGTAGTTTCAACATCGGTTGCACACCATACTTAAGTCTATATTTAAATAAATAACTAGTAAGAAATGATCTTCGACTGGGTCGAAGTCAAAATACCCCACGTCCGAACCAAAGTATATTCAAAGTCTTAAGCAGTCAAAAAAATGTTTATTTGTAAAAACATTTTCGTCATAGTTTTAAGAGAAAATGTTCTCTTTTGTTTTTTGATAAAGTCACTTTGTATGGGAGGTGGATGTGGTTTTCACTCGATTTGGTTGAATTTCATACACAAAGTACAAGTTATATATCAAAATTCATATGCGAAATTTCAAGACCATATATTAAGTTTTGGAGAATTTAAAGAAATTTTACATTTTTGGTAAAGTCACTTTGTATGGGAGGTAGGCGTGGTTTTCATCCGATTTGGTTGAATTTCATACTCAGAGTGTATATTATATATTAAAGCTCATACGCAAAATTTAAATTTCACATATTAATTTTTGTGGAATTCTAAGAGATTTTACCGTTTTGATAAAGTCACTTTGTATGGGAGGTAGGTGTGGTTATGATCGGATTTGGCTCATTTTCGATCTTGACCTTTATTTTTTAGATAAAAGCTTAAATATCGAGTTTCGTGATGATAGCTTGAAAATTACGGCTGTAATCGTGACGACAGACGGACAGACGGACAGACAGACGGACATGGCTAAATCGACTCGGTTGGTGATGCTGATCAAGAATATATATACTTGTCTATACCTACCACGCCTCCTTATGGGCGTTACAAACGGAGTGACAAAATTAATTTACCCCGTTTACGTTTTTTAAACGTAGGGGTATAAATATACTATATGGATAGCAACCAAACTCATAATTTTAATTTTAATAAAAATTAAGCCAGTCTCAAAAATTGACAAAAAATTTACAAATCCTACCATTTGCAATAATGTGACAACAATTTTTCGTTCTAGACATCGAAAAAGGATTCAAGCTTCCAAAAAACTTTTTTAAAAAATTTTGACACTTCTAATGGACTTTTCCACGCTTTCCAAATGGCTTTTCAGGTTGCTCAAATTTTGAAAATTCTGTATTACTTTTCGAATTAATAAGGTAAAATATTGACATCGTTTTAAGCAAAACAAAAATATATTTTTCAAATATTATAAATTGACTGGCCACTTAAGAATAATGACTGATAATATCCTTTAACTTTAGGTGGATTGAATCTTTATTTCGTAAATTTGCTTAAAATTGCTTAAAACTAAGATAAGACACAATCAACTTTAATAAATTTAATTACAAAAATGTGCGGATGCTATTTTTTAACTTAAAGTTTTTACAATTGGACCCAATACAGATGGCGGTACACATACATACACATATTTATATTAAGTAATTTAAATATTTGCGCAAATTTAAAATGTATACTGCGACACAATGATGAAAATCTTTGCAACGCTCTTGCCGCGTGGCATGCCATTCGTAAAAACGGTCATGCTGAGTTCCAGCTCAATATCCTGCGGACCCTCCAGTGAACGCCTCAACGAAAGATGGACTTCATGTTTGCTTTTAATTGTGCTGTAGAAAATTAAATATTGTCAATGAATGCATGTTAAGTGGACTCGAATCTCAACTTACTCAAAATGATTCTCGGATGCCTTCTCTATATTCGCCGCTGCTTGTATCTTAACGATTTTCAAATCGAAATCAATGTCGTCATACCACTGTGGACCATGTAAGCTGAAAATTGTGCGTCCCTCTGGTGGTATTTGCAATTTCGATACCAAAGTGATGAAGTTATAGGTATAGGCCGATGGCTTGTTATAGCAGTCATCACCCTCGCAGAGATTGCTAGTTTGACGACAGCGACTGGATGAAAAGCAAGCAAAAAATATAAACACGTATTATTTTAAAAAACTAATTGTGATATTGCACTCACTTCTTCTGATCAGGATCATTGACATAGCCGTAGGGACAGTGAATAGTTGTGCATTTGTAGCTACCTCGTATATTGGTGCATATATCATGGCGACCCGTACAAACGTCGCCTGTAGCGCATTCATCAATATCGCGGCAAGTATTCTTGTCCATGGCCAGAGTATAGCCACGTGGGCATGAACACTCATACGAACCGGGCACATTATTGCAAAAGCCCATGCAAAGCTTATACGACTTGTGCACTTCGCACTCGTCCAAATCATTACAGGTACGATTGTCGGGACTCAGCTCATAGCCAGCATTACAGGTACAACGATAACCACCCCAAAAGTTGACGCATTTTTGCTGACATAGACCAGGAATTTCCTGACACTCATCGACATCTAGACATATACGATCATTATCCTTACTCTTCTGGAAGCCAGACTTGCACTCGCAATAGAAAGAGCCAAGCGTATTCATGCATTGCGCATTTGACGGGCACACAGTGGGACGCTCTTGTTCACACTCATTGATATCGACACAACGTCTCTGGCCGTGCGGTAAGCGTGTCAACTGATGTCCAGGCGGACAGGAGCAAATGTAGCCACCTTGACGATTGCGACAAATTTGATTTTCAGCACAATTGTGCTCACCGGTCTCGCACTCATCGATATCTAGAAGAAGTGGCAAAATTAGTGCAGTTTTTGTGCATATCTCAGTTAGTTGATTTACCAAGACATGCCGTTCCGTCCGGTGTAGATTTATAGCCAGTGCCACATTGCAAGAGATTTTGACAGCGATATGATCCATTTGTATTTATGCAGCGTTGATGTGTCCCGCAAGGATTACCCACTTGGCATTCATTGGTGTCTTTAGAAAAAAAAAATAAAATTTAATTTGCGTATAAAATTTAATTGTGTGATTATTTAACTAATACTATTATATTTTCCGTAATTTTGTGCTTGTGGTAGTAGAGTCTCGCTCTCAGCACTGAAAAAAATTGTTGTGCAAGTATCAATAAATATAACGACTCGGCACGTTTGTTTAATATTTTATTTAAAGTTTAGATTTCATTTTATTTTCATGTTTTTATTTTGGTTTTAAAATTTAATTTAAAATAAATCAACTATAATTATTAGAAAACAATATTTTTAATAAAAACCCAAATTAATTTAAAATTCAAATCCAACAAAAATAAAGAACACAAAAAAAACAAGTCTTCGATCCAAAAATATAATATAAAACTCAGTGTTTACTTTATTCAGTAAATTCGTATTTATTTGCCCATCTATTTTTACGGTGCATAACAATCAAATGAACCCGACAACATGAAGTCTCAGCGCCAACTGATCGAAATAACTTCTTGTCGGTATTGATGTGAGACACGAGAGAGAGTTCATAAACGAGTCTCTAGCACGCGAGCCACTACGCGCCCTACACTGCTCTACAGAAACTTTCTATTCTGGCAAATATTCCTTGGGACCACCGTTGCCAGATTGGGCGATTTATCGCCAATTGGGCGCTTTTTTTCTTGTTTTTGCGCTTAAATTTTTAGGAAATCGCCTGGCGATTTTTTGGGCGATTTTTGTAAAAACAACCGTTTTTCATAAACTCATCTAATGTGTTTAAAATTTCAATTAAAGAAAATAACAATTGTTTTAAGTGTTTGGAACACTCTGTTAACAATGCGACTGAACACAGCTCACAAGCCCTTATCGATAATTTATTTTTATCGAAATACTTATTTTTTTGAGACCGTTTCTTCAAAACATCAACTCACTTACTTAATTCATATTTTCAACGAGAAAAAGTTGACTTTTTTCAAGCTTACGTTGAAATCACAACATTTATTCAAAGACTTGTTTCAAAAATTATAAAAGAAGACATTGTCAAAAATTTCAATTTTGATAATTTAGCTACATTCAGCTTAAATAAAATTTTAGCGGATAAAATCAATTACAAAAGAATTAATGACCTCACATTTCATTATCAGTTCCATGAAGAAATTCACAAATTAAGTGAAGATATTGTTATGATAGACATACTATCAAAATGCCAGAATTTCATTATAGTTTTAATCAAGGAAATGTTACAACGATTACCTAGTCTGTTAGAAATTTTTGAAAATGCTTTTATTTTATGTCCTGAAAGATGTTTAAACTATATAAGACCTTCTTTCCGTGAACTCCCTCTTCATTATCTATCTCTTGAAGAGCGACGTGCAGAAGAAATCGAATACGAATCTTTGTTGACATTTCCATGGAGCAATGTTTTCAAAAACAAAGTGCCATCTGAAAGTGAAGAATTTTGGTAATCGGCATACAAAATTAAGACAGCCGTAGGCGGAAAAATGTTTGACAATATTTGTAAGTTGGCATTCATCTTGTATAAACTAAATCAATGTATGAACTCAACAATACTTCGAGAATTGACGAAACGGAGGAAGAGTCTAATATGGCTGAAGGAACTACGTTTTTTGTAAAAAGTTTTTTTTTTAAAGTTGCATATTGAAAAATTCTAAAAAGTTATAGTCTCTAAAAAAATGTTCTTTAACGATCAAAATTCTCGTATAAAATGAAGTAGCTTTTTTATTATTTTTTATAGATCTCAAAAATATGAAAATAAGAATATCTAATACTATTAACAGATCTCAATATTATTTGAAAAAAATGTATATAATTTGTTTTGTTTTTTCTAATATAATAAATTTCTTAAAAAAAATGGCGATTTTTGGCGATTTTTTTTTTCGTTGGGCGATTTTGGGCGATATTTTTTTTAAATCTCGCGCTTTTCTAAAAAAAGTTCTGGCAACACTGCTTGGGACAGATCAAGAATGATAGAAACAAGATTACGCGTTCCGCAAATGAGAGAGAGGGCATGACGTCACAAGCGATATTGTCAGACTTTGGAATAATTTTACTTTGGGGCCAATGCCCATACATTTTTTTTTTTCTTATTTTTATAATATATATATATGGACCTCCTAAGCCTATTGGTGCAATTAAATTTTGTTGGTCTCGAATGGCTTAGGAGATAAAAATCTCAAAATTTTAAAAAATTCATATTTTTCGTATACGAAAATATTCATATTTTTATACAGAAGAGTAGATCTTTTTACTTTACTTTTTTGAAAGAATTTATTTTCAATTTCGTCAATTTACCTTAGAGATCGCACATTTGCATACGTTTTTGTCAAGCAGAAGTACTGTGTGACGTCATGCACTCCATTGAGAAAGAGAGCATTAGATAATGGTACTGCGGCACGCGTAATCTTGTTTCTATCATTCTTGGGAACAGATGAGTTGGGAACAGATGAACACTAAAACCAGTAATTTTAACATAATTTATTGAAAATACTGTGTTAGGCACAAAAAATTACTGTTTTTGATCCAAAATTACTGTGAGTTGGAACAAAAATTACTGCGGATTTATATATAATTAAAACGAATAAAAATCAATTAAAATGTAAATTTTTACATAATAATGTTAGGAAAATTTTTTTAGTAAACAAATGTCAATTTCATGAATTAGACCTAGTGAATTTAACTAAACTTTATAATTTTTTAGTTCTTAGAACGTGAATATTTCATAAATTATATAACTTAAATGTATTTCTGAGTCTTCATTTGTTACAATTATAACATACAACCGTAAGAAATATGATTGAATACTTAATACACTTAAAAAATTAAAAATTTAATATATTATTTATCCAAATTATCCTACATAAGTCTTCCCAAAAGCGCAAAATGGTTTCTTTGGAATTCTACGGTTGTTAGTGCTAGCCATATGTACACTATTATTTGTAAAGTCAGCCACGCATCGTTTCATTTTCCACTAAATTCCATTCCATTTTTAACAAATTTTTCTAAAACATTTTCTAAATATTTTTCGCCGGCCATTGAAATGACTTGATATTTCGAAAAATTACTGTCGTACTGTAGGAGCAGTCAAATTACTGTAGAAAACAGAAATTACTGTGCCGTTAACATCAGTGACTAAAACAGTGGTGTTCACACACATACTACTATATACAATTATCGACTTTTGTGCTTGTGTTTGCAGCTCTCTCGCTCTCTGTAGTGACAAAAATTTTTGTGCAGGTATTAAGCAAGAATGTGTTACAATTATCACTGTCATCATCATTATCAGTATTAATATCAATTTCACTATCACTATCGTTGTCACTATCATTATCATTATTATTATTCTAATTCTGCAAATAACGCATTTTCATATGCCTCAAACATTTCGTGCAGTGCGTGAACCACTCAACTTGAAGTTTTAGCGCCAACTGATTGAGAGAACATCGTGCATTCGATCGTGTACGTGTTTCGATTCTCGAGTAAAGCTTTCGAGTCTCACCACGCGTGG
The DNA here is from genome assembly GCA_943735915.1 of Pherbina coryleti. Taxonomy (NCBI): domain Eukaryota; kingdom Metazoa; phylum Arthropoda; class Insecta; order Diptera; family Sciomyzidae; genus Pherbina; species Pherbina coryleti. The sequence goes on along the minus strand of OX030949.1, from coordinate 76,091,023 downwards.
TACTGCGTGAACATAACTGCACTAAAAGCACGAAATAAAAAAAAGAAAAGAAAGTTAAATTGATCTAATTATGCAAATTGATAAAATATTAAGTTAATTCAGTCGTGTGCAAGGAAAGATATCGTTTTTGCATTATAAAAAATTAGTCTTTAGACCTGTTTTCACTCTGTATGCACCTTGGCATTAATTGTGAAAACGTTTTAATAATCTTATTTAAATTAGGGTCAACTTCCTTATGAATATTGACAAGGGTTCATCTATTATTGCCTTGAGTGGGTCTTAAATATGTTTTAATTCTTTTTAACCTTTTGACGACCACTCCTGAACAGCTCGAAAATTCGTTAATCCAACAAAGGATTCGTGTTCAGCGACCCCAAATTACTAAACAAAAGTGACGCGAAAAACTATTTTTTTTTTTTTATCTATCCATGAAAGGTAGGTGGACAAGGCACCTATATTGTCCAATGGTCGTCAACGGTAAATATGTATACTACTACTTTCACTCGTCGACAGTATGCGGACAAAAACTTTGAGGTCAAATTTCGATTTAGTCCATGAGAATTTGTTGTTTTTAATCTATTTTGAAAGTTGAATGAAAGATTAAAAAACAATAACTTTTGCTATGGTGGTACTTCGACCACTTTATGATTATTGGTTTAGGAGATATTCCCAAAATAGTTAAAAATTTCGTTAAAAAATCCCAAAAAATCTAATATTAGACCATATTTATTTGCTACACAGGGCGCACAGAGGGTTCGTTTCATACATTTCTTGGAAAAAATTAGAAGGAGTGGTCCTATGATAATGAAATTTTATTCATGCTTGATGAGAAGCATGTAATTAAGAAAATTTCCAAAAATTATCCCGACAAGTCAATGGAAACAACTACCTCCCAAACAAAGTGACTTTATCAAAAAGGTAAAATATCTTTAAACTCCATAAAAATTTATTTATTGACTTGAAATTCTATCTATGAACTTTGATATATAACACGTACTCTGTGTGTGAAATTCAACAAAATCGAATAAGAACCACGCCTACCTCCCATACAAAGTGACTTTGCCAATAAGGAAAATCTCTCTTAATTCCACAAAATTTATATATGGACCTGAAATTTTGCAAATAAGCTTTAATATGCACTCTGAGTATGAATTCAACCAAATCGGATGAAAACCACGCCTACCTCCCATATAAAGTGACTTTATCAAAAAACTAAAGCGAATATTTTCTGTAAAAACTATGACTAGAACTGCTTAAGACTTTGAATATACTTTGGTTCGGTTGTGGGAGTATTTTAACTTCGGCCCAGTCGAAGATCATTTCTTACCAGTTTTTAATTCCTTTATGCACTACTTTCTGATTGCTGTCGCTTTGGTTTTAATAACAGTCATTATAATAATTAAACCCTAAAACTATGCATCATTTATTTATTTGCATATAAATAACATTGCTAATTTGTATTGAAATTCTTGTTCAACTCTATTTACATATATTTAAAGAGGAAATTCCCAGATTTCATAACATCATAATGTGACGACCGAGGAAGACCGAGCTTAATTTTTATTTTCCATAGAAAATAGAAGAAACAATTTTTCATGGACCAATTTTGATTATCTGATAACTTTTAAAGCATTCATGTAATCTACAAAATGTTTTCGGAAGAATAATGGCAATAAGGTAAACTTTTATAAAAAAATTATAATAATTTGCTAGTAACTGCTAAATTGCATGAAAATATAAATCAATTTTTTGCTAACATCTATGACCTGATTAATGACATTGATTAATTTTTTCTAATAAAAAAAAATAAATTTTAAGGAAAGCATTAATGGATTCTTCATAACTAAAGACTTATCTTGAAATGTGCATAACCACATTATAAAAATTATTTAAGCAAAAAACATTTTTAATATACCACGTTTTTAAATCGAACTAAAAATTATAAAATAATTTCTGCTAGAGTCGGGCTTTTAGTTCTCAAAAAAACGTGGGGCGCATACTATAGCAGTTAAGAAAACCTTGGTTTAGAAAGCATTTGTCCACTAACATATTCAAATTTTAATTGCTAACAAATAATTTCTCAATAATTCATCAGAGATAAACATAGATAGGATAATTTTTAACAAAAAACTCGTCAGCCTTGATTACTTCGATAACATTAAAATTAAAGATTCTGAAACCCAAGTCTTGAATCTGCCTTCCATGCAAGGTCTTTTATCATGGCAGTCAAGGGACCTGAGTTAAGAAATCATTTGTTCACTAACGTATTAGAATTGTTAATAACACTCCTTATTAATCTCTATAGCATGCGCCCCACGTTTTTATGAGAACAAAACGCCCGACTCTAGCAGAAATTATTTTATACTTTTAAGTTCGATTTAAAAACGGTATATTAAAAATTTTTTTTACTTGAATAATTATTTTATGGTTTGCCTTTGTCCACTTTTTTTTACCTTCAGAATTTTAAAAAATTTCAATTTTTTTCATAAACAAAAAAAAACAAACGTTCATTCACATTGTTGAGCTCGAATTCACTACCTAGCGTATAATAAGGCCATCGCTTTACGCTCTCAGCTACAGAACTTACACTGAGAGATATTCTAAATAGCATTACTTTTTAAAAATAACTAAAAAAATTTTATATCAACTACGTTTTTACAATTTTTCTTTTTTCACCCTCAGTGGTGTATTTTAAAAAATTTGAATTTGTTTCATAAAAAAAAAACAAAATTTTCATTCACATGGCTGAGGCTTGAACTCACTACCTAGCGTTTAATAAGGAGATCGCTTTACGCTTTGATCTATAGAACTCTCAGTAAAATGTTTTCTCAATGAGGTAATAAATTCACTTCAGTTGTGAATTTTTGAAATTAGAAAATGTCAATGAGCTTTTCAATTTTTTTGTTTGATTTTTAATATGTATGCGTGTATGTATCAAATAATTTCGCATTTTAGCCAAACAAATAAACACACAGACAAACAAATTAGATAATATTGTGTTGTCATCCAGTTCTGAGCTACATTTTAAGTTTCAAAACTCTAGCTCATCGGGAAGTTGGTTAAAAATGGATTCCAAGCTAATAAAAACGTTTTAAAATAGAGTGGTCGGAAAATTGATTTTTTTCCGCCAAAATCAAACCAGAACAAAACTAATTAAAAGACATCGTTTTCTAACCTATCAAACTTATTGAAGTATAACTCGCAATATTTCAATCCATAATATAAATAGAAAAGGTTTTCCTCACACTTATTAAATCAGCTCAATTTATAAATATTCCATTATTTATTATTTCCATTAGTTCCATATTAGTTAATATTCCATTATTAACTAGTATTTGTTAAACTTTAACGTTCGGCAAGAACTAAGTTATTCTTAATTAAATTTTAGCTTAACTTTTCGTCAATCAAATTAAGCGAAAATTACCTTTATATAATGCGATAATTCACAATATAAGAGAACAATATAACTAGTTCACTAAAAATTGTATTTGGTTTTTTTTTTTTGTTTTTTTTGTAGTAACTCACCAACACATGCGCCCAAATGATTGCGATGGAATCCATTGCCACAGGGCATCGATGACACTTCCGGACCGACATAGACTGGCGAATAGTCACGTATCTGATTTCGACTGTAGGTTTGATGTGATGCATACGTTGGTGGATAGGCGTACGTTCGATTCCGGTATGGCGCATAATACGGATGGCCACCCGATGATGATGGCGATGGTGCTGCTGTCGTAGTGGTTTTTGCTGTTGTTGGTGCCTTTGTTGTTGTTGTTGTTGTCGTCGTTGTAGTTGTGGTAGTTGTGCGAACATAATGACAACGGAACGAACCCATTGTATTGTGACAGGTGTAGTCAGAAGTGCAGGTATGCGTATTTAACACGCACTCGTCATCATCTGAAAGTGAGATTATTTACGAAGTTGATTTGCACGTTAATTTCTAAGCAATATTTGTATATTTTTTATATATGTATATGAGGTATATGCCTATGCAAAATTGAACCGGGCTGTGCAAATAAAACAAAAACGGTTTATTATTCTTAAATATTTATTTGAGCACCTTCAGAATAATCACCATCGGAGGCGATACACATATGCTAACGTTTTTTCCATTTTTTAAGGCATTTTTGGTGGTCCGATTTCGGAATGCCCTTTAGGTCCCTCTGCGTATTCTCTTTGATGACTTGAATCGTCTCAAAATGTTTTCCACGAAGCGACAATTTGAGTTTGGGGAATGAGAAAAATGTCACACCGGCCCATACTTGGCGAATATGGTGCTTGTTGAACGATATTGACGGCTCCCAGAACTTACGCCAGATGAACTTATGCCCGAAAAAAGAAATGGCAAAAAAGCCCGATTTTCCATAGCATCGAATTTTGGAAAAAACTCCCGAATTTGAAATGGAAATTGAGTCCAAAAGAAGGAAATTACGCCGGAATGGTTTGGAAATTAAGCCTTAAAAAAAATGAAAATTACGTCCGAAATTTTCAGCAGTGTTTCAGCAGTGCGATCCGCCACAATACGTGTGCTCAGCTGCCCTTCACAACCATTTCATCACAAGGAGTTTGAAATTTCTGAACTTTTTGGGAATAAATAAAAATTCGGGCGTTTTTCCCTTATTTTAATTTGGTAAAAATGCCCGATTTTTTTCGGGCCTAAATTCCAATTTTTTTTTCGGATCTTTCTTCCATTTCAAATATTTGGAAAAAAGACCCGACATTTTTTGGCACAAACACCCAAAAACATAACAAAATCGCCCGAAATTTAGGGTATTTTTTCCTAGGAATTAATGCCCGATTTTGTATGGAGAATTTCGGGCTTTTATACCATTGTTTTTTTTTCGGTCGTAAATTCCGGGAGCCGATATTGACATTGTTTTTCGTCAAATAATCGCGTACAATGTGTGATGTGTGAGCTGGTGCATTATCGTGGTACAAAAACCATGAATTATCCTTCCATAATTCTGGCCTCTTTCGGCTAATATTCGCGCCCGAAAGCTTTAAAACACTCAAATAATATCAAGCGTTGACCGAAACAAACAGTCAACATCACCTTAATATTTGAACATATTTGGCATGATATTTTGTGTATCGGCTCATCTGGATAGCGCCACTCTGCACATTGTTGAGCTATTTCAGCGTCATATTCGTACACCCAAGTCTCGTCACCAGTAATGTTGCACTGAATGTCCGTATCGTCCATTAAGGGGGGTTATATACCCAGGACTTTTTTTTATTTTTTATAATTTCTTAAAGCTTTAAGTCTCAAGAATATTTGGTGAAAATTTCAAGTTTATATCTCAAAAAATAACTAAGTTATAGCCTAGTGAGTGAACCGCGTTCGAAAGCGTACAGTGCTGGCCTTTATTTTCAAACGCGTTTTTCTCGAAACCATGTTTTCAAAGTCGGTGACCAAGATTTCTCGAAACTCAGTGAACCGATGGTTTTAATTTTTTTGCAGGCTTATTTTATTCATAATAATCTCGAACTTGTCATAGGATTTTTTTTTCGTAGCTGCGTTCATTTTTATAGGTAAAACCGAAAATTTTTATATATCGAAAACCGTTAATTTACGTTCGGAAGTCCGCCATTTTGTGAAATATCAATATTTTCAAAAACGGCTATGACAAGTACGAGTTATAAGTATCTAGTTTAATAATATATTTATTTAATTTTTTTGTTTCTGATGAAATTAGGAGGAGCAATCTTGGTCACCGCATTTTCAGAGCGCTCTACAAAAAATGCTGTATCTACCATAATACTAAATTTTTTTTAATAAAAAAATACTAAACATACTCTTGAATGTCTATATTTTAAGGTATAAAAACCCTCATTTAAAAATATCCCTTAGGTTTCCTTCAAAAAATGCACAAACATGACCTTTTTTTCGGCCTCTGGGTATATAGTCCCCCTTAAAATCATCACGTGAGCAACAGTTTTGCGAAAGTCTTTTCGAAGGAAATTCAGCAATTTTGGCACAAGTTGCACTGGAACCAGTCGCATGCCTCAAATATCATTTAAAATGGTGTGCGCCGATCCAGTCGATATTTTAAGAACGGCAGCTATAACTCTCACCATCACGCGACGATTTTCAACAACAGATTCCTTTACTTTTTCATATCATATTTTATTGATGTTGTTGGACGAGAAGGGTGAGGCAAGTTGTCAACTGATGTATGGCCCTCTTTAAACAATTTGTACCACTCAAATGCCTCTGTATGTGATAGGGCAGACTCCCCATAGGTTTTCTGCAACATTTTCAATGCATCCGACAAGAAATTCCGTTGGTCAAACACAATTTCAAACCCAGTCTTTGCTCAAATTTTTTTGCATTAAAGTCGAAAATCCGAAATCAGAAATATAAGAAAGAAACTACGTCACAGATCACGCTAAAAATTAACGTCCAAGCCTATAACAGTGGGTCCAGCCTTCATTAAAAAAAAAATCATAAGCTTTATCATAACTCTTCTTGTTTCATTCGCACAGTCCGGTTCAATTTTAAGTAAAAGGTATATAGCAGCAAGCTGCCTAATGCACTCACCATCGCAATTGTTGGTCTGAGCATTGAAGGTGTAGCCAGTGCCACAGCTTTGCAGGCGTGTGCATACGTAAGAGCCCAACGTGTTGTCGCAACGCTGAGTTGAAAGGCAGTTGTGGTTGTTTATGGAACATTCATTGATATCTGTTGGGAACAAGAGTAGGTTATAAACATACAGTTAAGAAGCTTGATAAATCTTTTTTGATAATAATAGATCTGCCATTTTTTATTTATAATTTTTTTTTTTTTTTTTTTTTAATATGTATTGCTATGTGCGGATTTCTGAAGGTATGATAGTTAAGGAATGTAGCATTTTTTTAAGTTAACTTACTCATCCACTTATGTTTCAAAAATTCGAAAATTGTGCTGTAATATACTTAAGATGTGCTGTACCTTCCGAAGAGAGATTGTTTTAAAATCGGTTGTTTTTTTTCATTTCATTAAGATGTTCAAAATGCAACAATGCAATGGTGACAAAAATAATTCAACAACAATCTTAACCTTGAAATATTGGGTAAAGACTAACACAAATTAAAAGATGTAATGGACAATTTCCAGTTTCCAGACAATGTTGATCACAAGAATTCAGATCAATCTGGACAGCATCCTATTGAGCACGTACATTTTAAGTACAATGTAGCACATAGAAGCACACATTGGGCACATTGTAGCACATATTTTATTTTCTATTATTATTTTAAATCAAAAATGGCAAAAACTACATACTTATAAAGTTGTACTCACCAACACAAGCGTTTGTTGTGGTATCCAAATTGAAGCCGATCTTGCAGTCACAATGATAGCCTCCAATATCATTGGTGCAGACTTGGCTGCTGTCGCAAGCACTCTCATCGGTCGCACACTCATCAATATCGATGCAACGCCCATTCTTGAACTGAAAGCCCGAGCCGCACTTGTGCAGCTGACTACTCTGCTGATAACGACTTCCACCCAGCCTGGACACCTCCACCTTCAGCTGACATTTAAAGCTACCCTTAAGGTTCAAACACTGCTGATTGGCTTCACAATCGTCCAGCTCTTCCTCACATTCGTCAATGTCTAGAATCGTTTGTGGAAATTTCCGCAAATTACTTTGTATTCAATAAATCGCTACTCATACCTTCACACATGTCCGTCTTGGTGCTTAAGCGGTAGCCTTCTGGGCACTCACTGCCCTTGATATTTAGACACCTGTAGCTACCCATTGTATTGTGACAGTACTGGTTCGTCTTGCATTTGGCCCGCTGCAACGCACATTCGTCGATATCAATGCATTTATTTCGCTTTAGCTCAAAACCTGGCGGACACAATTGGCTGCTCTCATCATCACCTTCCTCTAAAGAACCCATTTCATCTAAATCATCGTCATCATCATCAGCATCCTCTACATCATCTAACTTAGTTGGTTTTCCATCAACGTCTTCCTCTGTTCCCTCAATAAGTGAGCAAGTGGCGCTGTTGCTGTCCAACTTGTAGCCCGGATTGCACTTGCAGACGTAGGCCTCTTTCGTGTTCTCACAGATATGGGCACAGAGATTTGGCACTTTTCCGCAGATATCATCTAAATTGAAAATTAACATTTTAATTTTTAAGAAATTATGTCACTTTCCACAGGGGAAACTTACCATCGCCATCTGATAGCACAATTGCACCGTCAGCTTCCGAGTCCTGGCCTTCGGATCCTCGCATCTCCCCATCAACATTTCCCAAACTGTCTGCGCTAACGCCACCTTTGTCACCATGCTTTGATGCCTCAATGACCTGCGAACCACGTTCACTGGCATCAGAAGATTGCTCTTTAGCCTGTCTAGATTTTTCACCATCTGTTGAGGGTTCAAGCGTTTCATTGCCGCCACAGCAAATGTTGTAAGACTCATCATTGGCGAAATAGGCAAACATCGCATCATCACAATTGTTTTCGCTGGCTCTTACCGCCAGACCCACCTGACAGAAACGGCAGCAATCTGCATACGAGGTCGTATTGAATTTCTCATCGCAACGTGAGCCTGTCAGGGCAGCCAAGCGTCCCGCAACGCAGTGTTGTTGCTGTATCTCACGCGAGCAACACACGCCGAACGTCGAATAGCAGAGACCACGCCAGAGCGGTGGTATGGCATCCACCTCAAAATCGTTGTTGTGACAATAACTGTTCTTGCGTGCATGTCGTATACCGCTAGAGCAACACTTCCGGATGTGGTTTGAGATTTCAACTGGAATCGAAACAATTCAAATGTTAAACAAAGTAATGCTTAGTGAACATTTTTGTTGCATTCAAAGGGGAAAAACTTGAAAATCAAGGTAAGACAAAAAAGTAAAATAAGATGCACACTACAATGTCATTTCAATGTCAACGAAACCACGTTTTTCATCTTAGAATTTCATAATGTTTCATTTGTTTGTTTAATAAACATAATCTTAGATAACTTAACATAACGCCATACATACGAGTACTAAACGCATATGTCTACTTCTTGCAAACAAAATGGAGAGATAAAATACTATCTTATCCCTTGCATTGTTCAGAGACGAGCTGTGTTGGCTTATGTGTTAAGGTTGTTGTTTTTTTTTTTCATTAAGATAAACGATTTTATCTTCATTGCGGTAGATTAACTGCTTAAAATATTTTCTTTGTATTCTATTTTTAACCCAACACCCATCTTAACAACTCGACAATGTAGAGAAAAGAAAAACTTGTAATTAATCTACGAAAGGAATAAAAAAAAAGAATCTTTTGAATTCCATTCATAAAACTTTTTTTAAAATTCAAACATTTCAAGAGTTTTTGACTAAGAACTCGCTAAACGGCTTCTCTATGCCCTAAGTTCTTAAAAATACTTGAACTAAGCAATAAAATTTTTTAAGAAAGTCCTTCGTTGGCTGATTACACGGGCTAAAAATCAAAGCCTTGCACATAACCACTTAACCAAAAGCATGAAATCAATGTTTGATGGTTTTAAGATTTAGTTTTTTGAACTTGGTTTTCAATGCGATGCAAAACATAAATGGTTTTTTATATTTTTTACCATTTTAGTTCATGAAAATCTTGAATTTTAACAAGAATTCTATATCAAAGAAGCACTAGCATATTGAAGAGAAATTTTTTTAATCCTTAGAGACCATGTGTTAAATTTTCGGATGATTTTAAGTACCAGACTCTTACGTTGCCACATTTATTTTTGCAAAATCTTAAATATTGACCGTGGATATATTGCAAAATTTATTCTGATGCTCAAGATAGTCAACTTTCTTCATTTTTTTTATCATCAAGAATTCCATGTCTTTTTGCTGATTTCTCAAAAAATTTTCAAATTCCCAAACTAATGCTCAATTGTAGGGTGGTTCAGATAAAATCCATATATGCCAAATGAACACTAAGAACCTTCCAATTGAACATAAGAATATCAGAATCGCTTAAGAACTCACTGAAAAGCGTCAATTAAACTACCTTGCGCACTGATACTTTTGTACAAAAATGTTTTTGATCAAATTTTCACTAGTTCGTATGGACTGTGACTAGAGAAAAATTATTTTTTAATATCAATTCATACGAGATTTTATTTTTAAGTCTTGCGCCTAACAATGAAAAAACAGTGGTTAACCAATGAAAATACTCTTATTGGTTTTCAAAGGCTCCCAAAATTTACGCCTGATGAACTTAAGCCCGAAAAAAGCAATGGCAAAAAAGTCAGATTTTCGTCAGAGCATCAAATTTTGGAACAAACGCCCGATTTTGAATTGCCAATTGAGCCCGAAAGAAGGAAATTACGCCCGAATGGTTTCAATACTAAGCGCGAAAAAATGGAAACTTGTGTTGTTTCCAAAATTTTTTGGGTGTAATTTCCGTGATCCAGATCCAATCTAAGATTATCAAAATAAATAGGTTGGTAGAAAAGTTCTGAAAGCGACACCTATGAACCAGTGAAGAATTAAAATTAATACGCCATTTTAATATTTCATGTCTCATTTTAACACAAAAAAAATTTAATTTCAATCTCTCTATTCATTCTTTGTTTACTAATCATTTGAAGTTTACATGCCAGAATATTTTTTTGCAATGGAAAAACCCGAATATCGTGCAGTGATAAAATTCTGTGTTTTTGAAGGTTTAGCAACGGAAATGCATACAAAATTTGTTAAAGTGTTAAAGGAATCTGCTCCTTCATTTCCAACTGTGCATCGATGGGTTTTAGAGTTTAAACGTGGTCGTACAAGCGTTGAAGATGAACCACGTAGTGAACGTCCACAAAGAGCAACAACACCAAAAATCATTGAGAAAGTGTAGGCAGTTGTTTGTGAAGATCCAAGTTTGACTAAGCGTGAAATTGCTGATACCATTGGCATCTCAGACGAACGAGTACTCCATACTTTACACGAAGAATTGCATATGAAAAAGCTCTTTGGGAAGTTAGTGCCGCATTTGTTAACAATTCAACAAGAACTGAATCGAAAACAAATTTGTCAGGATAATTTGGATCGTTTTAAGCAGAATAAAACAGATTTTGTGCGTTGTTTTATAACTATGGATGAGACTTGGATCAACCACCATCATCCTTAACTGAAACAAAAACGTTTACTGTGGACAAAAGCTGGGTTTTCAGCTCCAAAACAGGTGATTGATTTATTTATTTTATTTAGGTAAGTTTAATACAAGCAATTTATACTTAAGAACTAAAACTTATAATTAGACATTTATTTCTTAATGCTAGGCCTTTTTTTTTTTTTTAGGGTAGGGATATTACATATAATACTATGTGGGCTATAGTCTGCCCACAAGACTTATGAAAAAATTTGTTTCAGAGGGAAGAAGTGTTGTTGAAGCTAAGAAGGATATTACGGAGCTCGGATCTATTGAGATGGATGTCAGAAAGATCAGTAAAAAAGGTTATGGCATCAGTTTTTTGGGATGCAAAAGGGATTTTGTTGATTGATTATCTCGAAAAAGGGAAAACAATTAACTCCGAATATTATTGCAACCTTTTGGATCAGCTGACTGAAAAAATTCGTGAGAAAAGACCAGCTTTACTGAAGAAAAAAATCATTTTTCATCAAGACAATGAACGTGTTCACACAAGTGTTTTGACGATGGCTAAATTAAACGAATTAAAGTACAGCTTGCTTCAACATCCACCGTATTCACCTGATTTGGCTCCCAGCGATTACTACCTCTTCCGCAACTTGAAACAATTCCTTCGTGGTAAGTATTTTTCATTTTGTTTTCAATACTTTTCAACCAACCTGTCACAATGAAATAACACCCACTTAAATACGTCCCAACGAAAATGAAATAAACCCCAAATTACTGAAATGAAATAATACCCAAATGCAATGAAATATAACTCAAATGGAAAATGAAATAAGCCCCAAAAAAATAAAGGTTTAAGCTTAAGACATGCGCCTTTTACAGAATGAATAATTTGTAAAAGGCGCATTTACACATAAACATTAATTAACCTCCCAATTTATGGAATGAAATTACCCCCAAACCGAATGAAATAAACCCCAAAAAAACCAAAATGAAGTAATCCCCAAATAAATTTTGATTTGGTTTTATTGCATTGGGCTTTTTGTTCATAATGAAATAAAACCCAAGAAAAAATTAGATATTTCAATTTCAATTTATTCAAAAAAATTATATTAGCATACAAGATAGGCTCTTTTAAATGCAACAATTTAGAATATTCTAAGTAAAACTTACAATTACAAATTCAAAATTAAGAATTCAAAATTAAAAATTTAAAGCTTAAAATTTACAATTAACAATTTAAAATTTAAAAGTTTATATAATTTAAAAATGTAAAAAATTTAAAAAAATTAAAAATTTAACAATTTAAAAATTGGAATTACAACCTTTTAGAAGGATATAAAAATATACAAATTTTGAATGGTTATAACCATCGGAGAGAAAAAGAAAAAAAATTATTTTAACTTAAACAGAAGAATAGAAAAAGTAAAGCATTTGAAGTACGTAGTTAAAGAAATAGATGAAAAAGGAATTTAAGAGAAATAGTCAAGAATTAAGTGCTTAAAATTTGTTTTGTTGGTAACGCGTTTCAAATTATTTGGCAGTGAATTCCAAAGTCTTATTGCGTTAATGAAAAAAAGACGACTAGATTCATTGTATCTGAACTGTGGAACAAGGAAGAAAACATTTCTGGTGGATCTGCAAAATGTGAGTTTTTCAAACAGGTAGCTGGGGCTTTTCGAAGTGATAAGTCTGTGCATGAAAATGCAGTTTCTTGCATTGAGAAAACTTATGATATTGCAACCAAGGATGCGCTTATTATAAGCTGATATATGGTCAAACCTTCGAATACCGTAAACATACCGAGCTGCATTGTTATACGCCACTAATAGTTTATGAGCTGACCTTGAATCTAGTTTGCTATATACGACATCGAAGTAAGTTATTATTGGCACAATTAATTGTATAACCAGTTTTCGTCTTGTTTCAGTGGGAACAAATGACGCAGTTTTTCTTAGATTTCTTAAGGAATAATAAACTTTACTAACTACACTGTTAATGTGGTCTACACACGTAAGCGTAGAGTTCATGACAAATCCAAGATTGACTACTTTTTTAACAAACCCAAGTCTGGTTCCACTTAGGAAAATAGAAGGCAGATCATTAAATGGGTACCTTGATTTCACTACAGGTAAGACGTACGACTTTTGAGGATTTAACCTTAGCTGATTTTCACTGGCCCATCTGCTGATTTCATTCAGGTCTTCGTTAACCCTGACACATAGATCCTCAATAAGGCATGTGGGTCGGGACAAATAGAGCTGCAGGTCATCTGCATATGCATGCATTGTGACATTATTACATAGAGAAAAAATATCGTTAAGGAACATAGTAAACAAGAGTGGACCCAGTACTGATCCTTGGGGTACCCCACTAACAATAGACCGAAAACCCGAGTAACTATTTCCCACCTTAACCCTTTGCGTCCTTCCCTCTAAGTAGCTTTTTAGGAGTTGAACAGCAGTATCTGAGAAGCTGAAGAAGGTTTCTAACTTTTTACATAGAATAGAGTGGCTTACACTGTCAAAGGCTTTCGAGAAATCTAAGAGACAGACTAAGGTGATATGACCCTTATCAAAAGAAGTTCTGATATCATCTAATATTTTAACAACAGCAGTGGTACAGCTATGCCCTGGACGAAAGCCCGACTGGAGGGGAGACAAAAGGTTGTTTGCATTAAGATGGTTAGAGATCTGCTCTGCCATGAGAGATTCAAGCACTTTTGAGAGTGACGACAGGAGACTGATTGGACGGAAATCGCAAGGTGCAGATGCCGTTGGCTTTTTGCCGATAGGTAATATCGTAGCTATTTTCCAGATTGAGGGAAATTTAGAACAAGTGAGGCAGTGATTATATATGTGGACAAGGGGGCTAATGACATAAGGCAAAATTAGCTTGACAAACTTGATATCAATCCCATCTTCGCCGATAGCATTCGATTTTATCTTTAAGATACGTTTCACAATATCCGATTCATTGACCGCAGTAAACTGAAATTTTTGAGGCAAAGTGGAAATATTGACGAACGAGTCAAAGCTAGAAGTTTCGGATAGAGGACTAGACACGAAAAATGCATTTAGAACATCAGGGTCTAAACGACAGCCTCCATCTTGGGTGTTACCTATTCCAATTTGCTTTAAGTTATTCCACAGCTTCTTTGACGGCAAAGAAGTACTTAGCTTCGAGAAAAAGAAATTTTTTTTCGACAGTTTGACTGCAGATGAAGCATCGTTTCTAGCCCTTCTATATAGTTCCCAATTAAGCGCGGTTGGATTTCGTTTCCATTTCGAATAAGCCTTATGCCGTTTTTTCAGTGCTTGCTTGATGGAATTCGTGAACCATGGACAATAATTGTTAGTAATACGGGATGAACGAAGGGGCACATGAGTGTCGTATAAATGAGATATTTTGCTCAAAAAGAAGTTTAATTTATCGTCAACTGTATTAAAGAACCAGATATCACCCAAAATTTGTGAAATAGTCCACAAAAATATATGGAATAAATGTACCTCTGTGAAAATATCTGAAAAGATTTCCTTCATTAATATTTGTTTTTGATATTATTCCATTGACAAGGGATCCATGGACATGTCCGAATAAGGTCCAAAAATGTTGTTTTTTTACCTTCCGTACAAGGGCAAACCATTTTATCATAACGATTTTGAAATTTCTTATCTTTTTGGGAATAAACAAAAATTCGGGTGTTTTTTTAGATTTTAATTTGGCAAGACTGCCCAATTTTTTCTGGGCCTAATTTCGAAGCTTATTTTTCGGGTCTTTTTCCTCTTCAAATATTTGAAGAAAAATATTCATTATTGATTATTATTATTCATTATTAATATTATTATAAATATTCAAATACTCATATTCAAATACTCATATTCAAATTTTTTGGCACAAACACCCGAAAAAATTACATGATCGCCCGAAATTTCGGGCACTTTCTCCTTAGAATTTATTCCCAATTTCGTACGGAGAATTTCGGGCTTTTTTACAATTTTTTTTTCGGACCTAAAATCCAAGCTTATTTTCCTTGGCACAAACACCCGAAAAAATTACATAATCGCTCGAAATTTCGAGCACTTTTTCCTTGGAATTTATTCCCGATGTTTTATGGAGAATTTTGGGCTTTTTTGCAATTTTTTTTTTCCGCGCATAATTTACATTGGCGTAAATTTCGGGAGCCGTTTTCAAAGTATGCTACAAGATAATCAAAATACGTTTGAACTTATTTTCGAAACAGTTTTGCCGCTCTGAAGTCGATATCTCCGAAACCATGCTTTTGTGGGTCTCAACGGCCTATTCTGGTGTAGAACAACGCTCGCCACACATTTTTTACTTAATGTGAAGGAATAAGAAGAAGTCATTGGCTATTAAGTCGGGACTATAGGGCGATTTCCTATCAATTCCACGTTTTGAGTGCTAAAAAATTCTTTTGTTTAAGTTGATGTGTGGAAACGC
Source organism: Pherbina coryleti (assembly GCA_943735915.1). NCBI lineage: Eukaryota > Metazoa > Arthropoda > Insecta > Diptera > Sciomyzidae > Pherbina > Pherbina coryleti. The sequence continues at coordinate 76,075,499 of OX030949.1, read as the reverse complement.
GCATTGTCGTGATGAAGCATGATCTTCCTTCGGTGGTTGGTTTACCTCAATATTCCAAAAACTTCCGGCAAGCAAATGGTTGTATACCATCCAGCATAAATAGTTCTCCATTGCTCAAGTGGAACAGATGCAACATGACCGGTTTTTCTAAAAAAAAAAATGGCTTGGATGTGCTTCGTTCGCGACTTTTGTCGGGTTTTGCTCACTTTGAAAGAACCAAACAGTGTATTGCTACTTTGTTTCAGGTACATAAGCATGCATCCATGATTCTTCACCTGTGGTAATATCGTAGACGATGAAATAAAATTAAATGAATATTTATGTCTTACACGACCGTCACGAAATCCGTCTTGAAGTGAACGAGAATTCGTCTTGAAGAGAATTCGTCTTGAAGAAAACGCCGGCTCAAACTCAAAGAGTTTTACAGTCAGTGGTTGTGGTGTTGCATCACCAAAAGTTAAACTAATGCTTTCTTCTCTTGTCAATCCACTTCGAAAATTGTAAAAAATTATCGCCCGAAAATGTTCACGTGTTAATTCCATTTTTTTGTTGAAATACAAATTTTTAACCACTGTAAAAAAAAAAATAAAAATAAATAACTGGCCATTTCAGCCCTTGAAAGGACTTTGACCTAGCTTCTTATGATCAATTGAGCTGTGCGTGTTATTAAGTTTTTACACAATTGACCGAGAACCGGACCTACATGCTTAACGCCGACTCCGAACGGCGCTGAACGGAATGTTCTCGTTCTCAAGAAGCTTTACATGGCATTTTGATTACTCTCTGAGGTTTGCCATTGTCTGCAGAGAGGTGGCGGCCGTACAGAAAAATTAATTTAATTCAAATAATTTTCTGTCGCTGCTGGGGTTCGAACCTGGGTCTCCAAAGTTCGTTGACATAGCGGCCACGCACTTAAACCAACTACGCCACGGACGCCACAAGTTAGTGTTAACCACTGTAAACAACACAATAAGCGCACATACACCAAAACTTTGTAATTACGTTTATGCTAAAAAATCCCAAATTTTCGAATGGAACTGTCAAAATTGATGTTGTTATGCTTAGTGTTGTCGAGGCGTAAGACTTAAAAGGCAGCACTTGTATTATATTTAATACAGTTAATTTTTGACTTGAGAAATATTTTACTCTTCTTTGGGCTCAATTGTATTTTTGTTTCGGAGGAGATACGAATTTGGCCACCCAGTGAAACATCTTACATATTTTTTTCTTAAACTTCCCACTTGTTTATGACTTCTTGGCGGCCATACAGCGCTATAAATTTGGACTCAATCAGTGCAAATTCTCCAAGTAAACTTCCAAATTCAATATGAAAATAATAATAAGAAATGAATATCCAGTTGACTTCGTCCAGATTCGTACCAGCGACAATTTGTCCAATAATTATTTTGTATTGAAGCTGATGCTTTAGTTTGGATGCTTTTTGTATTTATACGAGGGTTGCCTTTTAAGTCTTCTTAAATGTTCTAAAAAGATGGATCCTCAAACTTATGGCTTGGAAGTTTTCGCAGTGGGGTATTTCCAAAATTTAAAAATTTTAAAATTAAATAATTAGATAAAAAATAAAAAAGTTTTATTTTTCTATTTTAGTCTTTTTGAATTCCTTAACCCATTTTCTTCCACTGTTCGATTTTTCAAATAGCCAACAGCTTTGATAACAAGAAGAATTTTTTCCCGTGGTTGAAAATGTGTGCTTACTGATGCCATAATCGTTATAGCGATACCGAAAACTATAAAATCACCTACAGTTTTCAATATTTGTCCAGAAGAGAAATTTTCGCTTCAAAATTTGATTGTGTTAAAAAGAAAATTGTCCATAAATTCAAATTTACCTTCCGTATTCTTAAAATACATGAAAACTGCACAATGGACTGAATCAAAATTTAGAAACATCCGTTCGGTGTCTCATTTACAAGATAACCTCTTATACAAGATTTTTAATGAAAAAAGAAATCATATTTTTTGCTTGTACTCGTAACTTCTTATTTTTTACAACTCAAATCAACTAAGATCTTAAGCCTTATATTTTTTGTTTTTTATAATTTTTGGGCTCTTTTTCTCTTTCAGGTGTAGCTTGACGTATTTTGGCATTTAATTGAGCTAAGGCTTGAGGGCTATCCACATAAACACGGTCCTTCCCATTACCCAACAAATAAAACTCTAATAGCGTCAAATATACGTCACAGAAACATGACATTACGTCTGGGAAACTTCTCGCACTATAAAGCTACAATTTCAAGTAAAGGAACGATATTTTCCACAAGGTTACTCGTAACTTTTTTTCATGCGAAGTGGTATTTTTTTCTCGACAAAATTTCGACCCTCACATATCATATCGGTAGCGTATAACGTCAAATTTGTTGATTTTGCGACAAGTAATAGAATTTTTTGAAAACTATCAGTGTTTCTGATTCCTTCTATGAAAACGCACTTTAAAATGTCCTCATTTTTAACAATTCTTACTTATTTTTTTTATTTTCTGAACTTACCGCTACCCGCAACAAACTGCAGATTGTAAAGTATTATTAGAAGCGACAACGTCAGTCGCCATAAACGATGATTTTTCTTTGCAAAGAATATTGGCGATGACGATGATGATGATGACGACGGTGACGATGCTGCTGTCATTGTTGCACTTGTTATCACCAACATGTTTGTTCGATGCGTTTTAATCGCTTTACTTCATAATAATTTATCGCGCTATAAATAATTATACTCTGCTCTTAGTTTTTTTTTTCTCTTATATTCCCTTTTAATCGCTATTTAGCGTACAATATTTCTTTCATTCATATATTTATTTAAGTAGATTTATCTTTAAGCTTCAAATGCACATCGCGAAAGTTCTAACTATTATATAACTCAATCGAACTCGTGTGCAACAGTAATTTTTCGCGCTAAAAAATTAAATTTTTAATTAAAAATTACTTGGATTACTTGCAGAACTAAGCACACAGTCTTAGTTGAGTAGCTAGCACAAAAACAACAACAACAACCAAATTTTAATTACAACCAAACTAGCAAGTAACAGTTACACCGCCTGTACTGGTACTTAATGATAAACTAAATACTATGGAATTGAAAATGAAGTGACTGAGCCGCATTCTGACTTCTTCGAGTACTAAAAAAAACTAGATCTTTAGCAATTCAACCGGGCAGGCGACTGATGAGATAGCAAAAGAAACGCTGGCAAGATAAATAGATCGGCCGAGCAACCCACGAAGCGTTGCAGTGAGCTGTATCTTAAATGCGCGTATCTATGAGCTACACTCTCTGCGGCAGTTAAAAACATGGCATTCAGCAGCATGTAGAGAATGTTTGTTTATTTGTCACACTTCTTTCCATTGTTCTTCGGATTCTATAGAATTGCAGTTCTTGGACTGAATAAGCACTTTATTGCGCTGCACTTAATTGACTTTTTATACGCACATTGTGTTTTTGTTGTGTTGAAATTAGTGATATGATAACATCTGAACAGGTAGGTATTCCCTAAGACTTGATAGAGCACAAACAGTGAATATGCTATGGTAATAGTGGTTATGTATATATGTAACAGTGATTATGGTTATGCTTATGGTTATGGTTATGATTATGGTTATGGTTATGGTTATGGTTATGGTTATGGTTATGGTTATGGTTATGGTTATGGTTATGGTTATGGTTATGGTTATGGTTATGGTTATGGTTATGGTTATGGTTATGGTTATGGTTATGGTTATGGTTATGGTTATGGTTATGGTTATGGTTATGGTTATGGTTGTGGTTATGGTTATGGTTATGGTTATGGATATGGTTATGGTTAGGGTTACGGTTATGGTTATGGTTATGGTTATGGTTATGGTTATTGTTATGGTTATGATTATTTTTATGGTTATGGTTATGATTATGGTTATGGTTATGATTGTTATGGTTATCGATGGTCATTAATTGTGCTTGACATTATCATTTAAAATGATGATGAAATTGATTGTTTTAAACTCTCTTTATTCTCAATTGCATAATTATAAAGATTACTTTGAGTCCCCTTGAAGCCCGTTAAAAATTAACGTCAAATTTGCTATCTTCTTAATTATAGGGAACTCATTCTCTAGAAGTGATTCATAATTGTTGGACCTTTTTTCTTAAATATTCCAGAGATCTAAAATATTCTTAAGATAAATTATTAACAAGGGCAATAAGAGCAGCATGCAAACAGAATTCCATTTCATATTGTTTGCTTTTCGTATCTAAGATAAGAAAATATATCCATCTTATCTTTAAGATAACTTGTAAGATGATCAACAATTAGATAAGAACTTGCCTTAAATACGTTTAAAAATGGGTACGTGCGGATATATTGTACAAAAAAAAAGAAAAAAATAACAAAAAGACACGCTCGTGTTTTATTCTCTGGACTGCTACTTCTTATTATTTTTAAACTGGTTGAAAAATTTATGCCGAAAAGGAACATTCTTATATACCTATACATCATACAAATTAGAGATTGTAAGTTTATAGCTTAACAAAATTTATTCACATGCGTATTCCCAGGTGACATGCACGCGACATTTGAAAGCCTAAAGCATAAAGATATTCAAAGATAAATGGAATTCTTTAATGAAAAAAGCTGTTGAAAACTATCACTGTTAAGGTTGTTGTATAACGGTAAGGATGAACTTAATTTTTTCAAAATTACAATATAGAGTGTTACGTACGCGACGAAAATATGGAAAACCTAGAAAGGAATTATCTTAGGATTTGCCGAAGTTAAAATAATACCACAACATAAGTAAGTAAGCGTTTAAGTATCCACGAAGTTATGATGACTCTTCAGTTTAGGGATTTATCAGTTTTGGTTTTTATCAATCTACAAAATTTCAAAGTTGTACTTTTTAAATATCAAAGCTTATGTATAAAATATCAAATCAAAGCATAATTTTTTGTGGGTTTTTACTGTTTGGGTACTTCATTACGATACCTTAAAAATTGCGGCTGTAATCGTGGCGACAGACGGACCGACAGACAGACATGCGGACATGACTAAATGGATTCAGGTGGAATTGCTAAGTATACTTTTCTATACCAGACATACCTTATACCTTATGCACTCTGAACTTGGAAATCGAATGGAAACTTCGCCTATTTCCCATACAAAGTGGCATCATCCTAATAGTAAAACCTTTCTAATTTCCACATAAATTAATATATTGACCCGATATTTTACACAAAGACTTCGATATTTATATTCGAAAAAACCAGGACAAAGCGGAGTCATCAAAATAATAATAAAAAAAAAACAAAATTATAACTTCGAATGTTCTTAAATACGTCAAAAAGAACTCTTTTTTCGATGTGTAACTTCTTTAGCTGTGTAGTTGGCACTTTATAAAAAAAATAAAAATAAATAACTGGCCATTTCAGCCCTTGAAAGGACTTTGAAAGCTTCTTATGATCAATTGTGTTGTGCGTGTTATTAAGTTTGTACACAATTGACCGAGAACCGGATCTACATGCTTAACGCCGACTCCGAACGGCGATGAACGGAATGTTCTTATTCTCAAGAAGCTTTACATGGCATTTTGATTACTCTCTGAGGTTTGCCATTGTCTGCAGAGAGGTGGCGACCGTACAGAAAAATTATTTTAATTCAAATAATTTTCTGTCGCTGCTGGGGTTCGAACCTGGGTCTCCAAGTTCGTTGACATAGCGGCCACACACTTTAACCAACTACGCTACGGACGCCACTTTAGTTGGCACTTTGTAATGGGAACTAAAACCGATGTAACGAATAACGGGTAAATTTTTGATTTGTGTTATCGACAATGGTTGTGTTACTCACTAATAAGTAAAGCTCTCGATTTTCGAGCTTTGTTCGAGTACCACTCGAAACCCGAATGAAAGCCCGAGTTACTCGAAAGTATTCGGAATTTTTACAATTTTCATTTTGATTTGAACTTTTTTGAAATTAACTTAAAAAAAAGTCGGCGTTAAAAAAAATTGTTAATTGGTTTAGACATTACTTACTTACTTACTTACTTATCTGGTGCTTACAGCTGTAAGTCGGTTTTGGCCTCGTATAAGAAATTGCGCCAGCCATTTCTGTTTTGCGCTTGCTGGCGCCAGTTGGGTTTAGACATTACGTCACAAAAACTCGAGAAAACTCCTATGCTAAAATGAGAAAACTCCTATGTGACCTATGCAATGTTGAAATTTCGTGCCGTGGAGGTAATAGGTCTTCAGAGCAATTCCATATGAAAACGATCAAAATTGGCAAATTTTTGGACGACCCCTCTCCGATTTTAAAATAAATAGTCTCAATCGATTGCCCAGCAAAAAATAATGTACCTACATATTTTTTTTTTTTTTAATAGTGACTGGTTTAGTGGTGGTGTACACCACTGTCATGTGACAAAATTGAAGAATTCTTCATAAGGGACCTCATTGAAAGTTGTTTTAAAAAAAAAATACTAAAGCAATCGCAACGAGTGATAGCTCGTTGGAAAGGTATTGAATCAGGCTTTAATTGAAAAATAAAATTTTCCTAATTTTTCTCAGAAATTTACCTTTTTTCCCATGAAAATTAAATTTTCCGATTTTCCACAGAAGCTCCTAAATTTTCCGGCTAATTTTATTTTTTTTTGGATTCCTCATAATTTTTGCTTTAAGAATCAGCAATAAAAAAATGGGCCCCGACTCCTTGTTTGGACAGGAGAAGAGCATTTAAGAGACCAAAGTAAGAGAGTAAAGTAAAGAGTACCAAAAAATAAATATAAATACTTCACACACTCTGAGTCAAATTTCAGTTGAATACTAAACGTGAAAGTGTTAAAGTGTTTTTTTTTTTAAAGTAAAGAGTGAAGCTGTAAAGACAATTTAAAGCAAAATGAATAAATTTTGCTGCAATCCGTTTAACAAGAGTGGACATCGTTCGAAAAAGATAAAAGTATTAAAATTAACTGGTGTTTCGAAGCGATACATGAATGAATTAAATATACAATACGGTGAAGAAGCAGAATTCATTTGCCCCAAGTGTAAAATCGATTTGTCTCAACAAGCAAATGCATTGAAACAAATGCAACCACAATCCGAGAGTGAAATGACAATTGAACAAAATGTTTCATCTGATAGTGAGGCAGACATTCCGATGGTCAATATGTCTTTGAGTCCTTTGAATGAGGCTATTACCACTTTCGGTGAAACGCCTATTAGAAAAAGAAAGTTGCGAAGTGAAAAATACAGGAAAGAGAAAAAAGGCAAGGTTATGAGTGCAATCGCGACAATATTTGATGAAGGCTCTGATAACGAATGCAGTCAAGCAGATGACGTTGATGACGGCAAACAAATGATTGAGCAGTTGAAAAGAAAATTCAATTTAGCGACCACTTTTCCGGAAAAATATCTCATTTTATCTGTGCTGCCTCAATCATGGTCTATACGCAAGATTTCTGAACAGTTTCAAACATCTTTTTACATCGCGAGAAGAAGCAAAGAATTAGTTCGACAGAAGGGCATATTGGCGACTCCCACCAAGAAATTTGGCTCAAGGACCCTCAGCGAAGCAACGGTGAAATTGATTCAAGATTTTTACTGCAATGATGACAACAGCCGCGCCTGCCCAGGTACACGTGACTATGTTATCACACGTGAAGATGGAGAAAAAGTACACAAGCATCGCAGATTATTATTATGTAATCTATCCGAAGCATACCATCAGTTCAAAGAGAAATACCCAGCAGAAAAAGTGGGATTTTCTAAGTTTGCCATCCCACGACCAAAAGAATGCGTGCTGGCATTAGACAGGCACGAAACGCATTCAGTCTGCGTTTGCATGTTTCATCAAAACATCAAACTAATGTTCTTTCCATGCAAGAAATTGAAAGTATTTCACGGTGAAATTGAAACATATAGGGACCTCCTGTCGAAGTCGTTGTGCGCATACCCCACGGAAAATTGTCATCTGTCCAAATGCGACAATTGTCCGAAGATTGACGAGCTAGAGCAATATTTGGCGGAAAAGTTTGAACAGCTGTTAATTCAGGAGGTGCATTTCAAACAGTGGATAATTAGCAGCGGCAGATGTTCCCTTGAGACCGTGGTAAAGCAGATTCCGGAATTCATCGAGGAATTCGGATTCAAGTTGAATGAACTGAAGGCGCACCATTTCATATCCGAGATGCAATCGAAATTTCTAAAGGAAAGTAAGGAGAAATTAGCCCAAAATGAATTCATTGTGATAAGCGACTTTGCCGAGAATTACACTTTTCTCATTCAGGATGAAATTCAGGCTTATCACTGGGCAAACGACCAGTGCACGGTGCATCCTTTTTGCATTTATTTCAAAAACGAAAATAACGAACTACAGACCGTAAGCCTTGTTGTTGTCGCTGAGAGTTTAGCTCATAATTATGTGTCCGTTTATTTATTTCAAATGAAACTGTTTGAATTCTTAAGATCAAAATTCGATGCAATCGACAAAGTAACGTTTTTACAATCTTTGCATAATTGAAGAACAAAACTGCAAGGTCGAGTGGCACTTTTTTGCGACGTCCCACGGTAAGGGCCCATGCGATGCGTTAGGGGGAACCCTAAAACGCATGGCGACTAAGGCAAGTTTGCAAAGGCCATATACTGACCAGATCTTAAATGTACAACATTTGTTTTCGTGGATTCAAAGCAAGGAAATTGCCATTAACACAGTTTTATGCACTCAAAAAGAACACGATTCCATGGAGCGACGAATTCAAAACAGATATAATAATGTCAAAACTATAACTGGAACGCAAAAGTTTCATTGCTTCATACCAAATATTTCTGATATGTCAATTAATGTAAAGCGGTACTCTTCGTCTGCCGACGTGCTAAATTTAAAGTTACTTTAATTTTATAATGATGCCAAGACAATTGAAATTTTTAATAAATATTGTAATTAAGTATTAGCAGCAAAATAAGAAAGATTATTTCTTCATAAATGTATTTTTAACTGTAAAATAATTTTTAAAATGTATTTTTAATAATAAAATAAAATAATGTTAAATAATTAAAAATAATTCAATTATAAAAAATATAAAAACAATGAGAACAAGGTGGTCTCTTAAATGCTCTTCTCCTGTCCAAACAAGGAGTCGGGGCCCATTTTTTTATTGCTGATTCTTAAAGCAAAAATTATGAAAAATCCAAAAAAAATAAAATTAGCCGGAAAATTTAGGAGCTTCTGTGGAAAATCGGAAAATTTAATTTTCATGGGAAAAAAGGTAAATTTCTGAGAAAAATTAGGAAAATTTTATTTTTCAATTAAAGCCTGATTCAATACCTTTCCAACGAGCTATCACTCGCTTGCGATCGCTTTAGTAGTTTTTTTTAAAACATTTTTCAATGAGGTCCCTTATGAAGAATTCTTCAATTTTGTCACATGACAGTGGTGTACACCACCACTAAACCAGTCACTATTAAAAAAAAAAAATATGTAGGTACATTATTTTTTGCTGGGCAATCGATTGAGACTATTTATTTTAAAATCGGAGAGGGGTCGTCCAAAAGGTGATCGCTTTCATATGGAATTGCTCTTCAATTATTATTATTATTATTTTTCTTTATTCAGTCTTTGGACAATTTCCTTAAAGACTAGACTTAAGAACAAAATATAAAAAAACAAATTTGAGCTTTAGGCCAAGAATGTTGGCAACAAGACAACATGAAGACAAAGAAGGCAACAACCAACAACAACAATAACGACTCTGATTAGAGCAAATCACACAGCTTGGCTATACAGACTGTTTCGTTCAATAGTCTTTGCATGACTTTACACTGTGATCCACTCAAGTACTTAGGTTCACTTAGGTTACCCGGAATTTATTATTGACAGAGAACGCGAAAAACAGAGATAAGAACTCAGTTACTAATTTAAGCGTTTTTAATATAAATAATGAAAGGTCATATTCAAATATTAAGAATAAAATATAAGGCTAAAAGATTACAGCTAAAATACAAATAAGCTATTTACATGGTTCCTAAAAACATCTTTGGATAAAGTGAAATCAAAATAACTATTTACTTTATTAAATAACTATTTATGTCATTAAATAATGACAAATCTCTAGATTATTCGCCACATAAAACACAAAATCAAATTAAACAAACAAAAGAAATTGATGCTCTAAAAATTACCAAAACCAAATAAGACTATGTTTGTTAAAATACAATAACAATCGCGCTGCTATAATCCTTAAATTTTATTAAAAATTTCGAAATACCCGAAAATTTCGATAGCTCAATTAACCGAAAATGCCCGGGTATCCGGGTATTAGTTGGGTAGCTCGAAATACTCGGAAATATCCGAAAATACTCGAAAATACCCGAAAATACTTTAAAATACCCGGGTAATTCGTGCTGCCCGGATAGCTTGGATGCTCGAAAAACTCAAAAAACAAAAGCTCACTTATTAGTAGAGCTACGACAACATATGCTTTCAGTTGATAAAATATAATATGATTGTTGTATTGGATATCTATTAAACTGCTAAATATGGTTGTTTTACTGGGTAACTACGAATTCGCTGTGCCTCCCTATCTATAATTCTGAGTTGTGTTAATCTGGTTATTAGAGAAACCAGAGCAATGTCGATGTTATTGCTTTGAACAACTTTGTTTTTGATTTTATCGTAATGTTCTAGGAAAAATTATTGAAATAATTTGGTCGTACGTATTTCAACTTAGGAAAGCAGCTATGCGCGGTTAATCACACCTATAGGTTGCACCGAAAAAAATGCTTATGATAAATAAACAATAAACCAATAATTATTTATTCTTCGCATTTTATGTGAATGATAAATTATCGATATATAAACAGATCCAGAAATGTAACTTGCACCGGGTGTTTTTTTAGAGGTTCCATTTCTCGATAAGGAATAAAGTGTCATACGGTGGTTATACCTGGCAACTCTATTATCATTTGTGCTCAGATTGATCTGCCATTTTTCGGAATGAGCATCGTTTGCGCCCAGTGGCGGATCTATATACGGGCTGAAAGAGCTTTATACTCCTTTTTGGAGAATTTTTTTTATGAGAATAAAATGAAAAAGCCCTTAAAGCCGTTTCAGCACCCCCCCCCCCCCTTTGAGCTACAAAACTTTTATCTTAGCACCCCCCTCCCCCTCTGCCAAATCCTAGATCTTTCCACTATTTAAGCCGTACATTCAGTCAATTGGCTGATTGGTTCGATTGGCAACAAACTTTACAGAAACACTCTCAAGACTTTGCTATGGTTTCTCGGAAAATTTCATAAAAATTGGTTTAGCAGTTTCGGAGTCTATTACGGAGACAAAAATAAATATTTTTATATATATATATATATATATATAGATTCTTTTAAATAAGTATTTATTCAACATCATGTATTCTTTTATAATAATTATTAAAGACCAAATATAATATTAAAAGCCAAAATAATTATTAAAGACTTACGCAGAATCTTATTTATTGACACACGAGGGATTTTCTAAGAAGTATGTATCCCTTATGTCGAGGAACCTTTCAAACAGCTAATTTGGATTTTACTTCATTGAAAAATTAACTAAAATGTGTCAAAATATGTGCTTCAACTTCAAAGGATAGGATTAATTTTCCAATAAAAAAAAAGTTTTTGACAAAAAAACAGAACAGCTCGTAAACTTAAAACAAAGAATTTGGCTAATGTCCCAGTTAACGGGCTTTACATTTCATGTCATATAACTCGATATTTCTAACTTTTAAGTGTCAGCCTTGCTAATGATATATCATATGACGTAAATTTGAGAAATTCAATATTTTATATACTCATTATTCGTGAAGTCCTATATCTAGTGATTTAATTAACAGGCGGATTTCTAAGCAACGATGCCTTAATTAAAAGCAGATTCGCAATAAATAAAGTACCCACTCATGTTAAGTTAAATTAGTAACGGTGCTCAAAATCTTTTGAACCACCTGAGTGTCCTTCGCACACCTGCCTTTGCAAACATCTATCTGCTATTTTTGTTCTATCTTAGCGCCATCTTGTATTGTCTTTTATTTATTTTCACGCTTTCATTGCTTTAAACGACAAAGACTCGATGGCGACGCTGATTAGAACGTTGAATAGAATGATGATGATGTTGACGATAGTAATGATGATGGTGACGATAATGATGATGTGGACGAGTTTCAAGTAGCGCCATCAACAACATCATCAACGCCATCAACAACGCCAACACCAAAGCGTTGCTTTTATTATTATGATCGCCAGAGCTACCGCTGTTGTTGGTATTGCCAATCTTCCTGCAGTTGTTGTTGTTATTGTTATTTGTTTTTGTTGTTGGTTTTTTTTTTCTACTATTGTTATTGCCCATAACTGTCACTGCAATAAATTTTCCATTTAAGTCGAGCACCACTTTCATTACGCGCGCTCGAACTGTACAAGTTGTTGGAACAGCAGCTAAAGTGCAGCACTTCAAGACTGCAGCTAGGAGCCGGAAGAAGTTTTTTTTTATTTGTTTTTTTTTTTTTTTTTTTTTTTTTTTGTTGTGATGTCTGATATTTGACTAATGTTCGTTGGGACAGCCACAGAAGCGATATCATGGCTTCAACGTCATCGTTGCTGATGTTTGCTGCACTCGGGAAAAATATTTCATAAATGGAAAATGGAGTAATATTGTTATGAATAATCGGTAGTATAATGCTTGCTAATTTTTATTATTAGTACAGTTATATGCAAACTGCAAACTTCGTTTATAACTAACCCGGCTAATCAATCTAAGTGAAGATAAGTTTTATTTGATATAGTTACAGAATGTTTGACAGCGGATTTCTCTGGGTGTAAGCATATAATTCGTGGTTTGAAAATAACTAAAATTCAAATTAAAGAGAAATACATGATTGAAGTGATGAAAAGAGCATGAAAGGAAAACAGCAAATTCAAATAACAAACGAAAGTGACAAACGCAGACCTCAACAATAAACTTTGACAGATCGCTGTTGACAGTTGCCCTCTTTTCCAGTTGAATTTGAAATGTAAAAATAATTGTTAGTTGATTTTTTTGGATTCATTTCATTTTTGTGCTTGTATGAGGATATCTTTATCTCTGAAAAGGATGTCATACAAAGGAGCAGTGGTTGTGTTTCCTTTTCTACTGTTATTTTGACACTGTTTTCAGTATTCTTAACAAATATTTAAAGTTATTTCAAAATATATTTCAAAAAATGCATTAAAATAACATATTTAAAAAGTATTTTTTAAGCCAATACCTTGATTCAATCATTCATGGTTGTCCAGATATTTGACATAAACTCAGTTTATGTGAACCAAAATATTATAACGCTCTTAAATCAATGACAACCAGAGTTTTGTGATATTTGTAAAATATAATTATTTTTCAGTGTTTTACTGTGTAGTTTTATAGAATAATAGGTTTTTATTATAAATACAAAGCGTTATAAAGAGAAGAGGAGGGAAGAGAGACGCATTTTCTGGCGAAGGAAAAGAGAAGCAGAAAAGCGTGAGTGCTAGAAAATTGAGTTTTATGGTAAAAAGAATGAAGTCCGAAAATTTTTCGAAAAAAAAGACGCCTGGCCGCTGGTTTTAAAACCGGGGCTAGGCTTTTTAATACCGACGGTAATAACAGCCCCGCCAATAGAGATGATATTCCGGAAAACCTAAAACGCGGACGACAACGTTGAAGTTCCGCTGCTCGACTATAATGAAGTCTTGAAATCTATAAAAACAAAAAATCCCCAGAAGCCAATGGCCAACCTGCTGAGCTTTTCCTCAAAATGGAGGCGAAGCTCTATTTAAATCAGTGTTGCTCATTCCACAAAATAGACATTTTTGCGTCTGAGGTAGAGAGCTTTAAGCTTCTTCACTGGGAGAAATCTATATATAACCTTTCTGTTGCACAGTTCTTCTATGTTTAAATTTCTTATTAGGGGCATATAGATTACAAATTTAAAAAAAAATTTTTTTTTTTTGGGAATTTTTTTTTTCATAGAAGAAAAAAAAGATACCGTTTTCAAATTTTACACATCTATTTATTAACATTTAAAGAATACAAAAATAATTTTTTCAGAATTTTTGAAGCGCTTTTTGACGTTATTTGATTTTTTTTAACAAATGCCAAAAAATGTATGGTGTGCAGGATATCACCAGTCTGGAACATCTGAGGGAAAAAATAAAAAAAAAACCAAATTAATCCTTGTTTAAGTGGTTATTGCCTGAACTAGGATAATTTTTTTCGCCGAAAAAAAACAAAATGGCGGCCATTTCAAAAAAGTCGATTTTCGAGGTTACAAAATCGGTCGCCATTTTGTTTTTTATCGCCGGAAAAAAATTATCCTAATTCAGGCGATTGCCACTTAAGCAAGGATTAATTTGGTTTTTTTATTTTACCAAAAATCAAAAAAAAAAAAAATGTAGCCGTCTTAATGGACGAGTGTAGTTCGAGTATAAGAGAGTACATAATTTGATTATCTGTCAAAATGAGAAAATTTGTCAAAAAGTACGTCAAAAAGTAAATTAAGAAAAATTAAGAAAACTATTGTAAAATTATTATGATTAATAAACTATTTATTCACAAAATTCAAAATTCAAAATTAAAATACACTCCGAAAATTCACGAAGAGGAGGGAGGTAAGAAAGCGAAAATTGGCTACGTAGTTTATGGACCACCCCTTAGCAATTCTTTTGAATTTAGTGCAGGGTTGAGTAAAAAAAGGAATTTTAATATGTATGAGGTGCAAATTACCTACTTATTAAAAAAAAAACTAGCGAGCCTAACAGTAGTCGCATATGATATGTAACATCTGACACCTCACCTTGGTAATAAAAAAAAAAAAAAAAACGAAATGGCCGTTTCAGCCCTTGAAAAGACTTTGACCGAGCTTCTTATTATCAATTTTGTTGTGCTTTTTGCGAAATGTTTGAACACAAATGATCGAGATCTAGACCTACAAGCTTTATGCCGACTCCCAACGGCTTATGTTCTCAAGAACCTTTTCATGGCAGTTTTTACTCTCTGAAGTTTGCCATTGTCTGCCTTGGTAATAACCTTGGTTAAAAAAACATTTATCTATATATATAAAAAAATGTTGTCAAATCTGTTTGTGACGAGTGTTTGAGAGTTCGGCTTGGTAAAAAAAAAATTTGCCGACACCATTTTGTAGGGTACGTTCTCTAGATGGTTTTAAAAAAAAAATTGTTTGAAAATGACAAGGGGGCGTGGCACCTCCCATACAACCCAAATCTACGGTAGCGAATAGCTCTGAAGTTATAGTTCGCATAGCATCGGAATTCGGCGTTCTACCTTATTTTACAAGAGCCATTCCACAGGTAAAATTTTATGGGCGTTGAATGTGGGGCGTGGCACTTTTTCAGCAGACCAAATTTTCGGTATAACTTTCAAGCTATAAGTCACACATCAATGAAACTTGGTAGGAGCGTACTATTTAGTCGCGTCCTTCGACTAGCAAAATTTATCAAGTATAGGCCAAAGGGGTGTGGCACCGCCCATACAATTCAAATTTATGATATCGAATAGCTTTGGAACTAAATGCCATATAATAATGAAATTCAGTATGGAGTTTCCACTTGGTGATATATTTATACTATAAAACTGGGATGGGCTTTGAAAAAGGGGGTGTGGCTACGCCCATACACTTAAAATTTTTGATATCAGATAGCTTTGGAACTAAACGTCGTTTAACAACGAAATTCAGTATGGAATTACTATTGGGTGATATTCTTCTACTAGAAAACTGAGACGTCATTGAACAAGGGGGTGTGGCTCCGCCCATACAAGCTTAATTTGCGATATCGAATAACTTTGGAATTATAAGTAGCATAGCCTCGAAATTTGGTTATCAATTTACACGAGTCGTTCCACTTAGAGATAGAGATAGAGATAGAGTTAGAGATAGAGATAGAGATAGAGATAGAGATAGAGATAGAGATAGAGATAGAGATAGAGATAGAGATAGAGATAGAGATAGAGATAGAGATAGAGATAGAGATAGAGATAGAGATAGAGATAGAGATAGAGATAGAGATAGAGATAGAGATAGAGATAGAGATAGAGATAGAGATAGAGATAGAGATAGAGATAGAGATAGAGATAGAGATAGAGATAGAGATAGAGATAGAGATAGAGATAGAGATAGAGATAGAGATAGAGATAGAGATAGAGATAGAGATAGAGATAGAGATAGAGATAGAGATAGAGATAGAGATAGAGATAGAGATAGAGATAGAGATAGAGATAGAGATAGAGATAGAGATAGAGATAGAGATAGAGATAGAGATAGAGATAGAGATAGAGATAGAGATAGAGATAGAGATAGAGATAGAGATAGAGATAGAGATAGAGATAGAGATAGAGATAGAGATAGAGATAGAGATAGAGATAGAGATAGAGATAGAGATAGAGATAGAGATAGAGATAGAGATAGAGATAGAGATAGAGATAGAGATAGAGATAGAGATAGAGATAGAGATAGAGATAGAGATAGAGATAGAGATAGAGATAGAGATAGAGACAGAGATAGAGACAGAGATAGCGATAGAGATAGAGATAGAGATAGAGATAGAGATAGAGATAGAGATAGAGATAGAGATAGAGATAGAGATAGAGATAGAGATAGAGATAGAGATAGAGATAGAGATAGAGATAGAGATAGATATAGAGATAGAGATAGAGATAGAGATAGAGATAGAGATAGAGATAGAGATAGAGATAGAGATAGAGATAGAGATAGAGATAGAGATAGAGATAGAGATAGAGATAGAGATAGAGATAGAGATAGAGATAGAGATAGAGATAGAGATAGAGATAGAGATAGAGATAGAGATAGAGATAGAGATAGAGATAGAGATAGAGATAGAGATAGAGATAGAGATAGAGATAGAGATAGAGATAGAGATAGAGATAGAGATAGAGATAGAGATAGAGATAGAGATAGAGATAGAGACAGAGATAGAGACAGAGATAGCGATAGAGATAGAGATAGAGATAGAGATAGAGATAGAGATAGAGATAGAGATAGAGATAGAGATAGAGATAGAGATAGAGATAGAGATAGAGATAGAGATAGAGATAGAGATAGAGATAGAGATAGAGATAGAGATAGAGATAGAGATAGAGATAGAGATAGAGATAGAGATAGAGATAGAGATAGAGATAGAGATAGAGATAGAGATAGAGATAGAGATAGAGATAGAGATAGAGATAGAGATAGAGATAGAGATAGAGATAGAGATAGAGATAGAGATAGAGATAGAGATAGAGATAGAGATAGAGATAGAGATAGAGATAGAGATAGAGATAGAGATAGAGATAGAGATAGAGATAGAGATAGAGATAGAGATAGAGATAGAGATAGAGATAGAGATAGAGATAGAGATAGAGATAGAGATAGAAATCAT
This sequence comes from Pherbina coryleti, assembly GCA_943735915.1. Lineage (NCBI taxonomy): Eukaryota > Metazoa > Arthropoda > Insecta > Diptera > Sciomyzidae > Pherbina > Pherbina coryleti. The sequence continues at coordinate 76,058,084 of OX030949.1, read as the reverse complement.
TTCCGCTACGACAGCAACGCGTCGGGTATCAGCTAGTAGTGATTAAAATCGTTTGAAAAGTTTTTAAAACATTCCGCAAATCCCTGTTACGCTGAGTTGAATTGTTCTCAATTTTTTTTTTTGACGTAGAATACGTCGTTCTCGGAGGTAAGTAGGGTGGTTGATAGTGATCAGGTGTCGGTATTTACATTACTTTTTGAGCCTTTGGTGGGCCTAAAGTACTAATCGTACAATGTTGATCTTAGCACTTGTTGGTCTGCTTGATCCTCAATGCGACAAAAATTCATGTTAGAACTGTCTAACTTACATCAATTTTACACAATTACATGAAATATAAAGCCAACATTTGATGTTTTTGTTTGCTTAAACTTGCTACCTATTCATCGACGGCTTCCGGTTTTTTCGACGGCGCAGACAGCGCCATCTAGCGTGAAGACATAAATCTTATAATTAAAAAAAAGCATACTTTTGGGGGCATGTTGTTTTTAACAGACTCGCGTAGCCCAGTAATACTGAGTAATTTTGAGGGGCATGCTTTTTTAACAGAATCTGTTATTGAAATGTCAAACGCAGCCAATTAAATATCCGGGCATATTATCGACAGTGAAATTTTGACACATGGGTTGTTGAACTTGATAGCATTGAACAAATTTTGTTTGCTTGTTTAAGTTTTCTACCTATTTATGGACAGTTTCCGGTTTTATCGACAAAAGCATAAAATTTGTATGGTAGCGCCCCTAAGGAGTGGTCGGAGGGAATAGGTGACAAAGGCAAAAATGTTCCTTTTGCAAAAGTAATGCAGGTTGGTGATACATATTAACCCTCTCCGGCACTCTCTTAAAGGTCATATCCTCAGGTGTATGGAATAAATATTTTTAAAAAAGATGTCATCAAAAGCGAATTGAATAATTCTACGTCTTGTGTTACGACATAGTCGAAACTACTGTATCTTTTTTTTTTGTTTTTGCTTTACCTTTCCAACTTTAAATTTTTCCTCACTTTTTTCTGCCGGTAATCTCGCAGATTTATATATATTTAAAATATTAACCGTGTATGCCAACCAGTGTTGCCAGATGCCTCTCACCATTTACCCCTAGATTGGATTTCAAATCCCCCTTAAATTCCCCTAAAATTTTTTTTCGAAAAACATACAAAAATACAGTTGTAAATAACTTAAAATTTATTGAGTTTAAACTTCAGCTTCAAGGGGCAGCTAAAGAGTAGCGCAACTGCAATGCAAATTGCTAATGTGTTCCTATGTATTTAAGGGGCTGAGCTGTTGGACGACTTCAACAAGCTCAGGAAGTTGCTTTGTAGCTTTCAATTGTCTAAGCTGAAATTGGCCTTAAAATTTAGTTTTACCTTTGAGAGCCTTTACCTTTGTATATTTTTGGGCATACCTTTTCTTTTCGTCAGTTTTCCCCATACTTGCTTTGTTTTTAATATTCACCCAGAGTTGCAGGTTAAGCGCGAAGCGAGTTTGAAGTGAAGTGGGAAATGATTGGTAATTTATTTGAAGTGTTGCCAATTCAGCTGTTTTTATAAAGTGTTGCTGATTTCGCTTTTTACACAATATGGAGGAAAAAGTATTTTCCTAAATTTTTTGCATATTTTTAAGGAAAAGTAATAAATCTTTATTTCCAAAGGTAAATTTTCCAAATACCCCTAAAAAAACCACTAGAAAATTTGAAGTCACCCTTAAAAACCCCTAAAGATTTATTACCCCTAAAATTCCTCAAACCAGTTAAAAAACCCCTAAATCTAGGGGGAATTCCCCTAATCTGGCAACACTGATGCCAACTGAACAGCTGTTTGGTCTTGTTATCTTTTACTTTGGATGTTGGAAAAAATAAGGTAATTATTTTTCTTTTACATATAGGCTGTAGTTAAATAAAATTGAAGGGAAATTGTGGCTTCGTTCAGTTTACTGTGATTTAAAACAGATATCATGTGGATTGTGTCTAAAACACATATTTGTGGTTTGTGTAGCAGCTATTCGAGCCTAAAAGGCACTCTGTGAACAATGTTGGAAGCTCTGCGATTAATTGTGTGATAAATTAAATGGCGCTTGCTTCGCCGACTTCCTGTTACGGATATACGTCGCATTTCACGACATAGCTCCAACATGCTGGAAACCGATCGCTAAGATATTACATATCAAAAACGTACTCGGTGAATTTGTTAGACATTTTACTGGAAAACAAATAATAATAATCGAAAAAAAAATTTTCTAAGGTGGCCTTGAATTAATATATTTTAAAAATTATTGACTATTAATTTAAAGTGACTTTATACAAAACATATTTGATATTATTTAAAAATCGCCCATTTCACATTGAAGTGTAATATCAGTTGCACGGACCATTTCCGATTTGGCTCCAATTTTTTTCTTGGTTTGTTTTATTGATTAGAAAACCATATGTGAAGTTATACATTTTTAAGATCATATTTTGAGGCCAAAATAGGGTCTATTCAATCAATTTGGATCAGATTTTTGTAAAATAGGGTATCATTGGAAAAGTTACTTTGTCTATTTTAATTGAAAAAAAAAATTTTTTGAAAAAATTGCAAAAAGTTGACTCATTTTTAATTTTAAAGTTTAATACCATGCCAGCAACAGGCGCTATAATTGTTTTTCTTTTTCATTATTTTCATTTTTTTTTTTTTATGTTTTACTACCTTTCCAACTGTTTAAAATGAAGGAGTGTCCTTGATGGGTTCCGAAGTTATGGCGAAAAACGTTAAGTGTTAATGAATTTTCAATTTTTAAAACGGTTTTTGGACGATTTTGCATTTTTTTTTTTTTTGTTTTCATTCACAATGTAGAAAGACCCAAAATTTTTGTGTGATTGTTGATTTTTGAATTTTGAGCGATTGGGTTTTGGGTGATTGTTCGTACAGCCAGATACTTCAGGCACTTTTTCCTAAACAACAATGTTTTTCAAGATATCCTTAACTTCAACCACTACATAACAACATGAATAAGGCCTACGGACGACTTCACTAGGAAATTCAAAAAAAATTAATTGAATAACATTTTCTGCCGATGGATATTTAATATCTAGAGGATAACAAAGAGTTGCCACTTCAAGGCAAAAACTAGATGCATACGAAAATGGCGCAATATATAAATCAAGAGCAGAAAACACAAAAACAACAACAACAAATATTGACAAAAACCACACGCACAGTGAGTTAGGCATTTAGGCCAACACGATTTTCTGTTGGCTAAAATGCATTGAAGCAAATGAAAACATGGCACAAACGCCTTGTTGCAGCATTAGTTAGCTGCGTATGCGTGTGTGAGTAAGTGAGTGTGTACGTGTGAGTGTATGTGACGGAGCTAAACGATGTTTGCAATACACTTAAACGAACGCACTAACCAACACAGACACATACATCGAAGTATACTGGTTTTTGTGGCCTACAGCTTCAAATCCGGAAATCACTGTGGCAAGCATTTTGCCGCAAGTAAATTAATCAATTACCGAACAAGCAAACACCTTTGGAGATGTCGCTGCTACTCCATTAGCACAACTAGAGTAGAATAAGCAGAAGAATGGTACATTATTTAATACATGCTTGTTTCGAACACACACTCACTCTCACAGATACATTAGTTCCAAGTATAGCGCATTCAAGACGCAGCTTCAATGTTTCGCTAAATTGATTGCTATCGATGGGCTTCAATAGATTTAACAACAACTAAGCACTGGACAACATAAGTATTTATTTAAGATTACAAGATGCTCATCTATATTCAGTGACCAAAAAAAGAAGAAGAAGAAACCGGAAGGAAGTTGTTCAATAGAACGCAGAAGCACTTCAATCTTTTTGACCCAGATTTGAGTTTGCATCTGAGCATCTACGGTGAACATTTTTGACAAATTTTTCCAGTCTACTTCTGCGGTTAATTTTGAAAACTCAATTTAAAGAATAAAATTCTTCCCATCAGCTTTATACCGACAAAGAAGTAATATTGCCAGTTTATTGTAATAGCACTAAAAATTATTATGCTTAGCATATCCTAGATAATGCGTTCATCCTCATTAACATCCCTCACCTGGGGTCATCAATAATTATCTCTCCAATTATTATGGGAATCGCATAAATGTCGCCGATTTTGATGCAGCTTAATTTACCGATCGGCTAAACTAAAACACTGCCAATTAAATTTTACAACGCTTAATACCGGGTTAATTAGCGTAAATCGTACAGCATGCATTGCATGCCAATGAGAAATGGTCCGTTATGTGCTTTCGTGAGCAGTGAAATTGTGATTTCAGTGTGAAATGAAATGTATGGCCGACCTACGCATCGCTTCACCGACCAAAAATAGTCCAAAACACTAATATTTTGGAATTAGATTTAAGCTCTGCTTTGTGTTTGAATTCCAAATGGGAAAAATTGAATTTTATTTGGACGTTAATTTTACATGCACAATAAATGTAGAACCCTGTGAGCGATACCCTACAATGGCCAGGTTGACAGGGTAATCAATTTCGAAAAATTAATAGCTCTTCAAAGTTGATTGAGTTGTCAGATATTTATTAATTGTAAAAATTGAGAATATTTAGCTAGGTGAATCTGGTAAAATAACATCGGAGTAGCTAAAAATTTTTTTAGTTGTATTCCCGGTCATAGAGGCTTTTCAGAAAAATGAGAAAGCAGATGGCCTCACTCGCACCGGAACAACCAAACAATCATCAGATAAGAAAACAATTCGTATACCTCTCATCACATGCAATTTACTCACAAATGAGCTATCCTTTAACCCTTAAATGCATAGTGTGCCACACATGGCACAACCAAAGAATTTATCCCCATATCTAAATGAGAGTAGTTTTGGGAAAATAACACTGTTCAACACAAAAAAAAAATAACAAGGGTTCGACAATGGATTCTGGTAGAGGGGACAAATGTTTTAAGTTTTGACTTATTTCTGGCATTTAAGTTGAATTTTTAGCTTTGTTGTATTCAGAGACTTATAATAGAATTTTATAGTAAATATTTTTGTGGAACATTTTAACCCATTATATCCTCGTTTTATGGGTCTTTTTTGTCTTTTATCGCAAAACGGTCAAAAAAGCCCCATAAATTGATAAGTTACGGTATTAAAATGTTTCACAAAAATATTCCTCGTAGTATTTTACATAAATCCTCAGAACACTTCCTATACTCAAAATGTAAGGATAACATGATTTCCGATGCCGATTCACTATAAGAATGTTCAAAAAGGGGGAAAATTAAATCCCCCCTAAAATAAGACTCAGACGTAAACTTTCAAAACGCCGATACACCTGTATTGTTTTTTGTCCCATCTACCAGACTCCATTGGCGGAACGTTGTTTGGAAAAAATTTGATTTTGTTGTTCAGTGTAATAAACCTTTTGAGTCACACCGATTTAAATCTTTCGTTCTCTTCAAACGGTTATACTTACAGAATTCAGCATTTTAGGGTTAAAAGAACCTACAACAGATGATCAGTGGAAAGCTCATAATATACAACATGATATACAGAAGGTACACAAAGAAAAAGAGAATTCCACAACACTTCTTCTCTGCACGTGCCTAGTTCTTGCTCGAAATGCCACCTTTTCTTGGGTAACTGGTTTTACAATGACCTAGCCGGTCAAGCAAAATCCTTGTCTACCGAGTTCCTTGGCTTTGTAAATAGCTTCAACAGATTAAAATAGATTAGGAAAAATGAATCAATAATGATTAAATTAACTGATGATTAAAATTACTATTAAAAAAAAATCTTACTTATGACATGGTTGGGTTAAAGACTTACAAACTCTTATTAGTGGGTATGTTAAAGGGGTAACACTAAGAGGATTAGTCTTGCAAGCGACTTTAACAAAACGGAACATAAGCAAAGTTTGTTTGAAAACAAAACGGAGAATTTTGAGAAATTTTAAGGAATAATTAAAAAAAAAAACTTCATACATCTTAGAAAAATTTTTATAAAACAAAAATTAAAAGAAATATATTCGGCAATGATTAAGTTTTTTGACGTAGAATACGTCATTCTCGGAGGTAAGTAGGGTGGTTGATAGTGATCAGGTGTCGGTATTTATATAACTTTTTGAGCCTTTGGTGGGCCTAAAGTACTGATCGTACAATGTTGATGTTAGCACTTGTTGGTCTGCTTGATCCTCAATGCGACAAAAATTCATGTTAGAACTCTCTAACTTATATAAATTTTACACAATTACATAAAATATAAAGCCAACATTTGATGTTTTTGTTTGCTTAAACTTGCTACCTATTTATCGACAGTTTCCGGTTTTATCGACAAAACCATAAAATTTGTATGGGAGCCCCCCTAAGAAGTGGTCGAAGGGAATAGGTGTCAAAGGCAAAAATGTTCCTTTTGCAAAAGTAATGGGGGTCGGTAATACATATTAACCCTCTTCGGCACTCTCTTGAAGGTCATATGCTCAGGTGTATGGAATAAATATACAAAAAGCATAAAATTTGTATGGGAGCCCCCTAAGGAGTGGTCGGAGGAAATAGGTGTCTAAGGCAAAAATGCTCCTTTTCCAAAAGTAATGGGGGTCGGTGATACATATTAACCCTTTCCGGCACAAAACCATAAAATTTGGATGGGAGCCCCCCTAAGGAGTGGTCGTAGGGAAAAGGTGTCAAAGGCAAAAATGTTCTTTTTATAAAAGTAATGGGGTTCGGTGATACACATTAACCCTTTCCGGCACTCTCTTAAAGGTCATATGCTCAGGTGTATGGAATAAATATACAAAAAGCATAAAATTTGTATGGGAGCCCCCCTAAGGAGTGGTCGAAGGAAATAGGTGTCAAAGGCAAAAATGCTCCTTTTGCAAAAGGAATGGGGTTCGGTGATACATATTAACCTTCTCCGGCACTCTCTTAAAGGTCATATGCTCAGGTGTATGGAATAAATATACAAAAAGCATAAAATTTGTATGGGAGCCCCATTAAGGAGTGGTCGGAGGAAATAGGTGTCTAAGGCAAAAATGCTCCTTTTGCAAAAGTAATGGGGGTCGGTCATACATATTAACCCTTTCCGGCACAAAACCATAAAATATGGATGGGAGCCCCCCTAAGGAGTGGTCGTAGGGAAAAGGTGTCAAAGGCAAAAATGTTCTTTTTATAAAAGTAATGGGGTTCGGTCATACACATTAACCCTTTCCGGCACTCTCTTAAAGGTCATATGCTCAGGTGTATGGAATAAATATACAAAAACCATAAAACTTGTATGGGCGCCCCCCTAAGGAGTGGTCGGACGAAATAGGTGTCAAAGGCAAAAATGTTCCTTTTGCAAAAGTAATGGGGGTCGGTCATACATATCAACCCTCTCCGGCACTCTTTTAAAGGTCATATGCTCAGGTGTATGGAATAAATATTTTGCTAAATAGTTTTTAAAAAAGATGTCATCAAAAGCGAATTGAATAATTCTACGTCTTGTGTTACGACATAGTCGAAACTACTGTATCTTTTTAAATAATTCTTAAAATAATAAAAAAAAAATTTAAAGATTTTCCATATTGTGAGCCCGGGATCGATCTATTTTACGAATCTATGTATTATCGAGATCTCATCAACAACAACTTCTTGTAAAAAATTCACAAGCAGACTGCACAGCAGTTTTCTATTGACCGTCACACCAACTCATAAGCAATCTCTTGTGATATCTGCAGTGCCCTTACTTTGAAACCTACTTAAGAAAATATCGAATAAATGTTGGTGACGTGACGAAGGTACATTTTACCGCGCAGGTTTCCAAAAAAGTTGAAAAAGGCATTTTTTCAAAATTCATCAGCGTTGCATTGAATTGTTACTCGCTGAGTATAAAAGCTATGAGTAAAAAAATGATACGACCGTAAATCTTAATTCTTTGACTTTCTTATAAAATCAAAACAAAAAAGATACAGTAGTTTCGACTATGTCGTAACACAAGACGTAGAATTATTCAATTCGCTTTTGATGACATCTTTTTTAAAAACTATTTAGCAAAATATTTATTCCATACACCTGAGCATATGACCTTTAAAAGAGTGCCGGAGAGGGTTGATATGTATGACCGACCCCCATTACTTTTGCAAAAGGAACATTTTTGCCTTTGACACCTATTTCCTCCGACCACTCCTTAGGGGGGCTCCCATACAAATTTTATGCTTTTTGTATATTTATTCCATACACCTGAGCATATGACCTTTAAGAGAGTGCCGGAAAGGGTTAATGTGTATCACCGAACCCCATTACTTTTATAAAAAGAACATTTTTGCCTTTGACACCTTTTCCCTACGACCACTCCTTAGGGGGGCTCCCATCCAAATTTTATGGTTTTGTGCCGGAAAGGGTTAATATGTATCACCGACCCCCATTACTTTTGGAAAAGGAGCATTTTTGCCTTAGACACCTATTTCCTCCGACCACTCCTTAGGGGGCTCCCATACAAATTTTATGCTTTTTGTATATTTATTCCATACACCTGAGCATATGACCTTCAAGAGAGTGCCGAAGAGGGTTAATATGTATTACCGACCCCCATTACTTTTGCAAAAGGAACATTTTTGCCTTTGACACCTATTCCCTCCGACCACTTCTTAGGGGGGCTCCCATAAAAATTTTATGGTTTTGTCGATAAAACCGGAAACTGTCGATAAATAGGTAGCAAGTTTAAGCAAACAAAAACATCAAATGTTGGCTTTATATTTTATGTAATTGTGCAACAACGTTGCATTGAATTTTTACTCTTCCTCAGGGAACCGCCTATGTGACGCATATGCATCACTTTTGCTGGATTAATATCATACAGCTAAGGCAAGGAAAAAGCACAACCAATGGAGAAGCAAATAAAAAAATGCAAAAGCAAAAGCAACAACACCAACGACAACAACAACATCAACATCATCATCAACATCAACATCAACATCAACATCAACATCAACATCAACATCAACATCAACATCAACATCAACATCAACATCAACATCAACATCAACATCAACATCAACATCAACATCAACATCAACATCAACATCAACATCAACATCAACATCAACATCAACATCAACATCAACATCAACATCAACATCAACATCAACATCAACATCAACATCATTAACATTAACATCAACACCAACATCAATATCAACATCAACATCAACATCAACATCAACATCAACATCAACATCAACATCAACATCAACATCAACATCAACATCAACATCAACATCAACATCAACATCAACATCAACATCAACATCAACATCAACATCAACATCAACATCAACATCAACATCAACATCAACATCAACATCAACATCAACATCAACATCAACATCAACATCAACATCAACATCAACATCAACATCAACATCAACATCAACATCAACATCAACATCAACATCAACATCAACATCAACATCAACATCAACATCAACATCAACATCAACATCAACATCAACATCAACATCAACATCAACATCAACATCAACATCAACATCAACATCAACATCAACATCAACATCAACATCAACATCAACATCAACATCAACATCAACATCAACATCAACATCAACATCAACATCAACATCAACATCAACATCAACATCAACATCAACATCAACATCAACATCAACATCAACATCAACATCAACATCAACATCAACATCAACATCAACATCAACATCAACATCAACATCAACATCAACATCAACATCAACATCAACATCAAAATCAAAATCAACATCAACATCAACATCAACATCAACATCAACACCAACATCAACATCAACATCAATATCAACATCAACATCAACATCAACATCAACATCAACATCAACATCAACACCAACATCAACATCAACATCAACATCAACATCAACTTCAACATCAACATCAACATTAACATTAATATTAACATCAACATCAACATCAACATCAACATCAACCTCAACATCAACAACAACAACAACAACAAGAAACATCGTCACGTCAAAACCTACGGGTGTGCCCACGACACAGCCAACTCTTTTTTATTTTAATTTTATCTAATTTGTTTTATTATTATAAAAATATTATTAACTTTATGAATATAAAAGCTTTTAAGCGATTTTTTTTTCTTTCAGTTGGCAATTGTTGAGTACGCTGAATGTAGCCAATGTGTTCCATGCATTATTTGTGCAGCTGTTACACACTATGTCATATTCAATATAAGCTTAACAAGCTCAGTATAGTGAGAATGTTTATGTGTACAGAGCTTTAAAAATTACTACAGTGTCACCAAGGCATTTTCACCAAGGCAGCATAGCATCAAACAAATAAAATTAATAAATAGTGCAGGGATGGTAAAAGATCATGATTGTGTGTCAAAGATTAGCGCCTACTTCAAGGCTTTTATGTTCATAATGCATTTAATATATTGATGATAATAAAACAAATTAGAAAAAATTAAAATGATAAAATTTCTAATATTATAATACATATAAATTACTTTTAAAATTTGACCAAGAAATTAATGGGAAAAGTTATTCAAAATTATTTTTTACTTTGTAGTGATGTTGAAGTCAGTTTTTTTTTTTTTGTTAAAAAGTTTTTATGAATTAGCGTTAATTAGCGTTAATTTTATTAACTAAGCGTTAAAATTTGTACGAACTTTGCATCCAAAAGTTAAATTTTTGATGAACCTAAATTATTTTTTGGCCGAACTTTGAATTCAAAAAGCGCATTTTCCAGTCGTATTTGACCGTTCAACGTAGAAAATGCAACAAAACCGATACCGATACATTTTTTATTTCATATAATATCCTATGGTGTTATGTTTACATATTTTAGAATTTCAAACAACTACAACAATAACAAAAAATTTGTCATTCTATTGAGCACATGCATTTGCAAAAGTTGAAGAGAGGAAAGCGTAAAAAACCCTTTAACCGGCAGCCTCAGCTCTAATTCGCGACGAAAATATGGAAAACTTTTTATATTCACATTTAATTTAATTAAATATTTCATAAATATTTCGATACCACACGTTTGGAATTTTGTAATGAAACTAATAAAAATAAGGCGGCTTAGTGAAGCTTTTAACTGGGTTCAGAAAAGCAAACAAGGGTTGGAAAAATGTACGAATTCACAAGCACTCCGAGAGAATTAAGATATATTATGGTCAGTATGAGAATTTGAAATTTTTTTAAAATAATAAAAGCAAGATAACTTTGTTGGTTTGCATTAAATATAATTTTTGAGGGAAAAAGTGATTTTCAGCAACTAGGCTGTGAGGAAAACATTTCAAACATGACATTCATTAAATAGAACAACGAAATCGACTTTAAGAAAAGAAGTTACCTGTACCATGAACACACCCATAGATTTTGACGTGACAGTGTATCTTTATGCTTGTCCTTATTCTTGTCCCTATACTTTCCTTTCTTCCCTAACTTGTCATCATCCTCATCTTCATCGTTATTATTATATTTATCCTAATAGTTATTCTACTTCTTGTCAAAAATTTTGTTTAATCCATGTCTGAATTCCTGACCTTATCATTGTTTGAATCTCTTTCGTTATCCGTGTCCCATTTATTTTCCCAATCTATGTTCTAAATCTAATCCTTAAAGTATCAAAGCCCTTATTCTATTTGTTGTCACATAGTCTTCAATAATGTTATAGGTGTGTCATTATCTTTGTCCTAATCCTTCTTATAATATTTTTCTCAATTCTTGTCTGTATTCTTGTTCTAATCCATGTCCAATTCCAAGCTCTTCTTATCTTTATGCGTCTATTTGTATACCACTTATCTTATTTGTAGTCCTAATCTTTGAAATTCCTAAATCCTTGTCTTCATCCTTCTACTAATCCTTGCTCTTGTCCTTATTGTCTTTAATCACCTAGTCTTTAATTCCTAAATCCTCTAGTCCTTGTTTTTTATTTTTTTTTTAATTTTTAAGGAGTTTAAAGAGAGGCCTTATGACCGGGAATGGGAACCACGACATTTAAAGCTACTGTGTTTGTATTTTGCATTTGCTTTGTTGTTGCGTTTTTTGTTGCTACATAACCCATAGCTCTCAATTGCTCACCATGCTCCGCAGCTCGCTTCGAAGCTTGCTCCGTGCCCATAGCTATGACGCATAGTGCTTTGCGCTCAAATTTTGGGTATAACTAGGAGTGCTCCTATGCTAATAAAATTTTGTATGGTTAGTTAGTTTAAGCTATCTAGGAAATATTTCAAAAATGGTTGAAATCAGTCAGTTCCTAGGGGTAAAGTTGACCGATCTTAACGAAACTCGGTCAAGAAGCTAGACAAATAAGATAATAGATGTATACTGAAAATAATTGAAGTCGGTTAGTTCCTTGGGGTACCTCCCTTGAACCTAAATTCATTTTTCACTCGATTTGGTATGGGAAGTAAATACAAAAGTTCACTGATTTCAACGAAACTCAGTCAGAAGGATAGGTAAATAGATTAATAGATGTGCATTTAAAATAGTCGAAATCGGTTAGACCCTAAGGTAGCTTAGACAAGTAATTTCTTGAAGAAGTTCCTCCGCGAAACTATGACTTCATGCATTTTTTTCTATTTTTATCATGAGTGCTAAGAACCAGTCTTCAGTGGTTCAAAGTCCATTTATTTAAATTAAAATAAATACATCATAACATATTTGCTGATGTATAAGAACGCTATAAATATTTGTTGCGTATACTACGTTTTATATAATATGACGATCCTATTAAAATAATAGTATCTTCACTAGTTTTTTTACTGATTTTTAATAGGATTTCCTTATTATTTTTATAAGAGCTCCCATTAGTTTCTAATGAGGTTCGCCGAATTAAATCAATACGGTCCACTTTAAATATAATAGTACATACTATTAAATATTAATTCGATGTACTATTAACTCAAAACTATAACAGTATTAAAATAATAGTAGAAACAGACTATTGATTCAATAGTTTGAATATTATTAATTTAAAGTGATCTATACCATTGACTAAAAACAATAGTAAAAAACTATTCAAATAATCATTATTAGTATTAATTCCATGGGATATTTTTCTGAGTGTATGCGCCCACGAGCATGTGTGTATCATTTGCTTGTGTGACTGAGGCTTATGAGACAGTTCATGAGCCTTACATAACAATAAATGGCAAGCCTGAAAAGAGGGTATATTAGAGCCAACAGATAAGGCACAAAAATTTATAAGACTACTTTGGACTTCTTGGACAAATGTCAACTAATTTTTGGTCCATTGAACTTTTTGAGTTTTATTAACTCCTTCAGCAAAAATCCATGATTATCAGTATTATAGGATCCCCTGGGATTATCTGTGGAAAAAGTTGAATTATGGAATTTTTTTCAGTTTTGTAGAATCCTTTGACGATTATCTAAGATTTCTAAGATTTGTTGTGTTTGGTAGACTCTTTGGTTAAAAATTGCTTTTTTATTGTGGTTCATATGGCTTTAATTTTTTTGTATAGTTTTATAAGGTTTCTATTCAAGAAGTTCACAAAATCAACAAGAGTTCCAATAACCTATTTAGTTTCTTAAATTGTGACATTGCAACCTATTGAAGAATAAACATATATCATTCAAGTGGAACGAACCTATTCCCGTGTACGGCTCACGAAATGTCTCCTGAGCATTCAAATGTCTCATCTGCGCGTAAGTTTTGGTAAGTACATGCAATGAGATCTCAAATTACCCTTTCGAATCGTACGCTCGTAAGAGACGAGAACGGACTACATATTCTGTACTCTGGTTCTAGCATATTACACGCAAAGAAAAAAAAACGTTTATTGCCAGTTTGCCGCAATCGAACTTCGTTTGTCGTGCTTGGGATCGTTATTTGCAAACGTTTCAACAGTTGTCATATTAATAGTCAGTTGCGAGAAACGCGTCATTTAGTTGCAGGTGATTAATTTCGTTTGTCATATACGCGAATGATTTTCAAATTGCAGCAATTGAAAAATTGTTTTTTCCCAACTGAAAACTTCCTTTGTTTTTCCCTTCGTTGTATACACACAACGCTTATAATTCAGAGTTACTTTATGGACAAAGTGTTCTATATAAGCAAATTGGATCTAAGCAATTGGATACAATAAGCAATTCCAATAAGCAATTGGACCATCTCCAACGCGGATGGAGATAGCAACAGAGGTGCGATGAGTACAATCCATAAGAAGACGGACGACATAAGGGGAAAGACAATTAATAAAATAAATAATAATGACCGAAATAGCTTGCAGTATATATATATTTATATAAAATATATTTTTAAGTTGACAACTGAATATTCTTTTGTGGCAAATACAACTAGCAAACGAAGTGTAGTTGTCTAATTTTTCAGTTGCGGTAAACGAAAAATTTCTTTGCGTGTAGAAGAAAAGTACATAACTGTTTTTAAAAAACAAAGAAAAATGTTGGCTGTGTCAAGGACATATCCATAGGTTTGGACATGACAAAGTAACTTTAAGTTCGGTCTTATTCTTATCCGTATCCTTTCTCCTGTCCTTAAACTTGTCACGTGACTTATGTATTTACTCAAAGCTGAACTAAAAAAAACAACTTGATTGGTTTAATGCTGAAGACTCACTGTGTCTTTATTTCTTTGGGTATTTATATTTAAAAATTACAATGCTTGTTCTTGGGCTTCAAACATTCCCAGAATTAATATAAACAGAATTTTAATTATAACCTACTTAAGATTGCAACATTGTAATGTTGCAATTGTATACAAAATAAAATAGTTGAATTTATTGGTTGCGACATAATAATGTTTCAATCGTATTGAAAAGTAATAAAATAATTCTTAGAATACAATGTATTGTAACCTAATTGCAGCTTTTCCATATTGGAAAAGAAAGAAAGAAAATAAAAAATACTTTGTCATTAAAAATGTGTAAAATGTTTATTGTTTGATCAGCAAGTTCGCCCTCTGTGGTTTTGGTGGTGGTTGCGTTGTAACTGCTGCCGTTGTTGTTGTTGTTGCAGCGGCGTGTGCTGTAACTTCTCCCCCCTTGAAGTAGAGCGACGGCCAAAATGAAGTCATTGGGGCAGGAGCGAAAGATTTTAGTGTTGGCGGTATTGAATCTTTGCTGGATCTTCTTCGGACGAAAATTGTGATTATAAGTACTGCTAATATAAGGATGGCTATGGATGCTGAAGTGAAGTGATGTCACACATTTGTTTCTATTTTTAAACTTCGTAGCTTGGTGTCTGTCTCGAAGTTATATTCTTTAAGTTTTTGTAGGTTGAGCACTTCGAAAGTTGTGTTTGTTTGGATCTTGTTAGGTGATAGTGGTGGAACATGAATTGTGTCCCAGAATATTTCATGATCATCTTCGTATGTAATACCGTTTATCTCAACATTGCAGTTCCTGAAATGAAGTAGTGCTGTGTTTTGTATCTCTATGTCTTTGATGCTGCAGGTTGTTTTTATTTGCGTGGTAGGTACATTGATAAATAGGATAAAATTCGGTTCTGGTTGGGTGATGGATTCTATACGTCCGACATCTTGCAGTGAGCAGTGAGCTGGTTCATTTTTTAAAAGTTTTCCAACGCAATTTGAGTCCGTTGGGCTGTTTGTTGCTTTAGATTCTAAGCAATAATAGGTTGATTCTATTCTTGGGCAAGGTGCGTTAAAATATTGTATGTTCTTTACATTATAATTTATAAAAGGCTTAGTAATTATAAGCTTAGTGTGATGTATAGGAAGTGGGATTACATGATAAAAAGTATATTTTTCTGGTGATAAGTTAGGAATACGTATATTAAAAATTATATTTGTGTTATTATAATATGCTTGCATGCCTAAAAGTTCATACAATTGTTCTAATGATTCGATTTTTTGATCTTGTTTAAGTAACCGATTTTCAATTTCTTTTAATTCATCGATTGATAATAATAACTTCGGTATAACATTTAATCTACTTAGTAATATTGCTTCAGCTATATTTGATATATGGTTGCTTAGTAAATCGATATTAAAGTTAATTTGATTCAGATATTGGGTTTCTGCAAGTAAATCTTCTTGTTGTTTAATTTTGTTTGCTGAGCTTTCTATAAATGTTTTTATGATTTTTTGGTCTGTATTAATATGTTCAGTTATATTTTTAAATCTATTGATTAGTTGGAAGTTAATTGCATGTTGTGTTTCTACTATTTCTGTCAAATTACTTGTTTTGGATGTAAGAATTTCTATTTGTTTATTTATGTCTTGGGCGTCTTTTGCGTCCATGTTTCCGGTAATAAATTTTATTGCTGATCCTAGACCATCAATTAATCCTCTTTTATGTCTTTTTATTGGTGTTAGTATAGATAATTTTTCTTTTAATTCAGTGAGTTTTAATTTGGTGATGCGTAATGAATTGGTGTATGTTGTTTTGTCTTCGAATATTTTCAAAGTTTCAGAGATGTTCGCGATATTGTATTCATAATCGTTGAGTTTAATTATGTGAATAAGATTGGTAAAATTAGTGATAGTTCGCGATGTTCCAAGGTGTAGGGGTAGTATCGAATAGTTGTTAGGTAAGTTGTGTATTTCGATGATTTGTGCAGATGCAAGTGTTAGTCTGAGAAAAAGGAGAGAACAAAAAAAAATTAGTTTGTTTTAATTTTTTCTTAGTATTACCAATATATGTGAGCGTATGCTGTTTCTATAATTTCTTATTTTATAGTTTATTAAAATTATTGATCAACCAATCATATTCATTGAAGGTTGATCTCATCCTTTTTTCCTGGTGCTGTAATCATATTCTCTGATTGTGCTTTAGTACTCATTGGATGATAAGGATATTGATATATTTATTTAGTTAAATGTTTTAATTATCGATTGAAATTATTTATTTCGTCTTCGTAATTTGCCTTTATGCATTTTCTTTTTTTTAATAGTTAATACTGTTACTTTATTATTTTTTGAGATTGTGTGTTTTGAAAATCTGGGTGTTAGCTTGTTACGTCTAGCTTCTTTTCTAAATACAATTTCGTTCTCGTTGTAATTTTCTGCAAGCTCTCTTGATTCATTTAAATTATCTAATCTTGCTCTGGTGGTTTTTTCCACTTTTTCTTTTATTTCTGGGTATAATTTTTTTATAAATTCGTTTAATTTAGATAAATACTCGTGCTCGTCTGTAGATTTTAGTGTTTTCAGAAATTTGTACGGTCTTCCAAAAAAAAGTTCATAGGGGGTGTGTTTGGTTGAAGAGTGTATAGCATTATTGTATGTGATGAGCGTTTCGGATAGCATTTCGTCATGTTCAGTAGTCAATTTGTGTTCTTTGCGTGTTGAAAGTATTATTCTATATATTTCTGTTAATGTCGAATGGAGCCTTTCTACTGGAGCGTTACTGCTCGTTTGTTGAAAGGATGTGAAATGAAGTATTATTTCGTGCTGACTACAAAAATCTTTAAATATGTTGGCTACGAATTCTGATCCTTGGTCACACACAATTTTTTTCGGAGTGCCGTAAAGGCTAATATAAGTTTTGAATGCTTTTAAAATTGTTATACTAGTTCTGGCATTCAGTGTGAAGGCTGCAGCGAATTTGGAAAATTTATCTATAAGTGTTAAGATTTGGTTATTATTTATAGTATATATGTCTATATGAACTATTTCTAATGGTTTCATTGGTAGTTCTGGTTGTTCGCGTCGTATCTTGGGAGGGTTCCTGTCATATTTTTGGATTTTGCATTTATCGCAGTTGTTAAGGGTTTTTGTAATTTTATTCTTCATATTTGGGAAATATATTTCTCTTTTTAAATGTAGGAGACATTCATCTATTCCTCAATGATTCGATTTTTCGTGGTAATTGCGGATTATTTGTTCTTGCTCGTCCTCAAGTGTGATATCTTTGAGGATCTCTTTACAGCGAATAATACGGAATGTTTTATTGTGAGAAAAGTATTTGGAGAAAACCGACTGTACAATTGGAAATATGGTGTCGTTTGTAAAAATTGCGGTAAGTCTGTTAGTTGGTAGGAATTTTTTGAATATATCTATTGTTGTATCTTCGTTAAATACTGGTCTTCTTATTGTCCTTCTTTGACGATTTTTGAAGATTGTCTGGACTGTCATTGGTGATCCCTTATCGTTAACTTCTAGTATCATTTGCAGATTAAATTCGTTAAGCGGCTTCTCAGATATAAAGATACCGTCGTTCAAATTTTCATCGAGGCTGTGAGCTGTATTTGATATTGTTTCGTTTGCATTATCGTTGGTGTTTAATTCATGAAATTTGCAGTCTGAGTGATTAATTTGAATACGGCTAAGAGCGTCAGCGTTTGTATTCCATTTGCCTTTTTTGTAAATCACTTCATAATCGAATTCTTCGAGTCTTAGTCGCCATCTTACCAGTTTTGAATTTGGTTCCTTGAGACTCATAATCCATGTAAGTGGTTTGTGGTCTGTTACTATTTGAAATTTTCGTCCAAATAGGTATGGACGAAAATATTTATTTGCCCATACGATCGCCAGTAGTTCTTTTTCGATAGTTGAATATCTACTCTCTGTTTCTGAGAGTGTTCGACTCGCATAGCAAATTGGTTTATCAGTGCCTATTGGTCCTTGGGATAGAATTGCGCCAATCGCGAAGTTACTCGCATCCGTGGTGAGAACAAACGGTTTTGTAAAATCTGGATGTTGTAGTATCGGGTCGTTTGTTAAGAGATCTTTGCAAGTTTCGAAGGCTTTTATGTATTCGTTATCCTGTATAATTTTGGCATCTTTTCTCAAACATTTTGTAATAGGTCTTGTCAATTTTGCCAAGTCCTTGATGAATTTTCTATAATAACTTATTAACCCTATGAAACCTTTGATTTCTTTACGAGTTTTTGGTATTGGATAGTTTTTGATAGCATTAATTTTCATTGGATTTGGTTTTATTCCCTCAGGTGTTATGATGTGACCTAGAAAAGCGATTTCTTTTTTCATGAACTCGCATTTATCCATTTGTATTTTGAAGTTGGATTGGCGGAGCTTCTCAAAAATTAGTTTGATGCTTTCAAGGTGTTCTTGCAATGAGGTCGAAAATATGATGATATCGTCAAGGTATACTAAGCATTTTTTTCCAATAAGTTCTCTTAACACGTTGTCCATAACTCTTTGAAACGTAGCTGGCGTATTTTTTAGGCCAAATGGCATTCTGACGTATTCATAATGCCCATCTTCGACTGTAAATGCCGTTTTTTGGATGTGCTGTGGGTCCATCTCTATTTGATGGAACCCACTTGCAAGATCTAGGGTTGTAAAGTAGAGGCATTTACCTAGTTTGTCCAAAATTTCCGCTATGTTCGGTAGCGGATATCTGTCTGATATGGTTTTCTCATTGACTTTCCTGTAGTCAATTACTAACCGCCATTTTTGTCGATTGCTGGCGTCACTCTTTTTGGGCACTATCCAAACTGGTGAACTCCATGGAGAATAGCTTTGTCTGATAATTCCCTGATCCAGCATTTCGCTGATTTGTTTTCGAACTTCCTCCTTGTGTACATACGGGTATCTGTATGACTTAGTGTACGTTGGAATGTCATCTGTTGTTTTTATTTGATGTTTTATTTCATTAGTAAACGTGAGTGGCTCATTTTGTTTGTGTATAATGTCTTCGTACTGTTTACATAGTTTTACTAGTTCTCTAAGTTCCTCTGAATTGAGGTGATCAGTCCTGAGGAGGTCACGAATATATATCTCTTGTGGACATCTGTCTTTGACAAGGTTTAAATTGTTTAGTTCTACAAAATTCGAAGGTGTGTACTTCTCAACTTTAATTGGCTGCTCTATGAGTAGTTCTTGTTCGGTTTGGGAGTAGTTGATTATTTCAACTGTGCTGTACCAGTTTTCGGCGTGATACAGGCCCTCAGAAAGAAAGAGGTTTGGTTTGAGTTCTATTGTGTTGATATAAATGTCACCATTTTGGTTATCAACTGGAAGCTTAGCTAGAATTTTTGATTTGTCGGGTATTAAAATTTTTCCTGATGTTAGGTTGGGTTTTAGTTGAATTTTATTAACTGCGTTTATTGTTGCTAGTGTTTGAGTTTTTAAATCAATCTTTGCTTCTAATAACGTTAATGCATCTAATCCAAGAAGGCCATCAAAATAGCTGTGAAATTTAAATATTAGAAATTTAAGAGAACCATTTTGGTTAAATTCTTCGAAGATTGGCAGAGTTGTCTGTTTGTTTAGTTGATGTTTTTTAAAAGCAGTTGAAATTATAATTTGTTTACATTCGTATTGTTTGTTTTTGGGAATATATTCAGGATTTATAAAACTTGTGGAAGCTCCTGTGTCTAAAAGAAACCTAAGATTTCTGCCAAAAGGTGAGGATATTAAAATATATGGTAAGAATTTTCCGTGTTTATTTATTTCTATATATCCTGTTGGGTTTCCGAGGCTAATTCGGGAAAATTTTGTTGGTCTTGTATGTTTGTTAGGTTATTAACGTCGTTTTCAAAGTATCGGTCTAGTGTATGATTATTAATTTCATTGAAATTGAAGTTTCCAGGCTTGGAATATCTTGTTTGTGTGCTTTGTTTGGGTTGGAACGATGCTATTGTGTTATGTTGTGGTTTAGTAGTTCCTACTGGATTGGTTCTGAAATTTCCAGACTCTTTGTATGGGTTGTTTTTAATCATTCTATTATTAAAGGGGTTCGTGTTATTCTGACTATTGTTATTGGTGTATTTGTTATTGAAATATGAATGTTGCGGATAAGGCTGATTGCGGTATTGTATTCTATCAGGGTATTGGTTATAAGATTTATTTGGATAACTTGGGTAGGTTTGAGGAGTTTGATAAGATTGTCGGAAGTTAGCTCTTTGATAAGATATATTTTGTTCTTTGATACAGAACGATAAAGCTGACGCTAAAGAGTCTGGTTGCATCGTCCTAATTCTAGAACCTAAAGGTTCTTTAAGGCCACTGAGAAATGAGTTAAGGCACATGTCAGCGTAAAGGTCTTTTTTCGCTTTTACCACGTTTGCGTCTGTTTCGTGGAGTAGGATGTTGTTGCATAGTGCAGACTGTAGTTCGATTATCTCACTGTAAAAGCTTTCTACAGTCTTATTTGCTTGCATAGTGCTGTGCAAATCTCTTATTAGTGATGTTTCTGTCCGTTTGTCTGCGTAGTGTAGTATGAGATTTGCCTTGATCTCATCCCAATTCAGTGGGGTGCCATACATATTTAAGATTTCGTTAGCCTGTCCCTCGATCTTGTTCCTAATGGCTCGTAGCAGTATTTGTCCATAAGGGGTATTATCTGTGCCTCTGATATAGAGTAGGATTTCTTCGACATTGTTTAGGAATTCATTTAATAGTCTTGAGTTCCCGTCAAATTTGGGAAGGTCTTTTATGGCGTCCGGAATTCTTAGAGAATTGAAAATGTCTAGATGACTCGGTGCAGTGGTATTAAGTTGCTCGTTTGATACTGACATAGTGCTATTAAGTTCGTCACTTGTGAAGGATTGGTTGTCACTATTGCTTTTATTTGGGCTATTGTGAGCTGTTTCTTCGTGAATAGAAGTTAAACTTCTAGTTATTCTTCTTAATTGATAGGGTATAAAATTAAGTTTTTGTGAAGCCTTTTGGTTTTTAGGCATTTAAATGATAAGAAAAGAAAAGAAGCAGAGCAGAGAGAAAAAAAAAATAGACGCAATATGAGGTATGTTATTTGTTTCGCAAATGTAATACAAACACTTTCCCATATAGGCTGTGAGTCACTATATTTTTAATAATGTTCGTACTGAGCCGCTGTACCGATAGCCGTCGATACTCCTAGTCTGGGATGTGCTTAGTTGAACAGAATGGTACTAGTGTATTGCACTTTATTCAATTTTTGACTATATCGCTGTACCGATAGCCGTCGATACTCCTAGTCAGGATGGAGTATAGTCAAAAACGAGAATATTTGCTCTTAAACTTTCTTTAAAAATGGCAAAGCAAAAAAAAATTTTTTTTTTTTTTTTTTTTTTTTGATTTATAGTCGTATACGATTATAAAGCTAGGTCTACACGATACAACGGTTGTACCAATATCGGCTGCTATTTGACGGTTGTGTGCGATTATTGTATCGTTTGGATGCAAGCGTGCGACGAAGTTATTGCAATATTGCACGGTCGAATGGTAAAATTAGCCAACTGCTGTACGATGAGCGATTGTACAGCCGTTGTATCGTGTGGACCTAGCTTAATAGTATCTTTTCTCACTTTTAATTTTATATATATATGTAGCCTGAGCTTTAAGAGTTAATATACATTCTGCTTTTTTTCTATTAATGTATTGTTGTGTGCCAAAAGAGTATAATTCAGCTTGTGTGTTATAGTAATTTTCCATAAGAATTTATATGTTTTGATTATATATAAAAAAAATTTTTTTGAGAACATACAATATTATTCACTCTTACATAAAGCCCACTGCGATTATAAGCATCTTTCTTGGTCCGATTTTTTTTATAAGGTGTGTTGATATACATATGTGAATTCCTTTAAGCGACGAAGGATCAATGATGTCAAAGTTGTTCTTTCCAGTGATTAGGGACAAAATTGTTGGTTTTAAAGTTGAAGTTCCAACGATGAGTTTGGAGTTTTATGATGAATTGGAGTTTGAGTCCTTAGTTGATGATGGATTGAAGTTCTTTTTATATATTTCACTTTATTGTAGGTTCTATTCCAGTGATAAAGAATTAAAATTCTACAGCATTTGTTTGCTGTTCACAGGCCCGATCGACTGCGCCACTTATGTATTTACTCAAAGCTGAACTAAAAAAAACAACTTGATTGGTTTAATGCTGAAGACTCACTGTATCTTTATTTCTTTGGGTATTTATATTTAAAAATTACAATGCTTGTTCTTGGGCTTCAAACATTCCCAGAATTAATATAAACAGAATTTTAATTATAACCTACTTAAGATTGCAACATTGTAATGTTGCAATTGTATACAAAATAAAATAGTTGAATTTATTGGTTGCGACATAATAATGTTTCAATCGTATTGAAAAGTAATAAAATAATTCTTAGAATACAATGTATTGTAACCTAATTGCAGCTTTTCCATATTGGAAAAGAAAGAAAGAAAATAAAAAATACTTTGTCATTAAAAATGTGTAAAATGTTTATTGTTTGATCAGCAAGTTCGCCCTCTGTGGTTTTGGTGGTGGTTGCGTTGTAACTGCTGCCGTTGTTGTTGTTGTTGCAGCGCCGTGTGCTGTAACTCGTGCCTTATCTCTATTCATATGTTTTACCTTATACTTGTCTAACTCCTTGTTCTCTTGTCTAACTCCTTGTTCTCTTGTCTAACTCCTAATTATTCTTTTAATCCTTATAATGCCCAAATTCTTGTCCTACTTCTTGTCTGAATCTATTTCGTCAATCCTTGTCCCAACCATTTTACTAATTCTTGTCCTTAGCATCCAAATCCTTAGCGTCCAAATTCTTGTTTTAATTCATGCCCAAATACTTCTTCTAGTCCTTATCCCAATCCATTTCACAATCCTTGTCCCAATCTTTTTATATGTTTTCAAACTGGTTGAATTCTATATATTTTCAAAAAAATCAATGTGCGCCATTTTTTTAGGCATCCCTGATTATGTACGATCGATTCTCAAGCCTCTTGAACTCTGTTGATGTTCAATAAATTTAAGTGTTCCATACACAAGGAGAGGTTGAATTTTTTCTCTAATAGGAAAAAACATTTAACCTTAAATATTGGCCAGCGAAGTAAAAACACATTTACTGCCATTCTTTCTCTAGCAATCATTAATTCATTGAAGTTGTCTTTGGCGCATTAAGGATATGAAACTAAATAAGTTAATCGTTAAACTGATCAAGATTTATTGCATTGACCAAGCTCTAATACACTAACAACCACAACAACAACAACTACTACTACAATGATTTCTGTTCATCGTTACAATCGATATGGGCGAACTACGTGTATAAATGAAACAACAACTTGGAGCATTAATTATATTAAATTTTTATTTAAGGACATCAGCCAGCGTAACAAAGAGAGCACAAGGAATCAATGGCGTCTTTAGCTTAAGATGAAACGGGAGTGTCCTTCTGTTCACACACTCGCAGGGGAATTATTAAGATATCTTGATAGCACCACAATAACAACAACAACCGTTGCAGCAGCAGTTCCTGCCTCAAGATCAATTGGTCAATTTCCAAGACAAACAAATTAACACATACACATGAATACCTACACATATGGTTTATGTGTGTGTGTGCATTTAAGTTAAAATGTTCACAATCATACGCACTCATACCAGGCGCTCGTAACCAAAGGGGGATTTTCGGGTATATCTCCCCCTCCATAGGGTAAAAATTAACAAAAACTTCGTTCAAATTAGATCATTAAAAGAATAGGTTGATACGAGTTTATTTCAGGGGGTCCGCCGGATTTATTAACTTTAAATGTTAATAAATATATTTGCAAAATTTGAAAACGATTGCTTTTTTCCTTCTGTGAAAAAAATTCCCGAAAAAATTTTTTTTTTTAATTTGTAACCTATATGTCCTCTTAACCTTATACCTACATTAGAGTGGAACGAAATGTATGAAAGCAAAAACTATTCATGGGCTTCATATATTTTTGAAAACAACGCTTAAAAAAATAAATTTCTGCATCTTTAGTTTTTTTCTGCGACATAACTTTTGACTGCGCCCAAGGGTTTATATATTTCATTGTCAGACTTTTTTTTTCTGAAATCCAAAAATATTAAGAGCTAATTTTTTAGATGCAAACGTCTTCATTAACTCATTTAAAAACTTGTCATGTATGCGCTAGAAGATATTCAGGTTCAAAGATCACCGAAATCGGTCATTTGCTTATATCTCCACTCTGCTCAAAGTTAATATGAAATTTCTACTTTGCTTTATTTAAACATATCTAGTCGCATAGCTCGGAAACTGTTTGTTTTATGTTAAAACTGTTAAGGGCATTTTTGTAGAGAATTATCTGATCTACAATTTTGTTCTGAGCATATTTTCTGTCCTACAAAGAGGAGCGGAGATATAAGCAAATGACTGATTTCGGTGATCTTTGATCCTGAATATCTTCTAGCGCATACATGGTATCATAGAAAACTCTGGACAAGTTATCAAACTAAACTTTGGATTTCAGAAAAAAAAAAATAAAATAAGTCTGTCATGAAATATATAAACCCCCGGGCGCAATCAAAAGTTATGTCGCAGAAAAAAACTAAAGATCCAGAAATTCTTTTTTTTCCGTAGTTTTCAAAAACATATGAACATATGAAGTTTTCTTATTTACCTTATGCCTACATATCTAAATATGTAGACAACTGAAAATGTAATATTTTTGTTCTGTTTTTTACAAATTCTTATTGTTTGTCATATGTTGTTTGTTTTGTTTTTTTAGAAACCATAAAGATAATGATAAAAACACTTAATCTCATCGAATTGGTTTCTTTTTGCATTTAGAAATTTTTTATAGGGGTGACACCATGAGTATCCGCCCCGGGTGTCACCAAGCCTAGGAACGCCACTGGTATCACTAAGTTAGTCGCTTGACAGTTTTGAAAGAAAATGTGTTTTATACAAAATCTACATGTATGTTCTTTGTAATTCAATAAAAACTTATGAGACAGCCAAACAATTTTTTATTTATTTAAAAAACAAATGTTACACCTCTTTTTGAAACACTCTACATAATTTATTGATTGCTAAGAAAATATCTAAAAAAACATGGGAAAAATCTATTACCGGATGCTATAACCTATGAATATAGCCAATGCTTCAGAAGCTTTAAATAACAATAGTTCTGAGGTTTGCCATTGAGGTCTGCAGAGAGATTGAGACATTGAGGTCTGCAATTGAAATAATTTTCTGTCAGGTCAGACTTGACCCTGGGATCAACCGATTTGTACCGACTGGTCGGCATACTTAAAGCACCAAATGACCAACAATATGAATTTAATTAATATTTTCAAAATTATGAAGCATAATTTCCCAACTAACACTATTATTTTGACCCGTAGATTTTGACGCACGTGAACGTTTTTTTATCCTTGTCCTTGTTCTTATCCTATCCTTTTTTTCTATCCTTTCCTTTTCTTCCAATCTTGTCCTCATCCTTAGCCTTGTTGTTATATATATCCTAATAATTGTCCTACTTCTTGTTTAAAACATTGTTTTAATCCTTGTTCTATTCCTTGTCCCATTTCTTGTTCTTATTCTTTTCTCAATTTTGTCATAAAATATTGTTTTAGGTGAGTTTAAATTTTTGTCCGAGTACTTGTTGCAATCCTTGTAGCAATCCTTACCGCAATCCTTATCGCAATCCTTGCCACAATCCTTTTCCCAATATTCTTGACATAGTTCTTGTCGAATGCTCTAATCTTTGTTCTTTTCCTTATCTTATAGCTGGTTCTAAACTTTGTCCAAATCACAGCCCTCATCTTTTTAAAATCCTTGTCCTAATCTTTATACAAATCCTTCAACTAATACTTGTCCTTATTTTAATTTGAATTTAATACATTTTTATTTTTATTTTTTTTTTTTCTTTTGCATTTGGTGCAGTTAGGTTTTTTAAGGGGTTCTCTGAGAGGCCCCATGACGCCATTAATAATTTTTTTTCTTTTTTCTTTTTGTATGACTATAGTCATACATTTATAATACCATGTAACGTGATTTAATTGCTGTTGCATTTCTTAAATAATTTTTTTTTTATTTTCGTCATGTAGTAATAAAATTTTTCGTAACATTTCTACTCAGCGGGTATTAGTTCTATACAACAATATTGCAATTTTGTTGCATAGATGGCTACATACGCGTCCTGACTGTGTCATAATATATTTTTTAATTATTGTTGTAATAAATCCTTCATTTCTGTTTTATAACATTTATCGTGCCAGTTATACTCACCGAGTAATAATTCCATGCAACGAATTTCGATCTTGTAGAGACTTTCTCTACGACCTCATGACATGGAGAATTTTGTTGTCTATTTTTGTCATTAGGGCTAAGAACTAGCCTTTCCTGGCGTAAAATTCCTTTAACCGTAGCACCTATATTTAGAGTGTGTAACAAATTTGCAGTTTCGTTGCGTTGGCAGCTCCCTCCGCGTTCCGATGAAGTCTTTAATTTGTTTTTTTATTTCTATTTGTCTTTATTGTTTACCTAATTTCTGTTAACCTAATTAACCTTTGCTGTTGTACCATAAATTTTCTCTAAGCACGTATACTCAGCGAGAAACAATTTATTGCAACGCCGATGTATTTTAATAAAATGCCTTTTTCAACTTTTTTGGAAACCTACGCGGTAAAACGTAACGTTGTCACGTCAAAAAATTTGAAAATGCCCTCTTTGGCTATATATTTTCGATATCAAAATCCCCCCAAGAAAAAACCTGGCTACGACCCTGTACCACACACGTACATACACATGTCACACCTATGTCACTACTTCCCGTTTAATGGTTTATTTATAAACATTTGCTGCTGCTGTACCTTCCGGTTGAATCTGAGCGTCTATCGGCTGACCTCGCAATGATGTTCACTATTTTATTGCGAGTGTGGAGATAGCTTTAATACTTCAAACTATCCCAACCCAAACGTACACTCCTACTGCTATAGAAGAGACACACATTTACTAACACACAAGACTGCACACATACTCATGTGACAAATTAACACGCTACGATTTATTGCAGTTCACGTCACGGTACAGTTACGGTAAATTGTTGATTAAGAACTTGGGAGCAAGGCATCTTCTCTGCCGCTTACCTCTTTAATAGCACAGCGTGGGTGTGGCATTTATGGAAAAGTTGAACAAAAAATAAAATTTATTCGTCTCGTGAACTCTTTCTTTCATTCTTAAATTTTCACTTGCATATTTTTAAGAATAATTTTATATAAGAGGCATTTATTTGAATTTCAGTTGCAATTTCGTCAAAGTTAATCCTTTATATCCTATAAACTTATAATTTGTGCTTTAATTCAAGTATATTTCAAAGAATGCTGTTGAAATTATGTTGAAAACTAAATCCGAAATTGTTAGAAAATATTTCTTATTGATTTGGGCGAAGTTAAAATTCCTTACATTAAGGGTATTCACAATTGCGTAGTTTTCATAAAAATAAAATAAATAACTGGCCATTTCAGTCCTTGAAAGGACTTTGACCTAGCTTCTTATGATCAATTGTGTTGTGCGTGTTATTAAGTTTGTACATAATTGACCGAGAAATGGACCTACAGGCTTAACGCCGACTCCGAACTGCGATGAACGGAATGTTGTTATTCTCAAGAAGCTTTACATGGCATTTTTATTACTCTCTGAGGTTTGCCATTGTCTGCAGAGAGGTGGCGGCCGTACAGAAAAATTCTTTTAATTCAAATAATTTTCTGTCGCTGCTGGGGTTCGAACCTGGGTCTCCCGGTTCATTGACATAGAGGCCACGCACTTTCATTGTGGTAAAAATGAAAGTAGTTTTCTTTGTGGTTAAAAAAACCCCCCGTGGTATTAATACCACACTTTATCAAGCGGTTTTTATATTTGTTGTTCTGTTACATGAAAGCTCTAAAAACCAAAGGGTAGTAAACAGCTGATCGGTTGCCAGTTATTTTCTAATTGCAAAAATGGAAGAAATTTAAAATGTTAGTTCAACTTCTTTAAGCCATATATTAACAAAATATATCAAATTGGATAGTTCAATTATTTGCAGAGTAACAAACATTTTTAAATTTTATTTTAAATGGTTCACATAATTGTGGTTTTCAGCTATGGTAAAAATACCACAATACCACGATACCACACAATTGTGAATACCCTTATTATTTTGATGAGGATATTTTATATGATTAATAAACGTGGTTTTCATCCAATTTTTTCGTTTATCAAACTCTTGTACGTTTTGAACAACAAAGCTTATTCGTATGTGTAAAATAAATGTATCAAGCAGGGTATGGAAAGGTAAGTACTCGCTCATGTAAGTACCCCAGCAGTTATTTTGGATTCAATTGAAAAAGTGAACTAGTTCATTTCTAGCGCAGTTAGAAGTAGAAGTATAAAGTACAAAAGGCGTTCAGTGTATCCCAGTGGAGAATCTATTTGAGTCCACAAAACCTAACAAATTTCAATAACCCAACCAGTTATACATATATACAATTCCAGTAGAACCTATTATCTAACAATCATAAATTTTTGTCTCAAAAGTCCACAAAACCTTACAAATTTCTATAAACTAACTAGTTTTTAATGTGATTCCGGTGGTACCTATTTATCTGAAAATAATTGAATTTTATCCCAAAGTCTACAAATACAAAAAGTTGCATATATATTCTCAGTGGAACCTATTTGACTGATAGTCATAGATTGTAGTTCAAGGATTCTACAGATCCCAAACAATTTCCAATAACCCAACTTGTTCCATATAAAATTCTTGGGGAACCAATCTATTTGAAAATCTTAAATTTTTATCCAAGTAGGACACAAAACCGAAAATAGTTCTAATAACTAAACTAGTTAGATGATGAGATGTGCTAAAGTATAAAATTTTTCCAAATTTAGTCGTTTAGTCAATGTAAAAACGGGAAATTTCATAATATCATAGCAGTGAAATTTTTTCACATGAATTCTAGTGGAAATCGAAGAAAATGGAAACCGTGGTTTTGGTGGAGTAGGTGAAATGGTTGTTTGCGAGGGTCCTATGAATAGCGAACGGTACACAAATACGCTCAAAAATGCACTTAAACCATTTTTTACACGGATTTTTGGCGATACCAACATGGAAAACGCTGTCTATCGACGAGATAACGCACCTTGCCACAAGTCCGCTACAGTTATGCGCTGGTTTCCACAAAACCACGTGCCGCTCATTGATTGGAATGCCCAGTCGCCGGACTTAAATCCACCATAGAGAAGGAGTGCACCGAATATATATGGTGGGCACATCCCATACAGCCCAAATTTGCGATATCGAATAAATTTAGAGTTATAGGTCACACAGCCTCAGAAGTCGGTATTCGACCTAAAATCACACGTACCATTCCACTGGTTACATTTTATGGGCGTTGAAATATGGGCGTGGCACTTTTCAGCAGCCCAAATTTTCGGTATAACTTTCGAACTATAGGTGACAAATCAATGAAACTCGGTAGGAACTTCCTATTTAGTTGTGTTCTTCGACTGGAAAAATTGAAAGAGCATTAGACAAGGGGGCGTGGCACCATCTATACAATTCAAAGTTTTTATGTCCAATAGCTTCGGAAGTAAATGCCGTATAACAATGAAACTCAATATGGAGTTCCCACTTGGTTATTTCTTTCTACTAGAAAGTAGAATATGGCAAGTAGGGTACAGGGACGGGCATTGGACAAGGGGTGTGGCTGCGCATATATAAGCTTTAAAAGTAAGTCATAGAACATGGTAAAGAATGGAGTTACTATTTTGTAATTTCCTGCTGGAGGTGCATATGGTGCGGTATGAGTTCGGTTACATTCGTACATGAGAGAAGAAAGAAAAAAATGTTTTCAATAAAAATACAAAAAAAAAAAAAAAAATCAATTTTAAAATGGTCGGATTTCAACTAAAGTACTATCGATACTAGTAGTAGAAAATAGAAAAGAGTGAAAACTCCCCGGTAGTTTCGATTCAGAATTAGGCTGATTTTTTAGTAAACATTTCTGAGCAACCCTAATCAAGTCAAAGCTAACTGGAGATCAGTGTGTTTTCCAGAGTGGATAGGATGCAAAAGACAGAACTACTGTTGAAAAAAAAAGTTAAAAATATTCTGACATTGAAATAAAACTCTTTGGGTAAGTTTTTTCATTATTTTTTTATTGATTTTTTTCGGTTTTTTTCACTCAATTAAATTTTAACATTTTTTTTTTTTTTGCTTTATTTTGTTTGTTTGTGTATTTTTATTGTTTTCATATGTTATTTATAATAGTCTCATTATATAATAAAATATTACTTTATGGGAGTTTTTTGTTTTTTTTTTGTTTTGTTTTGATTTTTTTATTTTTTTTTTTTTTTTTTTTTAATCTATCACTTTTTAAGTAAGCTTACATCAATAATAGTAAACTTAAGAATAATAAAAAAGACATAATTATTATTATTATTATAAAGTTATTATAAAAAGAAAAGAAACAAATTAACATCCTGCATTAACAATTCATGGTGTTTTTATAGCAACTGCTTCTAAATAATAATAATAATAACAGCAGAGGTAAGAATAAGAATAGAGGTGTTAATAAAAAATGTTCATTATACATATGTTATTTTCTTGTATTTAACTTTTACATATGTGTATTGTTGTGTGTGTATAAGTGTGAGTGTGTGAGTGGCTGTGTGTATATGTGGAAGAGGATCCAATTTATATTCATTAAGAACTACAGGAATAAGTCGCAAAAGTATTGAGTTTTAAAATAAAGAGAAATATTTACACAAAAAATAAAAAAAAATTAAAATTTAGCATTTTTGTTTTTTTACAAAATCTTGTTTTTGTTTTTTTTTTTTTCTATACTAAGTTTAGTCCAGGTTATTATTTAAACATTGCCATCAAAATTATAGCTGCTGAAAAATTTTGTTTTCTTTTATTTCTTTGTCTTAGACTTCAATGTATTTAGTTAATAATATTTAAATATATATTTATTCATAACTTCTAAATAATCATTAGCATATAATTATTTTTTTTCGCTGAATTTTTTAGTTTTAAACTTTTTTTTTAGTCTTATTGTAGGTTTTATTGATCTTTTATATATTTTTTGGTCAATGTTGCCTTTAAAAAGCATTTTTGAACAAAGTTTTTCTTATTTGGAATTTTTTTTTTTCTCTATTTTGAAAAGTAACGAATTTCTGATATCAGTTTTTAAGGGAAGAAGGTTGGTTGTTGGGGACAGAGGGCTAAGAAAGCAATATGAGGCATTATCTGGGGGACATGACAATAATTTCGGTTACGTTATGATAAAATTATATAAATTTCATGTAATTTGTAAAGAACTGTTTGAATTTTTAGGCCGTTAATTTGAAATTTTATATTTCACTTCGGTTTTGTTAAGAGTTTTTTAAGAAGCTACATTTAGCGTAGTTGGTCAACTAAAAGTTGTTTATTTTTTTTTAGGTTTTTTTTATTAGGAAATCGTTTCAATCTTTATTGTTAAAGAGATACAGCTATTTAAAGTGCATTTAAGTTGCAAGCTTTTTTGACGCTCCTTTTAAGAAACCTACAATGCACATATATTGCAGTGACTTCTAATCGACACCACCCTACATGCTGTCTTTCAATCCTCTTGGCATATCAAAGCTCAATCAGTTAATTTAGCAGAGCATAATAATTATTTGATTAATTTTTATTAACGAACTCTTAATCTTTATAGCTTTAGGTATATATAACATATTTTAATATATGTGTGTATTTATGTATGATGTTTGTATCAATTTATATCAAGCATTTAATCTTGAAAAACAACACAATCAATTTGAATGTTGCTCTCTATATACTATATGTATGTTTTAACAAATATAGATAGACCCCAAAGTTATCGTTATTTTTCATATCTAGTTATTATAGCAAAATTTTGTCAGATTAGCTTAGAAAAGATAGCTTAGATTAGCTTAGAAAAATGGTAGATGTCTGCGCATCGTTGCCATTTTAAACGTATTTTAATTATTTGTTTCTAGAGTGGGAGAAACATTTTCAAACTCTTTACTTTGCTTAAAAACATAAAAACAAACTTGCGACGCATAAGCAAGAAATTTGAAAAAAAAACCGGAATATTGTTGATAACCGAAAATAGTTATTTTACCAGCAGGAAGTAAGAAAAGGTTAAAATTTTGATATTAATTTTAGTTAACTTAAACCGACTCCGCTGCACCGCTAACGCTGATGCATCAAGCTTGTTGAAAATACCAAAAAATTTTGCTGCAAAGTAGCTGTTTCAACAATCGCTCCTTAGTCAACAATGAAAAGCTATGAAAAAATCTAAAATTATTTTTCCGATGACGTTACGGATGCGACTGCGCTGCTTGCTGCTGCTGCTGCTGCTGTTGTTGCTTTGGTGGCTGCAGCCGCTATTGAAGTTTGCTTCGCTGTTGCTGCAGCAGCATTGGAATCTTTATTTTGTACTTGTGTCTGCTGCTGCTGTTGCTGCTGCTGTTGTTGTTTTACGGATTTTGGTCGCTGTTGCTGTTGCATTTGTTGTCGTTGCTGCTGTTTATAGTTATTACCACTGCTGCTAGCCAAGCCCGAGTTGCTGCCATAGCCACTACCACCATGACCGCCACTGCGACGTAGTTCGTTTGATGGCCCATAGTGATAATTGCGGTTGGCCACTTGAGGCTTATTGCC
The DNA here is from genome assembly GCA_943735915.1 of Pherbina coryleti. Taxonomy (NCBI): domain Eukaryota; kingdom Metazoa; phylum Arthropoda; class Insecta; order Diptera; family Sciomyzidae; genus Pherbina; species Pherbina coryleti. The sequence goes on along the minus strand of OX030949.1, from coordinate 76,024,793 downwards.
CAATGAGCCGCTGCGCACACGTACTGTGCCGCTTCCAAAGCTACCAGTGCGTCGTCGGTTGCTATTAAAGTTACTATAACTTCCAACCGGATGTTGCTGTTGTTGTTGCTGCTGATGATGGTGGTGCTGTTGATGATGCTGCTGCTGTTGTGACCGATTGCCAACATAGTCACTGCGATTGGTTATTGTCGTGTTAGGCTTGCGTACCGGACCACTGCCAGCCACGACCACTGCCGCACCATCACTTTCGGAAACACTACGATAACGCTGTAGATTACGTCCTCGATTTAGACTTCCTACACCCTGCAGCATCTCATTGATTTCCGGCTCAACAACGCGGAAGTCTTCGATTGTATTGAACTTTTTGAGGTATTCATGCAGCTTAGGCTGCACGCTTAGCTTGTCTGCGTTCTTGTAGTACTTGAGGAAAGCCCAGAATTTTTCGAGTCCGTAAAGTTGGCCTAAATTAAAAAAGAAAAAAAATAATATTTTTTTATTAATTACAAAAAATCATTTATTATACATATTTTTATTTTTAATTATTTTATAATATATCTAATATTAAAGATTAAGAATAAGATAAAATCAAACTTTAAAATGAAAAAGTTAACTACTCTAGAGAAGATATAAGAGACGATCATAGGGATTAAGGAAAGAGAAAAGAAAAACTGAAAAAATGTAATTATATTTTAGCCCTCATGGCAAAGCACTCTAACAGCTAACGGCTATAAAGATAAACAATTCGAAAGAATTAGACAAGGACAAGGTGTTTTAATTTTTACTAAAATTTTTTACTTATTTTTATTTGTTTATATTTACTTTTTATTTATTTATTTATTAATTTATTTATTTATTTAAATCTTTTTCATTTATTTTTTTTAATTGTATATTTTTTTTTTGTTTTTTTATTTTTTTTTTTTTTTAATTTGTTGTTAATTAAATTTGTTGACTATTTTTTATTATTTTATGTTTAAACATTATTTTGTATGTAAAATTTTAATATTTTTTACTTGTGTTATTATTTTTATTTATTCTGTTTTATATTTTTTAATTGTTTTGTTTTTTTATTTGTTTTATTTTTTATTTATTTTATTTTTTCCTTTTTTAATTTTCTTTTTCCTTTATTTATTTTATATTTTTTTTTAATCTTAATTTTTTATTTATTTTTATTTATATAATAAATCCTTTACTTATATTCAAATTTTTTAATTTATTTTTGTATTTATTTTATTTTTTTATTATTTTTTTATTTTTTTTTTTTCATTTTTATTATTAAAATTTTTTATTTTTTTTATTTTTTATATTTTTTATGTTTTTCATTTTTTTTATTTTTTTGTTTTCATGTTTTAATTTTTTTTATGTATATTATTGTTTTGTTTTTTATTTTTATTTTTACATATTTATTAATTTTATATTTTTCTAAATTTAAAATAAATATAAAGGCGACCATGGCAGATTGCATTAGCATACTATATATGGATCTTTCTATGCAAATTTTACAAATCGGGTGTTCACAGGTTCAATTCCTATTCAACATTAATTTTTATGATTGGTCCTCACTTCTCTACAGACGATCACCTGTGGGAGTAAACAATTCCAATTTAACCTTCTTGAGGACATGAAGATTACCCGTTGGAGTCTGCATAAAACTTTTTGTAGGTTCAGTTCTCAATCATTTCAAACACGCACTAGGCAATGCTCTCCAAAAGAAGCTCGGCCAAATTCACGGACTGAAAATCCAATTCATTTTTTTTCTTTCTTAGAATAGAGCCAAAGTTTTAACAGAGTTATTTTTATTTACTAAGGCAACAAAGGCTTAAAAAAAATGCGCTCGTTGTAGTTAGCAGTCTTAAATATGCCATTTCTAGGATTATTCTTCTTGTCAAACTTTATTATGTCAATAATTATATTTTTAAAGCCTGTTAAAGGAAGATCTGACTCAAAAGCAGTAAAAGATACAACCTTTCGTCTACTTTGAAGGGTGTAGATGAACGTTTCTGCCTAAAAAAGTTAATAAATTTATTCAAAAAAGATACTTTTGGTTAAATTAGGAAGATATAAATGCCAATAATTTTAATTTAAGTGCGACTGTAGCTGAGCTAGCTTAATTTAATTAGATTAAGTTAAAATTTTATAAACTTACCAATTTCATAGTCAGCCATAGTTTCCTCCTGGAAATCCTCGTACACATTCGGACGGAACTTCTTCTCCAATCCGTAGGAGAAGAAACGGAACAGACATTCCAAGCCATAGCGGAATCCGTTGCTAGCATCTTCTAAGGCAAGTGATCGGAACTCATTGTACATAGTTTTGTTGAAGTTCTCGCGCAAGAAGAACGACCAAAAGCGATAGAGTGTGTTCATCTCTTGCGATTGTCCATAGCCCAGACGGCGGCGTTCCTTGAGGCAGCGCGAATGGTACTTGTGATACGCTTGTTGCGTAAAATTGTTCTCCTTGAGTAGTGAGTGCGATGGATGCTGGAACACTGGCAGCGATTGTGGCACCGAAGACCCGTAAGATGAGGTGGTGGGTGAAGTACCCGCCGACGAGCCCATCGAAGAAGTGCGCGGACGATGCTCGACAGTGTCGAGCAGCCAACCAACGTGAGCCTCAACGGGCGGATTCGAGGAATGGCGAGTCTTGCGTTTGCGTGGCGTACGTAGATCGATAGTGTGCGAATTGGGTGCAGCATAGAAACGAGCGCGGCGCGCCTTCGAAGCCGAGTTATTAAGCGTCGAATTCAGCGTGGTGTTGAGGTTGCTGTCCTCGTCATCGTAGGCAGGTGGTGGTGGCGGTGGTGGTTGTTGTTGGGCATGGTGTGCGCGACCGGCACGCGAATTGCCGGCTAGTTTTTCAAAATCAGCTTGCGAAATGACATTGACGGTACGATAATCAGTGGCAACATTTGAAGTAGTCCACAAATCTTCTTCATAATTGGCCAAGCCATCGTTGATGACATTCTCCAAGTCTTGACTGATTTTTGTGCGCGAGGTATAGTCGGCAGTGCGATCATAGCCCTCATGTTTTGGAGCGCGTTGCACCTGGGAGACAATCAGCAGCTTGTTAATATCACGATCAGCAAATTCATAGTCGGACTCATCGTCGTCGGAGTAGTTCTCGGTGAAGTTGTTTATGCGTCCAGTGGCAGGAATGGGATCTAGAAGTTCTTCATCGAATTGAAAGTCTAATTCTTCCTTTTCGGTAGTGATGGTATTGGCAGGCGGCGGTTGTGAGGCTGATATGGACGAAGCTGTTTTGGATTGGATAGTGGCAGAGATGGAGGCGTTGGTGGCGGTGGAAGAGGAGGAGGCGTTGATCAATGCGTTATTGTGCGAATTTGCAGTGGGTGCGAGCGTTTGATTTTTTGTAGATGATTTCGAGGTGTTGGTGTTGGAGTTGGTGTTGATGATCGTTTGATTTTGTGTTGTCGTTTGTGTCGAAGTTTGATTTGAGGTTTTAGTATCTTTTAAAGCATTTGATTTGTTTGAGCGTCTCTTTACCTCTTTCCACAGGCCTTCAGGGTCTTCTTCTGCAGCAGAGGGGGCGTTGCCGCCCTCTTTTGCTGCAGCGGCAGCAACCATCCCTGGAGTCGAAGTTAATTTCGGCTGGTCAGTTGGTTTTGCTTTGTTATCTGTGGGATTTTGCTGTGCAACAGCTGCTTTAACACCGTCGGCTAGACCACTCAAATGATCGGCCAATACAGCAACTGCAGCACCTCCTGCCTCGACTTTTTGTGTTAGGGCGCTGATGGCGTTAAGTGTTGGTGGCACAGCCACTTGTTTCTCCTGCTGTTGCAGCAGCAAGGTATGGGCTAGATTGTGAGAATTTCTTGGCACGGGCGGTGGCGGTATGCTTGAAAGTGGCTTGGCAGCCATGGGTGAGGATAAAATGGGCGGCAGTGGCACTGTTAAGGGCAGCACAGCTGTTGTGCTAGCCACTGGTTTATTGTCGGTATCCGCTTTAGTTGCAGTTTCTACTGTTGAGTCCTGTTCGGAGTCAACTTGATTCTCTGCCTCTGCCGCTGCCGCTGCAGCTTCAGCAGCAGTGGGTGCCTGAGGCTGTTTGTTGTCCACTAGTGGTCCTTGAACACCACCAGATGTATTTTGGGCCGAATCTAACAAATCTTTGATAGGCCAACGAGTTGGATTTGTTTTAGTGCGCACCTTATAGCCTTCGAGAAGCTCTAATTTTTCCGATTCCTTGATTGCGGTAATTATGAGAGCAACATCGGTTGTCAGCGCTAGAACGCGATGAAACGACGCGATGAGCGTGACCGGAATGCAACCTTCGGGGTCCATTTTGCGGCGTAAAAAGAAATCGCCAGTAAGATTCTCTTCGCTGAAGTAATATTCACTGATGCAAGAAGAAAAAATGTACTATTAGTAAAAGCCACAAAAAAAAAAATTTTTCAAAAATCTTTTTTAAGCGAGTATGTGAAGTTAGCTCCGCCATTTTTTATTTATCAAATATATATATGTACATATGCTTCGATATACGCGAAGTGTGCCAATAAATGTATTGACACGTTTAATGGCCCTTTTTAATGAACTGAAACCTATCACTAGTAATTACGGCACAACTTGAGCATATCACAGCACAATTTAAAATAGCTTAAAAAAGTTATGGCGGAACTAAATTCATATTTAGAAGGAACCACCTCATACATTCTCTTCCAAAGCCGCACTTATTTAATAAAAGAAACATGACCTTATGCACATTTATTGAATACTTACACTTGCTTCTTAATGGCAGCCTTGACGCTCTGCGCATCCATTTCAATGTAGGCCGCTGGCACTGGGCCATAATAGTGCGTGCCCATAAGCACATAGGATGATTCTGCACCGGCGGCATCCGCCGGCAGATAATTTGCGTACTCGCCATTGGCTAACAGATGGCGTGGTAAGCGATTTGCCGTACGACCTGGTCCCGATCTAGAGAAACCGCCGCGCCCTTGGCGCCCACCGCGGTATGTCGGCCGGAAGCGTCTGTTTGTACGCAACGATTGACGTTCGCTGTCTCGCATGTCGCCACCGGCTCCATGTTCGCCGGTTGTAGGCTCGGTGCCGCTGCTGCTACGCCAGGAATTAATGCGTTCAGCAGAGCCTGCATTTTTGGTGCGTTCACCGCCTTCGTAGCTGCTGCCATAAGTGTTGTTGTTATTGTAGTATTGTCGGCGTTCGTTACGCTCAGCATAGCTGCTGGTGGCGCCGCTGCCGCCAATGTTGGTGCGAGCTTGTGCGTTGGGCAGCACACGTCGTGCAGGGCGCCCAATAGGCTTGGTACGACTTGTTTTTGCCAATTCGATTGGCAGTGGACGCCATTTGTGCTTGGGTATTTTTTTATTAATGGCAGCAGCAGCGGAAGTTGAGGCTGTTGGTCCGGCCGCTGCGGCATCAGTTGACTGAGCATTTGTGGATTTGGACTCATTGCTCTGCGTTACTTGCTGCTGTTGATTGGCGCTTGTTGTTGTGGCTTTGACGGCAGTGGGTGCGACGACTGCAGAGGAACTTGTTGCAGCGGCTTTGGCGGGTACGTTAACGACGTCTGCGACGGAGTTTGTTGCAGCGCCGCTCTTGATAGATTCGTCGTTGGAAGCGCTAGCTTCAGAGTGATTGTTGACGTTTGAGCGTTTTTTCGATGAGCGTTTTGTTTCGTTGTTTGCGGGCTTGCTGCCACCAATTAGCATCGGCCAGTCACCAACGTTGCTAAAATCGCTAGCCTATATGGGAGAAGGAGAGAGGAAAACAAGAGACGAGTTAGAAAACCATTTCGGTTGGAGAAGGAGTCTTCTTCTTAAGGAGACGCTTAAGACTCACCTTCTGATTGACCTTCTTTTTGTCCTTGACTGCAGCTGTAATGGGTGCGGCAACGTCAGAGTTTGGTACAACTGTAGAAGAGCATTAAGTATCAGAATTAATAAAATGAAGAGTTGAAAGAAAAAAAAAACCAGAGTGAAAATTGTGAGACTTACCAACTGTTGTTGCTGCGGCAGGAACTGCGGCGTTTGTCGTTGCTTTTGTAGCTACTACAGATTCAATGGGTGCGGCTGCAGATACAGCGACTGTGGATTTATTAGGCTGTGAGTTGTTGTTTTTGTTATTGTTGCTTGCAGCGTTTTTGTTGTTGGCTGCAGTTGATGACTGTTGTTGTCGTTGTTGTTTTGACTGCAGAACACGTTTGTCTAGCGGCGAGTTTGTCTTCGGACTGGAAGATTGTTGTTGTTGTTTGGAAATCTGTAAGAAGGAGATAGATAGATGAGCATGCATAAAATTTTTCACTGTCATTTTGATTGAATTATTTATAGACATAAGAATAAATTCTTTACGATAATAAAACAAAACGATAAAACAATCATCGTTATTGTAAGTTCATGATGCACAGGAAGTGGCTCAATTGGGTAAAAAAAAATTCTTCTTTACTTTTTAACATTTACTTTTACATTTATTTTTAACATACAGTTATTTTACTTTTTTAACTCTTTTAATATTATTTTATATTTACTTTTTGAAATATTTTTTATATGTATTATATATATATATTTTATGTGTATTTTATATATATTTTATATACATATATATTTTAAATATATTTTATGTATATTTTATATATATTTATTGTATTTTTTTATTTGTATATTTTATTATATAAATCTTATTTCTATTTTATATGTATACTTATTTTCTTTTTTGAAACTTTTATTATTTTTTAATTTTTTTTTTTTTTATTATAATTATGATATTAATTTTTTGCAATAACTTTTTCACGTCTACGTTGTTGTTATTTACTTATTTGAGTTTTATTGATAATTGTTTGTTTTTATGTTTACATAAATTAAATTTACAATTTTTAAACAATAAAAATATTTTAAATATAAAGCATTACTTTTCAAAATTAAATTTTTTTAATTCAAAATTTTATTTCTTTTTTTTTATTATTATTATTTTCTGTATTATTTTTTTCAATTATTTTTTTTTATTTGAAAGAATTACGAAGCTAACACTTTTAGCCACGACTGAAACATATTGGATGATAATTTCTTCATTTTTTGGAATCTCCTTTTTTTTAATTGCAAAGGACCTACGATAATGTTTAAGTTATTTTAATAGGGGAAAAGAAAATTGAGAACATAGCTCTTTCTGACAGGGGAATTATTGAAAAGAATTTGGTCGACTAAGGATTAAATATTATTGTCTTATATTGTCAAATTAATAAATGAGCTCAATAGAAGGAGAAACAATATAACAAAAACAAAAAATAATACGAAAAAAAAAATTATATAAAAAAACAATAATAGGACTCAGGATCATCGAATTTTCCCCGTTGAAAATATTTTTTTATTGTTGCACATCGGCAATTGGGGGAACAGAAATTTGTTTATTATAAAGTGAGTCACGGAACTAATTAGTTAAATTGAGCCACTTGCTAGACACTATTGGTTAAAGTTCTAAAGAAGCTAAAGCAACACATAAATGTCCGTGACTTAACCTGAATTCTACGTTGTGAAGTAATATAAAAACCTCTGTTCTTCCAAGTCAATCAGTAAAGTAAGGTCTAAAAAATTTTATCATTTCCATTTGTTTAATTTGGTGCTTAAAGTTGAGATTTTCTTTCTTCAATAATCAAGATAGTTGAAGAAAGCACCGGACAGACCAAAGCAAAGAATGATCTAGACGAAAGAGAAGCAGCCGGAGATAACAATGACAGATAAAATAAAAATGTAGGTTACGACGCAGTTGCGTTCAAAAATAGCTGCTGCTGGAAACCATTCAAATTGAATAGGTATAAATTCTAGTTCTTTTTTTTTATTTTTTGGGATGCGTCAATAAAAATTTGAATTAGAAAGCTATTCCGAAGTGGATCAGTGAGCCGCCGAATCAATTGAAAACTTAATGCGTAGTTTTTGTTTAACTTTTAAATTTCTTGAATTTGCATTTGCATTTGCAGCTACAGACTGATTTTGAGAAAAAATATCGTAAATGCTAAAGCTACAGTTTTCTGTATGCCTCAAGAATTAAAAATTTTCCATTCGCCTCATACCTGTCAAATACTGCAAACAGCTCATGTATTGATTTATTAAGACTCGTGCTGAAAGTCGACGCCGTATTTAATCATTAAAAACGTTTTGCGTTAATAATATTTTTTTCCTTTCTAATCACGAAAAAATGTACTCTTTACTTAAACTCAAGGAGATTGCTTATCAATATTCATTATCCTCTTTTTTAGTTTTTTTTTTTTAATCTTTATAGCTTTTAAAATAATCTGCACTGAGTTAATGATTTACTGAGTTGATGTTTAAACATCAAAGTCACTTTAGGCTTTAATAAATTATTTAATTCTGTCTTTTTTCACTTTAAATTTATTTAAGAACTTTTATTTATTTTGCTTTTTGTAAAACTTTAGTTAAATCAAGTTTTGTTGTTTGAGGAGCGTGGAGCGTCTTGTTCTACTGATGGTTCAAGATGTTCTGATTCAACGTTGTAGAGTTATTCGTTGAAATCAACTTCATCGTAGCAGCGCCTACGTGAGCAGTGCTAAACAACAAAGCAACATCGCACGAACCCGATTAAGTCGCCCGGGTTCAGTTCAACCCTCACTCGGATTTGAGTGCTTTGTTTTTTTTTTCGTTGCGTTCTTGTGTGCATAGCACAACACGAGCAGACCGCATGCAATGTTTTCATTTGGAGTTGTTTTCATTTTTGTTATACTGCTATGGGTGGGTTTCAGGGCCAACATGTTTTCCGAAAAAACGTAAACATGTGACGTTGCTCACGTAGACACACTAAGTTAAGGCCCTGCTCTGTGTACCGGCGACAAGACACAAAAACATTACATCGTGTAATATAGAGAGATCTGAGAAAACGCACGCACGCCGAGTCTTCGCAACCTGTTTTCGATGAGAGTTTGCCCAAAATTTAGTCTTGGTGAAAGTAAAGCCCAAAAAAAAAAAAAAACCAATCGTTACAGCGTTTTTTTATGGGGTCGTTAAGCCGACGTTGTTCGAAACAAACAAGTAAAACAAAATTAAAAATTAACATTGTATTCTATATAATTTACGATATTTAAACTTTAATATCTTGTATTTACTCTATAACATTAAAAATTGTTTCGAAAAAATCAATAAGAGTATAGCAGAGCTCTTGAAGAATTTGAGATTCTTTACTAATAATACTGACAGACAAGTTTTATTTTATTTTCAAGACATTCAAAGCCGGTTAAGCTAAAATTTTTAAGCAATTTCGTATGTTGGGCTGTATGGTGCGAACACTTAAAATTTTTAACATATTTAAACGAAGATGTTCTACTGATGAGAGGAAAGTATATTGAATCATTAAGCATTAAGAATATCCATTTTTTTTTTTTTAGTGAAAAGAACCAAACGGTCTATAGATTAGCCGTTTTAGATTGTTAATAGCAAAAAAAAAAATTGAAAACACCAAATTTCAATGGTACAACTCTGGAATAGACATCTTGGAGTTTTCATAGACTCTAAGCTAACTTGAAAAAGTCATATGAAGAGAGATTACCGAAAACTCACAAGTTCTCATAAGATCTATGTTAACCCTGGATCACTAACCTATTGCTGAGTTGCGGCACAACTAACTCTGGGTGTTTTCCACCCACATAATAAACTCTCAGCTATAAGGACATACTTAATTGCTTAAACCTAAGAAACGTGTGGTTTTAAATGAATTCAAGATTTTTTTTTACCATTTTAAAAAGGTTTTTATTAAAAGAAATAATTTGTTACATGCAAAAGCAAACATAAAGAATTAGTATTTCATTAGAAATCTTGCAAAGAAACAGTGACTGGGTGGATTCCACCGTAAGGTTAGTGATGCAGGGTTCATTTTTATTTCAATACTTTCTCAAAACTCTCAGTAGAGTTCAAAGGCTAAGGAACTAAAGATATACAATGATTTATCCTATATTCAGGACTGGATTCTAATTAATCCTCTTCTTCTGAAGAAGTGTGTAAAAAGCATAGGAGGCAAAGTGGTTTTTGGTTCAAGGCATTGAAATATTGGGTGATCTGCATTCATAAACACCATCTAAATTCACAAAGTATAGTCCTGGAAAATTGACTAAGTTAAATAAAGTAACGCTGAGGCTGAAATTAAATTTTTTTTAAGATTAAAGAGATTAAACGGCTTTCCACCACTCTGCCGAATTATAACTTTAAAAATAATATTGTTGGTGTTAAAAACTATGATTCCTTTAGCTATTATTAGCAATAGAAATACTCTGATTATGACAATCATGTTGTATATAGTTGCGGAGATCATATTTTGTTGTAAAATATTTGTAAGACTCAAAGTATTGTCATCACATTTTTATCGAAAAACTGTGAGAAATACATTCATAAATAATTCGCTAAATTTGTATCAGTTCGCCATAAGAATAACATTACAAATTTCTCAATCTACAAAAAAATATCCACAAATAATCTTAGTTAGATGCGCTTAATGGGCCGGTGAAATCACCTTTGGTCCTTAATTCTTTTAAAATTAGGCCAGCGGGAGTGTTACCATCAACGGTGTCAACGGCGCTATAGAGTCATGATTACCCTTTATTGCGTACCCCAATTGAATAGCGAACAAACCATCAACTATGGACGTTTTGGAAGATAACATGGTGTGAACCATTGTCGAGATACGAACCCAAATACTTGAAAAAGTGAAAATTTTATTTTTCAAAATGCGCCACATCCGAGTTAGCCGCGGTGGCCACATGTCCTAAATCATATTTTAATACAAATGGCATCAAATTATCTTTCAAATAATACCAATTCATTGCGAAAAGGTTATGAAAATGATAGGTATTATAGGAAAAACTAGTACTTCGCTTTTTCGATGTGAAATGTTCCGTTTAAAAATTGTTAAAATTCCATTGGTTTCGTTGAGGAATGGAATCCTTTCAGTATTTTAAATTAAATACAACAAACTTTTTGCAGGATGTGCTTTCATTTTTGTTTAATTATGTCAATATCGTAAAGTTTTAAAGCTTGTTTAAAGTAGAAAGAACTGACAGATACTTTAAAATGGAGAGAATAATCGATGCATTTTTTTTTATTTTTAGATGTAAAATAAACTTACGATATATCCTCTTTAGTTATCCAAACTTAAGGCTGATTAAATCCTTTTATCAAATTATTCTACTGTCGAAATCGAATTTTGAACTGTTTTTTGACACTTTGAGTTCGACTTGAGTTCTTGAGATAAGAACTGTTTATTTTTTTGATATTTTTTGTTTATTAACCAAATTCATTTACATTTATTGGAAGTAACTTCAATATTTTTTTTTTAAATTCCAAAAAATATTTGCGAATTGCAATTTTTTTAATTTTTAACGCACTGCGTTTATTTCAATAGGTTGTGCTGAACACTTGTTTTACTCTTGATGATTGCTTTGAGGCAACTGAAGCTCACCAATTGCATGCTTACAATTATAAAGACAAGAAATTGATTCGCGTAATGTGCAAAAAATGAAAATGAAAAAAATAAAAAAAAAAAGAATCAATTAAGAATCAACTAACAACAACAAAGATTAGAGTACAATAAAAGCCACTTGCATTAATTGTTTATTCAACACATTTACTCACAAGCATAGTACAACCTAACTTATCTGTTAAATGTTAGAAGGAAAACAAAAAATAATCAGTTGTTTTTGCGTTTCAGAAATTGGAATTTCAAAAAAAAAAAGCGAGTTCATAAATTATAGCCGGTTACAAACGACAAACGAGCAAAAGCAAACTTTACAGAGGGATGTACTTTTCTCGTTTCGATTCGGTAAGCGATTTCGTTGGATTTAAAATGATTCAAAATATTTCGAAAAGTTTCAATAGGAGTGGACAAGTTTTTACTCCTTTAAACTACATATCGATGTGAAGAATTTTGAAAAAGTCTATTTGGGCAAAATGATAATGTAATTATTACTATTTAACACGTATTGAGAAAAAACTAGTAAGGAATGTATTATCTCTGGCTTGACTGAAGTTAAAATACGTCCACACTCGGTTTTATTATGATGACGTCACTTTGTATGGGAGGTAGGCGTGGTTTTCATTCGATTTTGACAAATTTCATCCAAAGGTTGCCCTAGTAAGAAATCAAGGATTATCTGCAGAACTTTAAGATTTTAGATTATTTTCTCTCGAATTTTTTGAGATTTACTATTTTGGTATAGTCACTTTGTATGAGAAGTAGGCGTGGTTTTCATTCTATTTGGCAAATTTTATATGTAGAGTTTGTATTTGGATTATGGGCAATACTTACTTGCAAAATTTCAAGATTTTTGATTATTTTTTGTCGAATATTCATACTGTACCATTTTGGTATAGTCACTTTGTATAGCAAGTAGGCGTGGTTTTCATTCGATTTTGACAAGTTTTACCCAAAAAGTGCGTGTTTGAAATCAAGCATTATCTTCAAAGGTTTTTCAGGGGTTTAGATTTATTTTTCCGAATTTTTAGATATTGTTCAACTTTCATACAGTCACTTAGTATGGGAGGTAAGTGTGGTTTTCATCCGATTTAGCAAAACGTAGAGTACATGTTTGGAATCAAAGCTTATCTACAAAGTTTCAAGGTTTTAGAAAACAATTTTCGGTATTTTTACAGGTTTTACCATTTTGGTATAGACATTTGGCATGGGAGGAAGGCGTGGTTTTTATTCGATTTTGACAAGTTTCAACCAAAAAGTGCGTGTTCGGAATCAAAGCTTATCTGCAAAACTTCAAGATTTTAGATTATTTTCTTTCGAATTTTTAGAGATTTACCATTTTGGTATAGTCACTTTGTATGAGAGGTAGGCGTGGTTTTGATTCCAATTTGACAAATTTCTTATGTAGAGTTTGTATTTTGATTATGTGCAAAATTACGAGCGAATTGATAAATTTTTTTGGAGATTGTTCCAATTTTGATATAGTAGTCACATAGAATGGGCGATAGGTGGGCTTCTCATCTGATTTTGCCAAATTTTAACCTAAGAATTTTTATAGGGAATCAAATCTTATGTGCAAAATTACAAGGTTATAAACTTTTTCAGAATTTTTAGCGATTTTACCATTTTGATAGTCATTTTGTATGGGATGTAGGCGTGCTTTCCATTCGATTTTGAAAAATTTCATTTAGAATAATTTTTTTCGAAATTATTAGAGATTTTAGCCCTTTGTCATAGTGACTTTGTGTGAAAGGTAGGCGTGATTTTCATTCGATTTCGAAAAATTTTATTTTTAGAGAACATATTTGAAATTAAAGCCCAATTGCGAAATTAGAATGCTTTTGATAAATTTTTGTAGAATTTTTAGAAGTTCTTCCATTTTAATATAGTCACTTTGTATGGGAGTTTGTATTTGCAAATTTTAGCTTAAGAGTTTGTATTTGCAATCAAAGATTAGATGTGAAATTTCAAGTGTTTAGATTAATTTTTGTAGAATTTTTAAAGATTTTACGATTTTGAGGCGTGGCTTCCATTCGATTTTGAAAAATTTCACACGTAGAGTGTATTTTTTTCTAAAAAAAAGCTAATTTTCAAAATTCCAGAGTTGAATTAGATTAGGTTTTTGTGGAATTTTTAGAGATTTTACCTTTTTGGTATAGTCACTTTGTATGTGAGGTAGGCGTGGTGTTCATCCGATTTGGCTTATTTTTTAACGTTATATTCCTTTTTTAAAAATGAGCTTATACTGGCTAAATCGACCCATTTGTTTATGCGAATGCTTTTTTATGGGCATTACAAACCGAGTGACATATTTAAAAATTGATATTTAAATTAAAATTACGATATTTATTTATATTATCCACAACTGCTCTACTTTAGAGTACGAGCGCCCTGTAGAGTGACAGAAATCTAAGCCTTTAATATCGACGTCTCGATAATAAACCACAAAAAAAAAATGTGTGAGGGGGGAAAAAAGGGTCAGTATTTGATGTAAACAACTTAAATGCTATTTTTAGCTGACAAACGTGATTTTATTTAAAAACAATTTTTTGTTCATTGTGAAGAATATACAGCTTAACGCTTCATATCAGAAAGTCAACAAGCGACCGGCTTTTTACGATTGCAAAATGTGGAGGGAAGAAAACGAAAACGAAAATAAAAATAAAAATAAAAATAAAGATAAAACTAAACAGAAAACTTACATTCCCACATACAAACAAAAGTTGCTTATCGTCTTGAGCCATATAAATATAAATATATATACAACTACATAAACATACATGCGAGTATAAATTCAAAATCGTATGATTTCTTTGACTTTAACAAATTAATGGAAATAATATTTATGATGGCGAAAGAAAATGCTGCGTCAAGGAGAAAATCATCATGAATAATTTTCTTTTTTTCACTTTTATCGTAAATGACATACGATATTAATATAAGAGTTCAATTCTGAGTTTACAAACGTATTTTATTTTTGTAACTCCTTAATCGGTCAATACTTATAAGAACTTGTATTTCCTCAAAAAGCAAAAAAATTAGTGAGGCAGTTGAGAAACAAACAAAAAAAAAAGACATCGTAAACACCTGAATTTAAAAATTCGCAGCAACATTAGCGAAATTTGGTAGATTCTCGAACACAACACGTTAGGGATGGCAAAAATGGAGTACACTTGATCCAGAAAAAAACAAGTTTTTTATGATTGCTTGCTTAAAAAATTTAAATACGTAAAAAGGCGGCGGCTATAGAACTTAACATAATGGCTACAGAGAAACTTGTTATTAATTAATTCTATTTTTATCTACACATTAAATAGCAGTTATACTGAGCTCATGTAAATATAAAAAAATGCAAATATTAAGCATGTGCAATATGAAAAATTACTGTAATGAAGTAGTTTGAGTTTAAATATAAACGACCTCGTGTTTTTTTTTTATTAGAAACTTGAAAAATAAATATTCATTACACCAGCGAAACGGCTATTAATGATGAATCGCAGGTATAGGTGACTTGTAGGATTAAAACTTTACGTTACGTTTCACGTTTCACGTTTCAAAGTTAAAAAAGCATTTATCACAATTCGTGCTAAGAGAAAAATTATGATAAGACTTTAACAGAAAATGTTCGCTTTTGTTTTTTGATAAAGTCATTTTGTATGGAGGGTAGGCGTGGTTTTCACTCGATTTCGTTGAATTATATACTCAGAGTGCACATTTAATATCAAAGCTCATACGCAAAATTTCAAGTCCATATATTATTTTTTTGGAATTCTAAGAGATTTTACCGTTTTGATAAAGTCACTTTCTATGAGAGGTAGGCGTGGTTTTCATCCGATTTGGCTCATTTTTAACTTGATCTTTATTTTTTTAAAATACAAACTTAAATATCGAATTTCGTGATGATAGCTTGAAAATGACGGCCGAATGCATTAAACAGTGTGTGGACCACTCGATGGAAATGTGAGCCCAGGTACGAACCCCAGTTGATACAACAAAAAGTTAATTTTTAATGAATTTTTCTGATCGGTCGTCACCTCTCCGCTGACAATGGCAGATCTCAGAGAGTTAATGTTGTTTTTTGAGAACACGCAAATTATATAATATAAAAATAATAGTGTGGAGTCAAAAAGTTTGTGTGGAGAAAAAAGCAACTACAGTAAGACCTTGTTCAATGCAACTAATAGAAATTCGGGCAGTTGACGTAGTTAGTTAACGTTGAAGAAACACAATTAAACTTCTAAACATAAAGCTTTATGTCTCTGAATCCTATATATTGTGAATTAACGCATTTTGTATTCCTTAGACCGACGCCCAAGGGCTCATCACGGTCACGTATTGTTGTTGTTTCAATGTAAAAGGGAATTTTGAGAGAGTGAGCGAGAAAATTTATTTTGCCCAGAATGGTCACCAAATGATTCGAAAATAATATGGATTTACGAGATCAAAACAATGTTGCGCTGTGCAATTATTCAGAACATTTGTGTTTTTGCATGAAAATAGTACTCTTTTAGTACGAAATGCATGAAAGCAGTAATGAAACCTGCTTAATAGCAAAACTCATCATACTCATACTCGTGATACTTTTTTGCATAAAATATTGAAAGTAGCAAAAAGTGTACGAGTGTTCAGGGATCAAATGACCGTCTGTATAACAAACTTTCATCACAGAGTTCATCAAACGAAAAAAGAACGTAAAAAAGGACGTGATCGAGTATCATATGAGCGTCTGCATAACAACGGCCTTACAAATTGTTTTAATAGATTTTTCCTATATCAAAAATGAAGTTTACAAGCAAAGATAAACTGAAAGGAAATAAGATAAAAGTTTATAGGGATATTCAGGATCCGGAGCACATTGTAGAGCTCTTATGCAAAGGAGCAAAAAAGCGCAACAAACTCTAACACACCCCATACACAGACCTAGCAATTAAAGTTAAGTTCAGTCAGCATTGAAAGTTAGGTTAGGTTAGGTTAGGTTTCGATGGCTGAGCCGGCAGACGACTCGTACAGGCCAGTGCAGGCCTGTTGTGATATCACATAATCTTTTTTGACCTATGAGAGATATCCCTCCTCAACAAACCAGTTCGAACGGATTATGGATTTTATTATATTGATTTCCAGGCATTTCCCGGCATGAGACTTTGGTAAGTCCATTTAAGAAGCGATGGCCCCGAGTTTCCGATCTCCTTTTACTTAGCGCCGGACATTGTCAGAGGAAATGCTGGACATTTTCTACCTCTTCTTCGCATTTGCAGCTTCTGCAGAAATCATTTGATGTAAGTAATAATCGCTTGACTATCTGAAAATATGTAAATATTATTTCCCCTAAGGTCTCTTTGACCTAAAACCTTAGCGTTTTCATATATACATAGCTATCATCTCCGCTTGGTGGACACTACAATAGTTTGGGAGTCTAAAGCAGTGATGGGCAATTTGGCTCGCAGGAGCCTTTTGCACTTACGAGCTACCCGTTTGCACTTGAGTGCTAGACGAAGGGGACAGTCAAGAGCCAGCATGAAGGGAAGGAATACAAGAGCAGAATGAAATTCTTTAGTGTCATCAGTGTGGCCACGCGCTGAAAAAAAAGGAAGCTAAATCGGCCAAAAAAAGAAGTCAAAAAAAAGCTAAAAGTTTTGAAAAAAGAAGCTAAAAAAAATCTAAATTTTTCATACAACTTAAAGTTTTATTTTCGTTTTAACATTACATTTTTTTTTATATAGGTACATCAGTATCAAAGGTACAAATTTGTAAAAAGTAAAAAATCATAAATATATTTATAAAGTAAATAAAATTTTTAATTCATAACAAAACAAAAGCAACATAAAGCATATAATTAAATCAGCCTTTTTATTTCAAAATGACTAACTTTCACTTACTTAACTAATTTTTTATTTCATTAACTTTCTTTGATCATTTAAATTGAATATTGAATATAAATGAGAAACTATTTAGAATAATTAGCTCATGCGAATTATAAAAAGCAATTTTCTTTTTTAAGACCGCAGGATACAGACATAACATGTTTTGTTTTAACACTCATGAATATTGACGGTTGATGAACAACTTTGTATTTAAAATTTTCCAAAATTTCTTGAGCCTTAAAAATGGAAAATTCCCTTTACCAATTCCATGGAGAAATTTTAAATGAAATTGAAGGTTTGAAAATTTCATCACTGTCAATCTAGGAACTTATATTATTTCAACATGGTTTATATCTCAGATATAATTATTTCCTCTTCATCAGATGAATCGGAGGAACTGCAGCTTGCATTAGCACTACGTGAATCTAACAGACGTATGAGATCATCAGTTACTTCAAAGTCATGACAACATTTTTGTAATCTTTTCAGTGAACATCGAATATTAAGCAACGAGTTAAGCATTTTAATTTTAAATCTATTTCTTTGCTTAGTTTTTACAATTTTCATTGCACTAAAAATTCTTTCAACTTCAGCGTTGCTAAGTGGTAAAACTAAGAAACTGAAAACCAAATTGACGAGCTCAGAAAAAGGATTTTCATGCAACGAGTTTTTAAAGTGCTTTACTTCTACCCAAAACTCAATTGTAGAGGACAGGCTTGACCATTTACGTGCTAATAGTTTTCGCCATTGAAGCTCAATCATGGTTATTTCGTCTGCGGAATATTTGGATTTTTCATTTGCAAAATGAGAAAATATATTTGGCTTAAGAACGTTAAGAGAATTTTCAATAGAAAAAAAATCGATCTTTTGCAGCGTATCAATATTGCTTGGCAAACGTTGTCGTAGCTGTTGAATTAGCTTAACAAGGAAACTTTTACAATTTTTACGGATTGTTTTCTCGTCGTCTTCATTTATTTTTCCATAATTTTTACTCGCTTTAATGTGTTCTTCCAAAATGTAAGAAAAATTCGGTACGTTTATCAAGAAAGGTTCGATTGGAGACGATAAAGGGTCAAAGGTCTCGCAACGTAGCACAATCTGATAACACAAATTATCAAGCAATGATTTTAAATCAGAAAAAAGTTTTGTCGGGTCGGCCGTGTTGCTTTCAAAGGCCTTGTTTACTTTTTGAACTTCATGTAAAACTGGCTTGAAAAATAAAAGGTACGCCAAATTGCAGTCCGTATACAAGTCACTTAAGAGTTTGGCTTTGTGGCATCTCTCATTTAAAGAAACAATGTCAGTGTTGCATTTAGTCTGCACATTTTTAATAATCTAAAAAAGGCTGTTTTCAAAGTAAAAAAAGGCTAAAAAAGCACGAAGCTAAATCGTAAATTTTGAGGCTAAGCCGCAAAAAAAAAAGCTAAATCTAGCCTCGAAAAGGCTAAAATGGCCACACTGAGTGTCATATTTCATATTTCTCTCTACTCTCTCTCTCTACTTATTCTACTCTTATATTTCTCATGCATAAGTGTTGCCGCTTACACATAATTGTATGCTTTATATATAGAACAGTTTTAACATTTGCAAAATCTATTAAAATTAGCTTAAAAATTGTAATTTAAAAAAAGAAAATTTAGTTACATTTTTTAAAAGTAAAGTCAATGTAAAATTTGTAATTTTCAAACAAATAATTGTATATAATTATCATTTTATATTTGCAGTTGAAATTTTTATTCATTAATTGAGGGAGCTGGTAACCCATGAACCAACAAGACAAGATCAAGCAATCAGCAGTGCGAGAAAAAAGTATATTTTTCGTGCCACGTCATCGGTCACACAAAAAGCTATATTGCATACGTTTTTCATGCAAAACATGTGAAAACTTAAATAAAAGTGGAAAATAATAAAATTAACAAGTTTAATTTGCGAAAGAGTGTTTGAATACCTTGTTTGTTTATATTTTAATGCATTAACGAAATTTAAAGAATTTTTTTTTTGCTGTTGAAATTATTGCACGTCGGTACAGCACACTTCATTTTTATAAAAAACACAAAAAATTACTGAATTATAAACACTAATAATTCTTTAAAGCTTCAAGAAATAATTTTTCACATATAATCGCTACACGTAAACAAAACAATTTGTGACCGATGACGTCAGACCTAAAAGCTTTGTTTTGTTTACAATATGGCGGCTCTTTTCTTTGCATGATCTTTATTTCTTGGTTCATGCTGGTAACCCTATTGCAGTCTTTGCTGAAAGAAAATTTGTTGTCAATGTTAGTTTCTCCGCAACTCTTGTGCGATGAACATCATGCACGGATGGATGTAGAAATTTTTGTCGTTTCCCTTTCCCCGCAAGTAGTTGTGCCCTTTGTCTAGCACTCGTTTGCACTTTGAGTATTTTAGGAGCCGAAAATTTGCCCATCACTGGTCTAAAGTAAGCTTCTATTTCCAGATCTTGGGAGTAAATTCCTCCCCCTACCTGTTTTTGAAGCTTGGGTTCGTCTGTAAAGATTTTAATTCCGTTTATTTTGCAAGTTAGTGATGTAAAATTATGATATTAAAGAAGTTTGTACCTAGAAGTGTACACAATATACCATCACTATTTGTTTGGTGTCAAAAATTCACAAAATGAACTCAATAGCTCAAGCGCACTACAAAAGAACTACAGGGTACCGCCAGTGCGCTTGAGCAAAAAAGCACAATTTTTATAGCACGTGTATCTCTTTTTTGTTGCACTTTTGCTCTTTTGCACAAAAGCTCCAGAAAGAGCTGCGAATCGTGAATATACCTTATACAAGTTTACGCAAATGCAAGTTCCGTTTTCTGAGTCAACAATGTATATTTTTGAGTGTGGCGATAATCGAGGGTTGTGTTAAGCGAGGTCGTACTGTTTTCTTATTGAAATGTCAAAATTTCGCTTCCAATTAAATATTCGGGCATATAATCGACAGCGAAATTTTGACATTTCCATTCTCCACATGGTTGTTGAACTTGCTAACATTGAACAAATTTTTCGCCTCTACAGCGTACCAAGTAGAGTAACCTCCGCTACCTTTTCCCTGTCAAAAACTCAGTGCTTTTTTTATCGAACGTTTTTTCCGCTTCTACAGCCTACTAGGCTTAAGACGTAATTCCACGTCGAAAATTAATTTCAACAATTATTGTTAAAACTAAAACTACACTGTCACATTTTTTTACACCTGACTGTATATAAGATTGTGCTAGAAAGCTGTTATCAACTGTAAGATTAGTGTTTATATATTAGAAAAACCGCTTTTAGAACACACGTCAATACAAAGCTACTAGAAATAAAAGCTATTTTAAAACTTATCACTGTCAGTCAGTCAACTGAAATGGTGTTTAACAAAAAATGTAAATAAAACAATATAACACTAAGTATTATTATAGCAATAAAATAATCTATTTCACAGCATGAGATAAGATTTGAAAATAAAAAAAAAACATTTGAAAATATTTAGTTAATTAATGCTTTCAATGACAGTTTTTAAATTGTATTAAATTATCAAGAGTGCGGGATCAAGAGTGCAAAAAGTTATCATAACTAGTTCTATTAGTTACTGTAAACAAAATGCAGTTAAAACAAATGCGCATTTTGATGAATAGAAAAAATTATTCTCTAAACGAAATATACAGGCAGTTTCTATTTTAATTTCTTCCATAGCTGATGTAGAAATTTAACTATAAATAGCCGGAAAAACAAGGTGTTATTGTGCTTTAATAGCAATAAATAAATCATGATAACAATGATTATTTTGCTATAATTAAAAATACAATCAAAGAAGTAAACATGCCAAAAAGTATGAAAATTAATTGTAAAACATATACTACACACATTTGTTTGAACATCTTAATCGAACCCTGATGTTTACATAAACAATTCTTTAAAAAAAAAATTAATTTACCTGCGCCATAGTTGATCAATAAACAGCGGATGGTGTTTATTCTTAAGACTAGCTGTTTTTCCTAAGAAAAGCAAATTATCTTACCACAAATTTTATTGAAAGAGTATCAATTCTGGTAAAATTTGTTTGCACACATTTTAAGTTTTCTGCATAAAAATATACCGACAAATATTCAGCAAAATTTAAACTGTCAAGATAGCGTTTTATCTCAGTGCAATAATCTTGGGAGGATAGTTTTGGGGTTATGCAAACCTATG
This sequence comes from Pherbina coryleti, assembly GCA_943735915.1. Taxonomy (NCBI): domain Eukaryota; kingdom Metazoa; phylum Arthropoda; class Insecta; order Diptera; family Sciomyzidae; genus Pherbina; species Pherbina coryleti. The sequence continues at coordinate 76,003,306 of OX030949.1, read as the reverse complement.
CAAATTTTGGCAAAAATTGATCAATATTTTACGCAGTTCGGAAGTCATTTTGGCGAACTTTTAGGCGCGTGCCATTAAATGAACCCAAAATTTATTAACAGTTATATTTATTCACATAAAAAAAATAGTTTGCTTCTGTATCTTAACATTTTTTTGTATAGCATGCGGCTTGTTTGTAGATAGCACCTTACCAGATTTTTATATTTTTCCTTTTTTTTTTAATATTTCATAGTAATTAAGTTCTTAATTTTTTTTTTCTTCCGTAAAACTTAAATGAATATCCTTAGATTTTCAATTACTATTTGGAAACTTCAGTAAACCTTCGCGATCACTGTCTATAAATGTTATGAGTAGAATCATCGAAATCAGAAAAATGTTAACTTTGCTGCGTACGATGATGAAGATGATGAATTACTATTTGGAAACTTCAGTAAACCTTCGCGATCACTGTCTATAAATGTTATGAGTAGAATCATCGAAATCAGAAAAATGTTAACTTTGCTGCGTACGATGATGAAGCGGAAAAATTGACGGGTAAATAATGAGCTCTTCTCACTTGAAATCATTTTGAGAAAGAAAAATTACGCACACTCCTGCTATGTGACGGATATAGACACTTTATTTACAATGTTTCATTTCATATATTTTAATTGTTAAGCATTTTTTAAAAAAAGCCAAATTGCTAAACAAGAAAAATGAAAGATATTTGTTTAAAATTTTCTCGAGAATTCGTGGCGATGTTAAGAAGTTATTAATTGGGTTTTTTATTTAATTTTTTTTTATATAATTATAAGAATTTTTGAAAAAATAAGAATTTTTGAAAAAAAAATACCCAAACCTCACCTAGGGGGTGTCTAACACAAACAAAAATAAGCCGGGAGTACCACACGAACATATGGTGTAAATATAAGGTGGATAGATTGAATGATTCAGCCGTATTGGTCAGACATATGTACATACGCACCAACGTTTTTATACAGTTTTGTTCATAAAAATAGCAACGTCATGCCTCAAATTTATGTCAAAATCCAATACATATTAAAATACTTCCAATGTGACTTGTTACTTGTTGTTAACTGCATGAAAATACAGTTATAACAGTATATCGCTAGCGCTCAAAAAATAAGTTCTTTATATTTTATGAGATCATTCGATCGCGCACTTGCAAGAAAAGCTGTACATAATAATAGCAGCAATATTAAATTGTCGTCTCTGTTGCAAAATTATTTATTTAGAAATTAAAATTATAAAATAAACTGGCCATTTTAGCCCTTGAAAGGACTTTGACCGAACTCCTTATGATCAAATTGTGTTGTGCGTGTTATTAAATGTTTGTGCACAATTGATCGAGAACTGGACCTACTAGTTTTATGCCGATTCCGAACGGCTAATGTGCATGTTCTCAAGAAGCTTTACATGGCATTATTTACTCTCTGAGGTTTGCAATTGTTTGCAGAGAGGTGACCACCGAACAGAAAATTAATTCAATTGAAAACTTTCTGTCAGATGGAAATTGAACCAGGGTTCTCTGGCATATGGGTCACGCACAGTACTCACTATGCCACAGCCACCACAGAAATAATATTTCAAAATTTCTTCATTTCATCAAGTTATTAAGCAAAATGGTCCGATCTAAACACTGTTCTGAAGAAAAACGGAATATGATTAAATATTATTAAGTGGCGAAAGGAAGGACAGACTTACCGGGAAATAAAAAAATCGTCGGTTGCTCTTCCAAAATTATTTCCAATGCCTTCAAACGACAAAACAAACGCGAAACACGTGGGCCAACTTATGGTTAAGGCATGTTTCTCATATCATGGCATTGGGCCCATATATCCGATAACCGGTATCATGGATCAGTTTCTTTACATTCAGATATTTGAAGAAACTTTACATTCAGATATTTGCTTCCGTTGCTTCTGTATGTTAAGGACAATCTGAAACGGGTGACCTGAAGCACACAAGTAAGCGGGTCAAAAATGGTTTAGGAAGAAAAAAGTCGACTTAATGGATTGGGCGGTTTAGACTCCGGACCTTAACCCAATATAAAACCTTAGAGGTGACTTAAAAATGCAGTAAGTCCAGCGAATCCCAAAAAATAGCAAGGAGCTCTGGGATATGGTGAGTGAATCCTGGTATGCAATACCAAATGAGAGATGTCAGAAGTTGGTCAATTCTATGCATCGCAAATGTGTCTCAGTCATTCAAAATGGCGGCCATGCAACTAAATATTAACTGTTAAATTACAAACAAAGTTTATAATTCAAAAATATTTATGTTTTTTCGATATTTTCTGAAATTTTTTTCTTGATTGATAAGCGTTGTTATATTTGTGCAGAACATACATTTTCATCTTTTCTTAACAAAAAGTATTTCCTAGAAAAATATAGAAGTTTTTCTTTTGTTGTAGTATAAGGTTTGGAAGCAACTTCATTTGCATTAAAATGTTTAATAAAAACATAACTAATACAAAAATTAATTACAATTTTTTGTTAAAACATTATGCTGCCATTTTTATGAACACAACTGTATATTAAGATATTTAAAAAGGAACACTTTTATAAACAGTATTCCTTGTAAAGAAATTTTCCCACGAACTGTATTTATTTAGAACGACTGAATTAGAAAATTTAAGATTCTTAAATTTTAATTCCGTACTGACGTTTCATATAACTACATAACTAGTTATAGGAGTGTTGCTACATATATTTCGGGAATAAATATAGACCGAATTTTTTAATCAAAAATAGCTTAATTTTCTTTGGAAATATTCTTTATGATTACTACATTTTTGCATGCTTTCCAAAAATTTGTCATAAAATTTTTCTCATTCCAGTTGAGACACGTTCAAAATATAGTTTTTGAACGCATCAACGACTTCTTCTGGCGTCGAAAATCGTTGTCCACGCAGTTTGCTCTTGATGTACGGGAACAAAAGGAAATTATTGGGTGACAAATCAGGATGTCATTTATTTGATGTTTTGAGTGCTAAAAAATACCTTTGTTTGAGCTGATGTTATAAAAAAAAAAAAAGAAGATGCGTTTTGGCATTAGCGATAGTGTTTCAAAGCTCCTTCTTATTGTATCATGCATAGTACATAAAAAAAAAAAAAAATAATAACTGGCCATTTCAGCCCTTGAAAGGACTTTGACCTAGCTTCTTATGATCAATTGTGCTGTGCGTGTTATTAAGTTTGTACACAATTGACCGAGAAAGGGACCTACATGTTTAACGCCGACTCCGAACGGCGATGAACGTAATGTTCTTATTCTCAAGAAGCTTTACATGGCATTTGATTACTCTCTGAGGTTTGCCATTGTCTGCAGAGAGGTGGCGGCCGTACAGAAAAATTATTTTAATTCAAATAATTTTCTGTCGCTGCTGGGTTTCGAACCTGGGTCTCCAAAGTTCGTTGACATAGCGGCCACGCACTTTAACCAACTACGCCACGGTCGCCACACGCATAGTACATATAAGCCAAAAAATGTCAAACTTCCCAATGGAAACGTCAGTTTGACTGGAATGACATAACCGTTGCCAGATCTAAAATATAAGTAGCAGCCTACGTACGATAGTATAAAGATTAAAGTTTTATTATAAAGTTTTATTATCAGTAATAAGTTCAATTTAAGTTCAAGACAAAGTGACTAGAAATAATAAATGGCTATTTTAGAATAATCACTCTACGTCAATAAATCAGTCAATCATTCAATTGAATATCAATATATAAAAATAAATATTTAAATACCAATGGAATAATAATCTATTTTGCGCTACTTGAGATAGATAAGATTTGAAAAACAATTGAATAACAAAGTGATAAGAGATGACATGCTCTGTTTTATTTGATAGAAAACTACTGAAAGCTTTTACATAAGGAACATATCACGTGTATCGAGCGGACTCAATAACATTTTAGTATTTCGATAATTTTATTAAAGACAGAACAGTTTTGTCAAACATTTCCATGAAACCGGTAAATCTCACACATGTGTGCACTGACAACTGATATTAAAACTCCATAGTTTGATTGTCCAAATTGGCATGATTCCACATACCCCATCAAAAACGATTTTGAAAACATAAGTGTTGGGTCTTCAAAATTAGTATATTGATTTGAATTTTGTTAAAAAAAGTTCATGGAATAAGCTTCAGATGTTATAACTGTGATATTTTAAAAAATGTTAGATCAAGACAGTTTTATAAGGAAATTGCTGTATGTTCATACGTTATATATGTACATGAACCCTAGAGAGATAATCATATTTTGATGTACGTAAAAAATAATCATACGTATAATTGACGCATGTGTTTTAACTATTAATTTATAAATTAATTAATTTTTAACCAAACGTTTTTTTAAATTTACACACATGTGAAATAATAAGTACCACAATTTATGTATTTATATTTATTTATTCATATAAAAACAAACAAAAACTTCAAACCGCTTCTATAAGTAGAGAGCAATATTTCGAACACCCATGCGTAAATTTTACGCAGACTATTTTATTAGGATTAATAAAATCCTTAAAATTAGAATTCCTAGAAAATTAAAAAAAACTGCTATATTGGTGAGCACGACTCATACTCATGCTCATTCTCGTTGTCATACTGTATGTCATACTCTCACTCATAATTATACTCATACTCATACTCATACTCATACTCATACTCACACTCATACTCATACTCATACTCATACTTATACTCATACTCATACTCATACTCATACTCATACTCATACTCACACTCATACTCATACTCATACTCATACTCATACTCATACTCATACTAATACTCATACTCATACTCATATTCATGCTCATACTCATACTCATACTCATATTCATATTCATTTTCATTTTCATTTTCATTTTCATTTTCATATTCATATTCATATTCATATTCATATTCATATTCATATTCATATTCATATTCATATTCATATTCATATTCATATTCATATTCATATTCATATTCATATTCGTATTCATATTCATATTCATATTCACTTTCAAATTCACTTTCGTATTCACTTTCATATTCACTTTCATATTCACTTTCCTATTCGCTTTCATATTCACTTTCATATTCACTTTCATATTCATATGCATACTCATACTAGTATAGTTCTCATACCGATGCACTCATATTATTACTCATACTCATACACTCATATTATTACTCATACTCATACACTCATATTCTTACTCTTATTTGTTTTCTTTGTTTTTCTTGTTTTCTTTGTTTTCTTTGTTTTCTTTGTTTTCTTTGTTTTCTTTGTTTTCTTTGTTTTCTTTGTTTTCTTTGTTTTCTTTGTTTTCTTTGTTTTCTTTGTTTTCTTTGTTTTCTTTGTTTTCTTTGTTTTCTTTGTTTTCTTTGTTTTCTTTGTTTTCTTTGTTGTCTTAAAATATCTCCTGTATATTATTTTAAAAACCCTTTCTCATTTCATATGGGTCTTAAAACCAATTCGGACTGTTCGAATTTTCTGTCTTACCATAACAAACTAGACAGAGAGCTGTTAACTTAAAATTTGTTGAGAATTCTGTTGGTTGAATACCTAATTCGGTTTATTTGGGATATATTGTAAAATTCTTGAGAGGTGCGTACTTTTGGGGCAATTAATATATGTAAATTTAATTAATATAGTCTGTATGTAAAGAAATCAATTTTTTTAAAAAGTAAATAGAAGACAATAAAAGTGATTAATTTTGAGAGAACACTCAGACATTTTACTCGTAACTCGTTTTTTTTCGAAATAACGTTTTTAATATATTCTGGAAGACCACTCTCAAATACACCTCACTTAAAAAAATCAATGCACTTTTTTTTGTTGTTGTTGTTGTCGTCTATTTAAAATAAAAACTATTAAAAAAGTGTTTACATTCAAAGATTTCCAGATTAACTCAGTTAATTTCTTCTCATGTAAAGAAACAAAAAATCGAGGTTCGCCTTTTCTATATTAAGCCATCGATATATTGTGCCAGTTATTTTGCCTTATAAAATATATTGAATCACACATCCAGGAAGCAATATAATAATAATGTACCAAAGAAAATAAAATATAAATATAAGAAAATGACAGCAAATGAGCGCATATGCAACAAAAATGAAAGCAATATTATTTATAAAATAAATATTAAAAATATTTCAGAGCAAAAAGAATATTATAATTTCATTAAGTGCAGATAGCAAGACAAACCCACATAGCTATCTAGAAATATAACAAGTCAGTCAAGAACATATGTACAGCTGTTGACAAAAAATTAGAGGGGTAAGGTTTGACAACTTTTTTTTCATTTTTTTTCATTTTTTTTTCATTTTTTTCATTTTTTTTTTTCATTTTTTTTTTTCATTTTTTGTTTTCATTTTTTTTTTCATTTTTTTTTCATTTTTTTTTTTTTAATTTTTTGTTTTCATTTTTTTTTCATTTTTTTTTTCATTTTTTTTTTTCATTTTTTTTTCATTTTTTTTTTCATTTTTTTTTTTATTTTTGGTTCTGAAAGTACAACATCTGAAGAATATTGTATTAAATTTTTAGGTCATTCGGAGCAAAACTAACAAAGTTACAGAAGGTTGACTGACCGTACCTCAAACTAAGTGTTGCTTAGTGCACACAACTTTAAATCGATTTTCCCAAACATGTAATTTTTAAAGTCGGTGACCAGCCTAAAGAAAAAACTACTGAACCGATCGTTTTAAAATTTTGTACACATATTTTACATATAAGTAGCTCTCTAATGACGTCGAGTTTTTTAATAAACTAAAGAAATCATTTGGATTTTTTTAACAAAAATTTTTTTAAATATTCTTTAAATGTTGTACTTTAATATAATAATATGTAAAATAAACCTACTGTAATAATTTTTTCTAAAAATATTCATGAAAAAAGGTCTTTTTAGACGAAACAAGCCTTACCCCGCCTAAATATTATTTTATACTCTATTTTAATCTCATTCATTCATTTTGCCTTTATACTTTCCAATACCGTTGAAATTTTTTTTGATATATTTACATATTACTTGGTACAGTTCAAATAAAGCGCGACAGCTAATTAGAAACGTTAAGTTGTGAGTTAAAATTGATTTATTAAGTTCTAATGTGTCTCTAATATCTTAGTTCAATTTGCAAAAAATATAAAAACTACTATTTTCAAGATTTATAATGGGAAAAAACAAAAGCTGTACTTCAACATAAAAAAGCTCCACTTTTTAACTTTGTATAAAAAAATAGTAAAGCAGCTCAAGTGTTCAATCATGACACTATTAGCAATGTTCCGCAGAAAAAGAAACACAGAAAAACATCAACGCACACCGGCCGAATGATAACTCGAATCTTCAAAAACGACCCAAAATTATCAGCCACAGACATTAAACGTAATATTCAAGAAAAATTAAACATCAAAATATCCAAGCGGACCATCATTACACGCAAGAAGCGTCGAAAAACGCCCTTTGCTAGTTGGAATTGCTCATTGAAATTGGACTCTTCTTCAAATCAGAGGAAGAATATGCTTTGGAGCGATAAAACAAAAATAAATCGACTTGGGCCTGATGGTCGGAGACATAACAGACGGCCTATTAATCAAGAATTTAATCCCCGCTATGTTATTCGCGTAGTTCGTCCTGGAATGGTGTTGGACCAATCCATAAAAATGATTTTAAATAAGAAGAAGTACGTTGACATTTTAAGCAATGCCATGGTGACGTGGGCTAAAGAAAATTTGCTTGTTATATGATAATTCCAATAGGACAATGATCCAAAGTACACGGCTCTAGGCTAACACAGAAATTTTTTGCAGATAATTTCGTAAATGTTTTGAAATGACCATCATCCAGCCAAGACTTAAACCCTATCGAGCAACTGTGGGGTGGCGTGATAAGAGCCGTAAGTCTTGAAAATATAACAAATATGATAACTCTGAGAAAGTGAAGGTGGCCTGGGTATCAATAACAATCGAGCGATGTCGGAGTCTCATAACATCAATGCACAATTGATGTGAGGCAGAAATAAAACAAAAGGGTTTTGCAACAAAATATTGAGCAAACGTAAGAACATTAGTTTTCTTCTAAAATACATTATCGTTTCTAATTATGTGTCCCAGTGAAATTTCAAAGAGTGTAACTTATTTTTATAAATGTGCAAGATGGAATACTTTCTTGAGTTATTTTTTGTTTGTTTGTTACCTCTATAATAAATTTAAATAAAACATGATAAAATATATGAAAAATGTATGAAAAATTAAGTAGTTATGTAAACTGAAGGCGTTTCTAATTAGTTGTCAACAGCTGTATGTATTTGACGTCACATAAATTATCTTTTTTTTTAATTTATACAAACAGCGATGTGCACGAATTTCGTTTAAAAATAAGGAAATCACAAGTAATTCGAACACCAAATAAATAAAAAAATTGCCAAAATATGCAAAAGACAACAATTTCGAAACGTATAAATTATTAAAAAAGTTGAATTGAATTGAAATATTAAAAATTAAACATTCTATCTAAAAACCATCACCGGTTTAATCACAAAAACAAACAACAACATTTGGAATCCAGTCCAGTCGCTTAGCTTGCTAAAAATTATGATAAGCTTTATAAAGCTTTAAAAAAATATACTAAGCTTGCTAAATTGCAAACGCGGAAGATATAAAAAAAAATTCATTTAAATTTTTACTTTTCTTTTCATCTTGTTGTTGTCCTATGCGTTGAGAAGAAGGAGAAGAACGACACGGCAATCACACGTTACAAACACGTTTCGAAAAAAAAAATTAACTAAAGTTCTATCAGGTTTTATGACACTATGTTGTTGTTTCTACTTTCGATCTTTTCTAGACGAGTATCAAATGAGCTGAACCGGCAAGAATATAACAAGTTCCACGTATACATTTGAAGAGCTTTTACGTTTGTGGTGAATTTGAAGCAAACACAAAGTGGTGAATTCTAATAAATTATATTATATTGTAGTTGGCAAATTTTAGCAACTTGCCTATTTTGTGTCTTGAAAATGAAGGAAACAGAGATTGAAAGTGTCTACAGTAGTCGTTAAAAGAGAAACATAAAAAAACACAACTAAATAAAAGAATAAGCAAAAGTTTTTTAAAATTTGCATTCGTTACACGTAGGTCAGTGATTTTTACGTAAAGCTATTTCTCATCAAAGGGGCAGAGTACAAAAAATATTTCGAAAAACTAGATTCAGGCGTTTGAAAAATGGCTTCAATAGTATAGTAAAGCTCTTAGGGAGCTTTGCCAAATTTATGCCAAACTTTTTGTTTGTACATTTTGTACAAAACAACAAACTAATATTTTTGTTTCGAAGATGGCCTCAAATGAAGACCTTGACATTTATTTATAGATCATTAAACTGTACACAACTGGTAAAAAAAATCATGTTTTTTATTCATTGTTTTGACTTGTGGTAAAGAAAGCGAAAATTTCTTTTAAACAAAAGAAATCAAAACAAAAATAAACAAAAAAAAAGCACAAAAATCAACGCAGAGACATAACAAACTTGAAAAGATTGCATAACAATTATTTTAACGAATTCTTTGAATACATTTTCTACTTTTTCGAACTTTAAACGCTGCACAGTGCATCGATAACATGGAAAAGAAACACAAAAATATGCGGATTTACCTTTTTTTTATATAATAAGATTAATATTTACATATAGCATCGTAGAGTTCAAAAATGTATTTATACTAAACTTAAGCATAAAAAAACAGTTTTTCGAAAGTTTTCAATAGATTCAAGTGGCAAATTCAGGGTGATTTATTTAAAATTTTATTAAATTTTTTATTGGCAATTGAAAAAAATTATATAAAAGAGGTTGTTTTACCTTAAAAGATCAACCATTTTGTCTACTTGTAAACTCATTTTCATTTAAGACAATTTAGTCCCAAGAACTTTTAAAAAAATGATTAACATCACTGATATAAAAACTAAAGAAATATATATAAAATTAAGTTTTTTTAGCAAACTCAAAAACGAAAGAAATCACAAAAAAATGTTGGTTGACCAAAATTCGACCGTTATGTATACCTTATTGAATTGTTTACAAACGAGGGACTCTACATGCTACAATTTTCTTCGGCAAAAGAAATCAAAAGCCACTTTGTACTTACATTAATCTGAGAGCTATTTAGATATCATGAATTCCATGTCACGCACTGTTACAGCTTGCGAATAATTGCAACTGATTTACATAAGAAGAAATTTTTGCGAAAACTGGTTTGCAATTTTTATTAATTAATTTTTCGTTCTATTTAAAATGTGTAAAGGTTTAATGAATCCACTTATGAATTTCGGTGATATTAAGCAAAATGTAGCGTACGCACGTGCTACAAAATTTTCCCTTTAAAAATTTGATGTCAGCTTCTATCTGAAATTTCTGCGAATTGACTTCAGATAGAATTTTCATATTTTTTTACAGCAATAAGAGGTTATCCTTGATTATATTAGTAGCTAAGTTATTTGAGAAAAAAAAAATTATAAAACAATTTTTTCAACTTTAACACCGTCACGCACATGTTACATTCGTCACGCACAATTACACCGTACGTTCATATTACTGTTACCTTCGACCATATTTACTAAAAACTGAAATACAAAACAAAAGGATTAAAAATTTCTTATTTTCTTTTTTTTAATCTTTTTTATGCCATGACTAGATACATTTAAGAAAAAATTTGAAAATCAATTGTTTTAATCGATAAAAACTATTCTATTCCATTCGATCCAAAAGTCGATGCTCTCAATCACTGGAATTGAAGGAGCTGGAACTTTGGGACTCTTCAAATTCTTCAACAGATTCCATGTGGACCTATTCAGGTGTATTCTCATTTCTTATGCAAAGAAATTCGCCTGGCCTTTGAGAGAGTACCCGTAAAGGCTGCACCCGTACCACCAAGTTCAGTGTTTTTGTGAATATGATTTCTTAAAATGGATTTATTTGAATAATAATTTATATTCCGATTTATTTTTACCCTTAAATGCCCAACAACACCGATATCATTAAAATTATGTTGTGTTAAATGATCCCCTGAACACGACCCCGTTTTTATTTTTTTTGGAAAAAATTTTTGTTTAAAGAAAACATGGTTGTATCCAAAAAGATACAGTGGGCATTCTGATGTAACATATACCATCAATCAGCTTGGTTGTAGGAGTTCAAGGCAAAAACGTGGAAAACGATTCTTTTTATGATAACTCTTGATTTGTTTGTTAAATGATACTCTAAAATTGTTAATAGTTTAAAAGGTATTTCATGTCAAAAAGCGAATGTTCCGTAAAAATTAAAAAAACTGTTGTTAATTTGACGGTCAATATTTCCCAAACCAACAAAGTTATGCCAATAATTAAATTTTTGTTTTATATATGAAATTTTCTGAGTGAAACTACATATCCAGCATTTTAATTTTTGCAATATTTTGAAATAATTAGCTTATTTTCTCGTTTGTAGCCAAAAAGATACACTGGGCATTTAAGGGTTAAATTAAATAAAACCCACTTATGAGAATTCATATTGACACTTGTCAATAGTTAACCGTCAGTTTAGACGTTTGACCGTCTAATGCAGATGTAAGGATGGACATTTTTTTAAATGAAGGGTGTATTAATTTCAATTTTTTCGAGTTGTTTTATTTTTGGTCACTTTGCTATATATGAGACCCCCCATATCATTACTAATCGTAATACATTTTAATGCCCCTCCTCCCATCTAAATTGGTAACGTAATTTATGAACGACCCCGTAGTGTGTAAAAACTACATTTTTGTATAGAAAAAAGTGTAACATGTGCGAAACGCGTGGAATTTTTTTCAATGGAAATAGTAAAAAAAATGTTTTTCAATCTGGTTTGCCATCTCAATATCCACACATAACAGCATTTTCCGCAAAAAATTTCTTATATTAGAGTCTGCATTGAAACTTATATCAATATTGTCACGCACGTGCTACATATTTTCTTAATTTATTTAACTGCTCTTACCACGGTATATCGTTGATAATTATTTATTCATATATATGTATGATTATTAGGAAAATATTAAAAAATTTTAAGCAAATATTTTTTTTTTTTAATTGTTGTAATAAACAGCGCACGCCCTCATGGCAAATATCAAAATAAAACTGCAAAATTTGGGCTCAACTTATTCACCACGCGAAAGTAAAAAAAACACAGAAAAACTACCGTTATCTTGAAATATTCAACTTAAAACGTGTTGTCCGAATTCGATAGAATATATTCTATATAGTTTCTCTTCTCTCTTTACAATTTGATTTTTGACCTATGAGGTTGACTTTTTCGTGGAATTCGTGATATATCAACTGATAAAATGCTTCCGAATACAATTTATAATACCTTACGTCTTTATACCTCACTAGCTGAACCGGCAAACATTGCTTTGACCAATTAAATCACTTTTTTATGAAGTACCGAAAAGTTAAAAAAATAATTTTAACAATTTCGAAAATTAATAATTCATGTAGAAAACAAACCCTTCTTTTTGATAATTTTGTTTCTTGTAATTTTTTATACAGACTATATATAAACACTCCTCATGATTTATAAAACACCCACCGGGAATATGAGAATTTATTCTAAGAAAAATCGTAAATAGAATGAATTTTTTTGCTTACATTTCAGAACTATTCCAAAGAATATATAAATTTAAAGCAAAACCTATGAATTGGAATCTATCAACCTCAGGTCAGAGCTCTCAGATTTAATCAACCTTACTAATTGATGATCATAATTTACTGATTCGTTTTTATTCCAGCCAGAATCGATTACGACCTATATAATATTTTCTATAACAGGAAACTTTTTAGATTCCTTTCTTTTTGGTAAGTCAAAAACGACTTGACAATTTTTTTTTAAACAATCCTCAGGATTTTTATCAGAATAAAAGCTCAGGATATTTTTTAAAAAGGGTGAATAGCATTTTAAAAAAACCAGGTAGGATTAACGTTTTGTGGTTAGTCGTCGTCGTACTGAAATATCACTGGCATTTTGATAATGCCAATAAATATTGTAGACTATAAAGACATTTGAATGATTCTTTTATTCTCAAAACTATCACAAGTTATCACAATACTATGCAATGGAAAAGCTCCAAACCTAAGATGCATAACCAGTAAGTTTATTGAAATTTTGGGTGAATCTGAAGTCGATTGTGTTAAAAAGTGCGTGGACCACTCGATAACAATTTGAGACCAAGTTTGAACCCCAGCTGACACGAACTTTTTTCAATTGAAATTAATTTTTCTGATCGGTCTTCACCTCTCTGCACAGATTAGTAAAGCTCAGAGAGTAAAGAACGACATGTAAAGTTTCTTGAGAGCATGCACATAAGCAGTGCGGAGTCAGCATAAAACTATTAGGTCCAGTTTTCGGTCATTTGTGCACTAAACATTTCATAAAAATCGGTTTCAAGGGCTGAAATGGTCAATTTTTTTTTTTTTTTTTTATTTCAATCTGACCTTTATTCAATTGTTAAGACTAACCGCCCTATTCTGCGTTTTCTTGATAAGTAATTTATCAATAAAATTTGTAAAGAATTTTATCAAGCGAAAGCTTTTTTAGTATTCTATAGCAACCTGGGCACTTTTGAAGTTTCATAAACTTTCTGCCTTCTTATGCGAGGCGGTTTAGTTAGTTTCGTTCAATCATAGTTGTTTTTTAAAAAATAGGCCTTTAAGTACAAAAACATGCGAATTTAAGATCCCGTTTTTTTTTTTAAATGTAACCATACATAACAATACATGATCAATTCTTTTTATCCAGGTACAATGGTTTTATCAGTTTAAACGATGGGTTTATGAAATGGCGGTTACGGTTATTTTACATAGTTCACAAGTTGCAACAACTCGAGGACTTCATTTTCCAATTAAAATCTAAATATTTTATAATCGGTTTAATATTTCAATAATTTTTTATGATTTTTATTATGGTCACCTGGTTAGGAAGAAATATCTTTCTTCGAACAATACCCAGCAGTTATTTTGGAGTCAATTGAAAAAGTGAACTAGTTCATTTCTAGCGCAGTTCGCAGTAGCTCTGAAAGAGTACAAAAGGCGTTCAGTGTAGAACAGTTATCTTTGCTTTTGTTTTCAAAAGTATTGCTGAAAAAAATAAACACGTTCTGGCTACTTTTTAAAATTTGCTGCGCACAAGAAAAAAATAATAAAAAAAAAAATGTTTATAGACAAAATGTTTTCTGGATTGTGGATGGAAAAGATGGTACAAATGAGATCTTTAGGACCTTTCCATTGCACAAAATTCTTACACTTTTGATATGTTCACTTTAAAACTAGTTAAAAAAGAACCACTTTCAGGCTACTGCGAAAGCAACCAGTTTAAGAATGTTCCTAATGCAACTAGTTCAAATATAGGGAAAAAGGAGTGTTTCTGGGGACAATTGTCTTTTCCTATGACATCAACCCGCAAAAAGCGTCAGTTCGTTCAATGTTAAAGGGTATTGTAGTGGAACTAGTGCTGGTCCTTTTTGGAACTAGTTCAGAACTATTTCAAATTTGGTTCACTTTTCTGCTGGGTATTTAAAGCTTTCAAGCATATCTATGATAAATTTATATGTAAGTTTTATTTAATAACAGCAAAACTGAATTTTTCATGGATCTCACTTATAAGATTGAATAACGTAAAGGCTACTTTTCCCGGTAAAAAATTTCAGCATATAAAGGGTGGGTCATCTAGTGGTTTCTTTTTAAATCATAGGTTATTTTGACACATTTCTTTACTAATAAAAAAAAATAAATTTCTTTACTAACAATGATATTAAAGATCTATTACCCAGTATTATTATCCAAGAGATCTACTTCTTATAGATTTCTAACACCTGAATTATATTGCTTCTCAGTATGCATCAATTTAGTTAAGTTAAAAAAATAAAATTAATAAATACTTTTTTATTTTCGTTCCTATTCGATGCACTGTGCGTTTTTTTTTTTTTTTTTTATTTTGTTATTCTACTTTTTGTGGTTTACTCAAAATTGCCTGTGCAAAAGTTTGACGGTTTGCATTTAAACGAAAGAGATTTAATAATTTTGATTTTTGACAAAATGTTGGGGAACAATCGACCATGAAAAAAACTTTAGTTAAGCAGTTACATGATTTTAAAATTTGTTAACAGATTTTTATGCTTTGATTTATTGATAACTATTTGTTATTTTTATTTCTTTTTTCTTTCGCTTTAAGCATTACATTTATGTATTTTTATGTTTTCCTTTTGAACTCATATTTGTTTACATTTCAATAGAGATTTTTTGTTTGTTATTTTAAGACGCAATAAGTAGTTTTTAATAAATGCGCATTTTATCAGGCCAATTAGAAAAAGACATGTTTAGGTGCATAAGAAACCCGGCTTACAACATTTAGAAAACTAAGATTAAAAATAAATTTATCAAAATTAAAAAAAAATATATATATATATATGGTATGTATATATTTTCACATAGGGCAGGTAATATATTACTATTAGCAGAATTTTCGCTAAACCTTGGTTGACAGAATATTAGGTGAATCTAATGTCTCAAACATGTGAGTAAAATCGATGGACAATCTGCTCCCAAAACAAAACAGTTTTTAATGAATCCAACAAATCGCTGTAATGACTTTGATAACCTTGATTTTAAAATTTGATCATCGATTAGTTATGGACACTGTGCAGATTATATTTTGTTAGTTTTTCAACACTGCCGTCAAAATAATTCTTAAGCAGACATAATTTTAAAATTCCTAGATTTAAGAATTTTATTAAATTAATGTATATAGAAAATAATGATATATCATCAACTATCAGAAAGAATTCCGGAAACAATTGCTTAAACTCACCTTCCATGCGTTGACTTTTGGCGGTGGTGCCGCCACAAATTTTTTTGGCTGTTGAGCAGTTGCGGCAACAGCTCCTCCCTCCACACTTGCTGTTTCAGCGCCTTCAGTTGACTTAGCTTCGTTACCGCTACTTGTTGGCTCGCCATTAGCACTGGGAGGTGAAGCATCTTCCTTTGGATTTTTTCCCGTTTTACCAGCATTAGCAGCAGCGCCACCAGCAGCACCTGCCTTACGTGGACTACGATCGTTGCGTGGACGACGCGAAATGAATAATTTGCGTTCTTCATCCTTGTCACCCTGTCCGGCGGAACCAGTATTAAATGGACGTCGTTGTCCCTTACCACTTCCTTGCAGTCCCTGACCATTGCCACTACCTTGAGGCTTATCGCCGCCGCCGACCCCACCACTAGCAGCAGCCCATGGACGATCGCGTTGCTTCTCCTTGCGACGCACTTTGCGATCACGTCGATTGTGCGAAATAACTGGCACAAAGTCGGCATTATCATCCACCTCTGACGAATTTTCAGCAGCATTATCTAAATTAGCAGAACGTTTTTCACCAGCCACTAAAGCGAGAGCCGACAAATCCGTTACAACATCAGTGGATACTTCGGATGCAGCAGCCTCTTCACTCCAAGATTTCAGTGATTTTAAATTGGGTTGGTTCTCCTTATTATCGGTATCGACCAATTTGATAGATCCGCCAGCAGCAGCTGGTGAAGCTTTCTTGGTGTCCACATTCTGCACTACATTCGCGTACGAGGTGTTGCTACCGCCACTAGGTGGTGCAACATTAGCGGCTACGTTTGCTCGAACTGCTGGCGCTTCTATAGCAGTAGCAGCAGCGGTAGTAGCTAAAGGCGTAGAGGTTTCTTCTTTTGCTGACATCGTCGTTTGGCGTAGCACTACTTCAGTTACCCAGAGTCGTGAGACGCAGCCGTCACGCACCCTTTAGAAATTAATTCTAAACGTGATGAAAACTATTTGATGCTTCCTTGTCCAAACAAAACAGATGGAAACTAGCTCAATTCAAGCAAATAGGTTGAATGAATCTGCAGAAAGAGAAAAAACTAAAATTAAAATCGTATAATATAGCGTCTAAATAGGAGTGAACTTTTTGTTCTTGACAATTATTAATGCTCTAACAAAAATACCAGAACCCTCTGCGATTTTTTTCTAAAATGCAGCATGAAGCATATCAAGAGGCGTTTAAATTACAATTTATTTACGTAAAATATACGGAGTGGCATAGATAAGCATACTATATGGATGAGTTGTTGTAAAGGTTGGGTGGTCCACCCCCCGGCATTATACTTTTTTGCATAACCCGAACTTTTCTTAAGCTTTTTTTTTTTTTTTTTTTTTACAATTGTAAACATTTCAAAATTTTAGGAATTCCATTGTTTACCCTACAGCGACAGTTGCTTCTATGTTGTAGGAATTTTCAATGGACCGCAGTTGCCATCGTATAGAGATAGTGGGTTTCGTTTTATTGACCGCACTCCGTATTGTACCGAATGGAATTTCACAGTTTATTAATATTAGCACTCTTTAAGTTTTCAATGCTTTAACATTTAAGAATACAATCAAATTCTTAAAATTGTATTATAGCTAACAAAACACTTCGAACTTCGTTTGGAATCGAATCGACTACTTGAAAAGATTATGAGAAAATTAGTGAGGTTATGTTGCCTAATTTGCCCCACACTGTCTGTCAAGGCGAATGAAAACACAAAGCAGAAATGATTAAAAATAAATGTCATGGCCAGGGATGCAACTGTGATATATTTATTATTTGATTATACAAAAAATTCTTTTAATTCAGAGTTTTTCTATTGAGCAAGAGAAATATTATGCATAAATATAAAAGAGAGGGATAGAGAGCATAAATATTTATTTCATAATATTAGAGCAAACATTTAACATTATTTAAATACATGCATGTTGAAAAGGGTGCATACAGACAGACTAAAGTTTAAATACACCTCTCAAAAGTTCCTTTTATAAATAATGAAGCTCAAATGTAAGTATGCAGTTTATTTATAATTGAATAAAAAGCAATAACAGCAACAAACAAATATTCAATTTGTCACAAAAATAACTGTTCTCAAAAGTCGCTCTATTCATTCAAAACGTAAAAAATTGCTGGAGCAAAGTTTATAGTACGTTCACACCTAAGCCAAATGAACAAATTTTAAAATCTCATTAAAAAGTGTTCACACTTTTTTATCTCATTTTATTTGACGGTTGTTTTTGCTTAACCATATTTTTTTTTTTTTTAATAAATTTTCTTAGCCCAAAATTTTTTTGACATTCTGCTTTGAAAGATATGTTCATAAAGCAGTTTAATATGCTTAGAGCTGTGTTTAACGTGAAATTCATTTCATTTGCTACTCATTTCGTTAAAATGAGTTGGATATTCAAATTAGAATTTCTATGAGAAATGAGCTAATTACGCATCTCATTTGTGTTTTGTGTTGGTCGAAATGAGCAAATTAGTTTAGGTGTGAACGTACTTTTAAATAAAATGCAAGATATTGTTTCATACTAATTTCTAATAACATCAAAAAAGTTAAACTTAAATAAGTATTTTATTGGTAATCCACCAGCTTTAATGACTGCCATCAAACGACGTAACATAGATAGCATTTGCCGTTTTGGATGATTAATTTCTGACCAGGCCTTTTTAGAGCTGTTTGCTGTTTTAAACTGCATGTTCAATTTTCCGTGCCATTAACGCACAAACATGTTCAATAAGGTTTAACTGCGGTGATTGGAGAGGACTACAAAGCTGAAGAGGAGCATAAAACAGGAACAAATTTTTCACCATGGATATCACCACATGGTATGCTTGGGGTCCTTATCCTATTGACATATTCAAGATCTTCCTAAACCCAAGCAATTTTCGGAAGGCTACAAATGTTGTTCCAATACACTCTTATACACGTGCCTGTAAATACACCACAACAGCTCCTTCAATCGCTTTGCACACCATCACACTACTGTCACCATGATTAACGGCTGGTATTGCGTTTTGGTTTGAAGCGCTGTACCTACGTGGAACTCTGCTTCAATAGGCCTTGTCCCGTAAAGCTATTTGTAGTTATTGGGTGCACATGTTTGCCTGATATTGCAGCAATAATATGAGCTAACTTTGCGAACTTATTTTGGGGTTTTTGTCAATTTCCTTTAGGTTAAGGCTCACAGAAATTATTTTTTAGTTGTATTTACTCTTGTCCAACTGTTTTTTCCGTATCTATCAAATTGATAATATCTATTCGAGAAAGTACAGAGTTTTTTGTTATTGTTGTTGCTTACTTACTGATGTACTAAAAAAGAACTGCATACTCAAATTTTTTTTTTTTCAATACTTTGTTTTATATAAAAGTACGTTTTATGGAGTGTATTTAAACATAAGTTTCTGACGGTAAGTTGATTTGTTTGCAATTTGTTGTGCAATATTGGCATAACTTCAATGTATAAAAAGTTTTAAAAAAAAAAAAAAGTTTATTTTATTTCATCTACCTGGCTTTGCCCTTACATATTACAACAGAGATCATCTCTTACTGACTACTTAAATTCTTCATAAATACATTTCAATAATTTAATTTCAAGTCGTTAACATTGGTGAATTTTTTCATCAAATTTCATAAATACATTTCAATAATTTCAGTTGTAAGTGGTAAATATTAATTAATTGTTCATTTCAGTGGATTAGAAATGAGGAAAGAAAATTTTGAAAGGTTTTTTTTTAAAGCGAAGGACCATGGCCGGGAATAGAACCCGGGACCTCTGGGATAGCGGTCGAGCTCGCTACCTACTCGACTACCGAGGCGCCTAGAAGATTGTATACAGGGGATTTATATACTAAGATTAAGAAATTAATTGATGAAATTGTTTACGATTGATTTTAAATTCTTATTTCAAAACATTGTTCTTAACAATTATGTTAATGCTCATTTAAAAAAAAGTTCATTCACAGAAAAGCATCATGCATCTTACATATACAAAAATTCTATATGTTCATATTAAAAATAGTATGCTGAAGTCCAAGCTTATTATAGCACGAAGATATATAATTCAACAACACAAAACGAGACAGAAGCACCATTTTCAATGGCTAAAAGCAATGAAGTAAGACTTTGTAGTCTTTATAGATAGATGTTATGGCGACTAAACGCTTCTACTTTCTTACATACTTAATGTTTAACTGCTACAATCTCTTGTACGCGGAATTAAATCCGACAGACTAAAATAACGTTGCAAATTTCAAACAAAGTGTCAGAAACGAGAAAGCGCATAATATTCTCGGAGAAAGAATAAAATATAATACTATCGTCTCACACGTTTCCTAGTTGAGTTCAATTAAAATTAAAATTTAAACAAATTCGAACCAGAGAACAGGTTGGGCTCGTATTCGCACTCGGCCCCGGCATCACTTGAATCACATATAATTTTTTATTTAATTAAAAAATTTAATTGAAAAATTAGTTAGTTTTGAAACAAGCATTTTGTTTTTAAAGGTAAATGTATACCTTTAAAGTTTTGAACAGGTACCAATTACATATCAGAAATTGCACTTTTACGAGCAAATTAAAGAAGAGAACATCATCTGGATTACAGACAATCTGGATTAAGGGGTGACAAATTGGCATCAGCGTAATTAACCCAATTTTAAGCGTTTTTAATTATGAAAGACAACAATCAATATGGCAAGGGAGGAACAAGTTATTTTAAGCTAATATGAATTTATATTTTATAAAGTAAACTAATTGGTTTAATTGGATTAATGTATGTTCTCATGTTTGGAGCTCAAGTCTGAGGTTTATAGAACTATGGAGTAGTTAAATTATTTTAACAAAATACAAGAGTTGCTTAAAACACAGTTAACAGTTTAATAGTTTTTCATAAAATATAAGGCATTGTATATTTTAAGTTTTAAATCTAAAAACCAAAGTTGTCATAACATGTGAACTTTTATTTTTGTTTTTACTTGCCAATTGAACTCTGAATATTTTTTTAGAGAATTTTTTAGATGTAAGATGGCTCTCTCGTTTATATTTGGCAGTTTTTAAAAGTCATAATTCCTGTAGTTTTTGTGACGTATGAGTTTAAGTATTTATAGAACATTGTTTCAGCATTATGAAATACCTAAGCTTATAAACAACCAAAAACTTGACCTAGTATGTTTTAACATTGCCATTTTGGATTTAAGATGGAGATATGCATATACCTGAAAGAATTTTTTTTTTGTCTGGGAGAAATTTTTAGTTATATTTTTTTATGGTAAAATTCTTGGAAGTGATAGAAAATTTTTTAATTACTTTTTAACATGAAAAACAAAATTAAGAATGTGAAATGCATCGTTTAGGTCTTAAATACACATAACAAATAATGTCTACCAAGAAAAACTTCGCATAATATTTCATATACTTTTGTTAGTTACGCTGAAATATTTAAGTACATTTTATTTTAAAATTAATACACGAATATATTAAAATTGAATATATTAAAAATGAACCCTCTAGCCCTTATAAGTGCTCAGGGCAATTATAGCCTAACTTAATTTTACTGAGCAAATAAAATTTTTTCTTATTTGAATTGATAGCGATCATAACGGTTATATATATCTCGTCGTAATTCTCATGAAAGATTGATCGCATTTCTACCGTTTCGTTTTTAACTGTGATCACTTTAGTGTGCGAAGTTGTATATGAACACAGAAAAATTTTTAGCAAAAAAATTAATTTATTTTAAATCAAATCGTACAAAATTCATAATACCAGTTAAAGTGAAATAATTCATCTTTAGGCGCTCTTTACCATTTTTTACCTGTCTTCTAAGCTAAATAAGAAAATTGCTTTCGGATGGTATTTTTGAGTTTATAATTCAATCATAGGTCATATAATATAATTCAAGTAATTTTTTTTACATTTTTAAGTGATCGGCGTCTAGAAGGTTAGTTAACTTTGTCAAAGAGTTTGCAAAGCCCATAAGTGTATATATTCTTGATCAGCATTACTACATGAAAGGATCCACTAGCGCCTGTCTGTTTGGATACGACTAAAACTGTAATTTTTAAACAATTGCAAATATTTTTGCTGTATCACATAAATATATTATAGACTTTTTAAAACTTAATATATACATAAACTTCGTCCAACGGTTTGTCCAACAATTTAGAAAAATAAAATCAGTTTTTTTTTTATGTCCATGGGTTAGAAACGTGATGTTTTTAGAACAATAGTTTTAAATATATAGACATCCAATACGCGTAAAACTTATCTTTTCAATTGTATTGAAGTTATTAAATTAAATTTTCAAAGAAGTAGTTTTTTAAGGATAGATTTTAAAACCATTGCTTTTATATATATATATATATATATGTATATATTAAAAAAAAGAAACTATAATATTAAAACTAGTTATTTAAATAAACTGTGGCGTCCGTGGCGGAGTTGGTTAAAGTGTGTGGCCGCTATGTCAACGAACTTTGGAGACCCAGGTTCGAACCCCAGCAGCGACAGAAAATTATTTGAATTAAAATAATTTTTCTGTACGGCCGCCACCTCTCTGCAGACAATGGCAAACCTCAGAGAGTAATAAAAATGCCATGTAAAGCTTCTTGAGAATAAGGACACTTCGTTCATCGCCGTTCGGAGTCGGCGTTAAGCCTGTAGGTCCATTTCTCGGTCAATTGTGTACAAACTTAATAACACGCAAAACACAATTGATCCTAAGAAGCTAGGTCAAAGTCCTTTCAAGGGCTGAAATGGCCAGTTATTTATTTTTATAATTTAAATAAACAATATCGCGACGTTTACTACAGTATTTGATTCTCATAAAAATCTTGGTTTAATAAAGGGTGATTTTTTTGAGGTTATGATTTTCATGCATTAGTATTTGACAGATCACGTGGGATTTCAGACATGGTGTCAAAGAGAAAGATGCTCAGTATGCTTTGACATTTCATCATGAATAGACTTACTAACGAGCAACGCTTGCAAATCATTGAATTTTATTACCAAAATCAGTGTTCGAAAATCCGCTTTTTTATCGACAAATTTTGTTCAGCGATGAGGCTCATTTCTGGTTGAATGGCTACGTAAATAAGCAAAATTGCCGCATTTGGAGTGAAGAGCAACCAGAAGCCGTTCAAGAACTGGCCATGCATCCCGAAAAATGCACTGTTTGGTGTGGTTTGTACGCTGGTGGAATCATTGGACCGTATTTTTTCAAAGATGCTGTTGGACGCAACGTTACGGTGAATGGTGATCGCTATCGTTCGATGCTAACAAACTTTTTGTTGCCAAAAATGGAAGAACTGAACTTGGTTGACATGTGGTTTCAACAAGATGGCGCTACATGCCACACATCTCGCGATTCTATGGCCATTTTGAGGGAAAACTTCGGAGAACAATTAATCTCAAGAAATGGACCGGTAAGTTGGCCACCAAGATCATGCGATTTGACGCCTTTAGACTATTTTTTGTGGGGCTACGTCAAGGGTAAAGTCTACAGAAATAAGCCAGCAACTATTCCAAAAAGTAAATGTCATGGACCAATCTAACGTTTCAAATAAAGAACCGATGAGATTTTGCAAATTTTATGCGTTTTTTTAAAAAAAAAGTTATCAGGCACTTAAAAAATCACTCTTTAGATCATAATTTATAGTATGATATGAGTTTAAATCTTATACTACGTTCACACCTAAGCCAAATGAGCAAATTTGGATATCTCATTAAAAAGTGTTCACACTTATAAATCTCATTTTGTTTGACGGTTGTTTTTGTTGTATTTTCATATTTTGTTTTGATAAAATATTCCTGTGTACAAATTTTTCTTACATTTTGCTTTGAAAGGTATGTTCACAAAGCAGTTTAATATGCTCAGAGCTGTGTTTAACGTGAAATTATCTCATTTGCTACTCATTTCGTTGAAATGAGTTGTAATGAGTTGGAATATTTCTATGGGAAATGAGCTCATTACGCATCTCATTTGTGTTTTTTGGCCGAAATGAGCAAATTAGCTTAAGTGTGAATGGGCTATTAAATAGGTTAGATAGACGGTTATCTCACAGTTGCACACATTGGAGTGGTTTGGTGTATTGTAGTTTAAAATTTACTCGAAGCTGAATTGAAAACACGAAAATTTGAAGTCTTGATTTACTTTTTTTTGCGCGGAGAGGAATTAATTTCAACCGACTCGAATGTAACTCAAATCAACAAATAAGAGACAAAATTGTATGCCAATATTTATTATAAGAAATTAGCAAGAAAAAATTGCGATAACATCAGATGAGGTAAAAAAATATTTTTAGAGTTGAAACTTCAGAACATAAAAATTAAGGGAAAAACTTCGTTTTTTATAATTATAAGGATTTAAAATTTAAAATAGCAAGGAAAATTTGGCATTAAAAGTTCCATAAATAACCATAAAAAATTAAAGGTTTTGAAGTTGATAGAACTCTTTCCATCCAAATATTCCATTTTAATGTTTACATTTAGACTATTGACTATTGAATTATATTTGTTTACATTAACACGTCATTGTATCAAAAATGAAAGAAATGAGTTTCATCGTCAATTGAAAGAAAAAATTTTAACGCATATTTGAAAACAATAACTTTAATGGTTAAAAATTCATATTTATAGAAGGTTGTATAGAAACTCTGAAGTAATATTTATTATTTATAATTACTATTACTTTCTTTAGGATTCTTGTTTTTTCCTCTTTTTTGCAAGCTTGATTTTTTTTCCTTTTTTAAAACACACTTTGTACCAAAACATAAATCAACTAAATAATATTAAACCCAAATAAAAGGGCGTTGGTGAACATGTTGCTGAATTTATGCCAAGAAGAAATCAATAAATACAATTGATAAAAACTGAACGAAATAAGAACTTTTAGTAAAATTTTATTTCTTTTAACTTTACGATTAAACAAAAATGTAAAATCAAATGGTTCCAAAAAGTATTTAAAAAGCATATATTCCCAAGGATTGCCATTTTAATTAATCAATAAAGTGAATCCCTGCACGCAGAACAGCTGTCATCTGCACTTACGAATGAAGCTCAAAAGAACTTTACAATAGTGCGGTTCGAAGAAATACACAATTTCGAACTTCGAAAGTCTCTATTTACATGGCGAGGACGTCAAAAATAATCAATTTAACATTTAGAATCAAACAAATAATTATGCAGCCGGTCTAGTCCAGATACCTCAACAAATATTTAGCAACGCATATATATTCCAGCAATGCAAGAAAACAAAAACAAGAAAAATTGGCACACTTACCGCTAAAATAAAGTGGAATCAATAAAGCTGCAGAATATGCCGAAACGCCTTGTTTGCTTTACACAATGGTTCGTCGTCACAATTTACGTTTCAATCGAAATTTTAACCTTTCCGTCCTCACAAGCACATACACAATTACAAATTAAGTTTGACAGCCGAATGTCGAAGTAAAACGAACAAGAAAAACTTGTGAAAAAATTTTGCTGTTTGATTTCGTCAGAAAATTTGTTTTTATTTTTAATTTAAATGCACTTTTTCACACTTTTAGCACTTATTTTCCATTTGTTTTTTATCACTGGTTATATGATCAGTTAATTGCATTCGCTTTCACAACACTTGGTACCATTTTTCAATGGGAAAACTCGAAAAATTCGTCAGTACGAGCAGACATGTGGTCTCGACGCCGTTAGTAGAAACTTCGAAAAGAAAGATGTAATTTTTGCACATATACACACAAACACAAAATCGCACAAAGCGCAAATGTCAAAAATGACCTGTCAAACGACCGCGTGCACGAAGTAAGGCGAAGTACAAAGCAAAGCACACACGGCACAGTTTTCTGCATGTTCGAAAGTAAACGGAAGTGAAATATGTTGCTTCCGTTCTGCATAGAATTATTAATTAAGAGGTTTGAGTTGTGAGCAAAAACAAAAAAATGAGTAACTTCTAAAATTTGCTTTCATACTTCTGCACTTTTTTTATAATTTGTGTGGAAGGAAGTAAAAAAAACATCCTACACAAGAAACATTGCTTATATGTTTATGTTAGCCAAATGAAAAATTCTTAATTTTAATTAGAATCCATCAAACGGGGTGAATTAATGATACAACTCTAAACTTAGCTATATATTAAGCAAGAATTGACTTTAAGGAATAAATAATCTAAGGAACCCAACAAAAAATTTACTTATGTCACTTTATGTCAGCCTGTACACATTCATCGCAACATGCGACAATACGGCTGTATTTTATTTTAAACCAAAATTTTTTTTATATTATTAAAGTATAACTATTCAAGATTTGTCCCTGACATTTTGGTCCTAAATTATTTGACGATAAGGTAGAAAAGTACAATGCTGCAAAAGATATTAAATTTGCTGTGAATATTAATTTTTGCTCAAATGGCGAACGTAGAAAAAAAATTTTAATTTACACAAAATTGGGGTCGTTTTAGGTTATAAATATAAAATAGTATAAAAAAAAAAAATTGAACGAGTTAACGCCCCTTAGTGAGTCCTTAAGGGCCCACTAAAGTTTTTCGGTGACCAAATCCAATTTTTTTTACATTTTTCGAAGACATTTCATCTTAAAAATATTGTCAGTAAGTTTTAAATCAATTGAATAAAAATTGTAGCAGTTAAGCTTGTATGATACTTCATTAAATTGCTCATTTTTTTGACATTAAAAATTAAAATAGAACAGTTTAAATAGTACTAATGCATTGATTCAATTGGTGTGAGTGAGTACGCATATAGTACGAATTGCATTTTTAATGCATTGTTTCTGACGTTTTTCTCAATTCACTCGTCGTTAAGTTTCTATCAAATATTTGCTGTCAACTTCTTGTTTCAACGCAACTTCACCCAAAAAAAACTTGTTGGTACTATTAACAATGCCAGTGTTGTTAAATTTATTTCATAAAATGCTATTAATAAAAAATTTCTCTTTATAGCAACCATATAAAAGTTTGAAAAATACTCAAATCTTTGTATTGACAAGATTTTTTATGGTTGTTTATCAACAAGATTCTTGTTTAGTTGAAAACAATTTTATTTTAATATACCAGAATTTTTTTTTTTGTTGGTATAGCTTCTTGCAAGAAAAAAAAAAATCAGCGACAATTAGCAACGTCGCTGAACAGTCACAATTCGTTCTTGCCACTGAATATGTTTCTATCCTATTCTCGCACAATACACAAAAATATTGTTGTCTTGTCCACCCGCCACTTGTTTTCAGATTTTAAAATTGGACAAAAGTAGTAAGAAATGATCTTCGACTGGGCCGAAATTAAAATACCAACACGTCCGAACCGAAGTATATTCAAAGTCTTAAGCAGTCAACAAAATGTTTATTTTTAAAAACATTTTCGTCATATTTTTAACAGAAAATATTCGCTTTTGTTTTTTTGACATATCACTTTGTATGGGAGGTGGGTGTGGTTTTCACTCGATTTGGTTGAATTTCATATTCAGAGTGTATTTTAAATATCAAAGCTCATATGCAAAATTTCATGATCATATATTAATTTTTGTGGAATTCTAAGAGATTTTACCGTTTTGAGAAAGGCACTTTGTATGGGAGGTAGGCGTGGTTTTCATCCGATTTGGCTCATTTTCGAAATGTTCCTTTATTTTTTAGATAAAAGCTTAAATATTGAATTGTGATCACAGACGGACAGACAGACGGACATGGCTAAATCGATTCGGGTGGTGATGCTGATCAATAATATATATATTTTTCTATACCTGCCACGCCTCCTTATGGGCGTTACAATGCACAAAATTAATATACCCCCATTTACGTTTTTTAAACATGGGGGTATAAAAATGAAGTGTCAAACAGACTTCATAACAGCTGCTACAAAAACTCTTCTCTATAATGTCTTTTATTTTTTCAAGGCACTCTTTTAAGTGTCTTTAATTTTTATAATTCACTCTTTATATAAGTATGCATAAGCATAGGTATATACCGGGGGAACAAAGAGGGGAAAAACCTTATATTATTGTAAAAAAATAAAAAATAACAGTAATAATGAGAACTTCTCCCCCTGGCATAAAATTATGTTAACGCAATGTGGAAATTGGCATCAGTTATGGCAAAAACTGTCATACACTTATAAAAAAGTTGATTCCACGCGTACTATTCTCGCAAACAAAATGCACAGGAAACCACAGGCGAGGGAAGAATCCTGAGAAGACAAGGCAAGTTGAAACTTTAAACTCAACAATTGATGATAAGTCTATCTTATATGGTCCTGGAATAGATGATACCATGTAAAATGAAAAAAAAATGAATGTATAACTTAATAAACTACTTTTAAAACTTTAAACGCGTTTTTCTCGGAAAAGCTGTTTAAAACGGTTGACAGCATTACTCAAAAACTATGCCAAATTTAATTCACTTGTCAAGCAAATTTGACCGGTACTTTTGATCGTTTGATTTTTATTTTAGAAAAATAATCTTTTTTTTACAACCTAACACAAATCACTTTTTTAATCAGAAATCAGTTTTATACCTGCCATTTTGGTTAAATTCAACATTTTTCTAGCTTCAACCAAACCTTAATAATTTGCATTTTTTTATTTTTAGATAAACAAGCTTTGAAAATCGTTTCCACCGCAAATTTAAGGTACTTTACTAAACTACGGATTCCTGCTATATGGTTTAATATTTTCTGTCCAAAAATTCAAAGAATTTTCTTCAACACATATATAATTATAATGTACAAAAAAATTTACCTAAAATAAACGGTAGTTTAAAAATTAAACTTTTAACCCTCATTGGTCCTTTGTATGCGCGCGCAAATTCAAAATTAAATTAAGTAAAAAATATATTAAACCTTAACCGATTGACATGAGTTTTTGGCAAATAGCTTTTTTCGATCGAATCTACTAATTTCACGCAACTACAAGTGGCGCTCACGTTTGGAAAGGCTCGTGTAAGCTTATTGACGTACAGATTCTTAGTATGTGCACGCATACTTGTCTATTCTTATACCTGCGACACATTGGCATAGGAAACCTTGATTATCTTTTGTAGTTTAAAATATAACCATTGGGGATGACACACTCAATATTTTTGTTTACTAGTTTATAAAAATATCGAGAAATATGGATAAGCGAACAACACTACAATCATAAATTTTAGAGCGTTTGCTCGAGTGAGAGCGCTATAGTTCTCAACGAAAGTGTAGGAAGAGGAATGTCAAAATCAGCTGCTATAACTCGTTTAACTGCGATAAACGAGTTTCGGAAACTGGTTTTGACTAACCGAATTTTAAACATAGTTTAGCAGATATTTAAACGAGAAACAACACTTAAACGAGTTTAAATGGACCAATGTGTCACAGGTATTACATGCATTATAATATGTATTTCGCGGTCTACTCAGCTTCCGTCAGTACATTTCATCTAAGCCGGCAAAATATGGAATAAAAATGTGGGTTCTATGTGATTCGAAATCTTATTACGTCCACACTGCTCAGGTGTATGTGGGGCGTGCTAGAAATGCTGTAACTAAGAGAAACCAAGGCCAAAGAGTTGTGCTCGATTAATGTGAAAGCCTTTCAGATAGAAATGTCACTTGTGATAATTTCTGCACCACATATCAATTAGCTGAGGAGTTACACAAACGGCGAATGACCATTATCGGAACAATTCGGCAGAATCGAACTGAGATTCCACCAGTTTTGAGAAATATGCGGAAAAGCCTGTTTTTACACAAATAAAGGCGGTGTAGATACGCTTGATCAAATGGTTGGCACTTATCAAAAGGTCAATCGATGGCATATGGCATTGTTTTGCAATTTACTTGATATAAGTCGAGTTAATGCGTACGTTAATTTCACTTCAAATTCCATCAAAAACAGTAACAGGAACATTCGTCGTAGACTGTCCTTGATTGAGCTTGGAGACGCTATGGTTAAACCATTCATCGCGAAGCGAATACGTGGTCCAAGAGTGGCACAACCCGAAACACCAATAATCTCAACAAATGTCGCAAGTGTTCCAATTCATCCAATTCAGCATGCGTCACCAACACGGAAGCTTGGTCGATGTTACATTTGTACTAGCAAAAACAATCCTAATGTGTTTGCAACAAGATGTGATAAATGCAAGAAATTCATCTGTGCAGATCACAAATTCATTGCATGCTTGAATTATGCCAATAAAATATCTTAAAATTATATTGTACTTGCCAAATCAACAAGATTTCAAACTTTTTTTTTACTTTTTTCGAAATATTTCCAATTTTTGTCCTGAATCTCAATTTTTTTTATGTATATATTTAACTTTATTCATAAAAAGAATTCATATTTTTTTAATTTTATTCATAAAATTTGTATTATTTTTATTTCTTTTTAAACTTTTCTGTATGAAAGCGCGCGCATACTTAAGGAACCTTTTAGGGTTATGGGTCTGAGTTACCAATGAGGGTTAAACTCAGGGTTTTTTTCGCTTAAAAAAACTTAAATAGGCCCTTAAGCAAGTGTGAGTAGTTTTTGTAGTGTGAGTAGTTTTTTGAGCAGTTTTTGAGCAATTGCTCACAGCAAATTTAAGATCTTTCACGGAATTGCACTTTTCTACCTAAACCAAAATTTTTACAGAAATGTCAAAAAAAACTCTTGATGAGTTGTACTTTAATAATGTAAAAAAAAATTTGGTCTAAAATAAATACAGCTTAAAAAAAAATTTTTAAAGTTTTATCCTTTTTTAAGAAAAACTCTCTGAGACGTATATCTATAATGTCTTATGATATCTTTTTTCAATGCTATTTTCTTCACCCTCTATATAAAAGCCAGATCTGTATTTAAAAAAAATATTTTTAATAAAGTATTTTTTATGTACAATAAATTAAAAAAAAAAGTAATAACTTAAGTCGAGAAAAAGTTCAGAATACCTACTTTTCCCAACTCTCGCCATACTGCAATAAAAAAATCACAATCGATTGTATCTCACATCCTTAGCAGATAGTTTGATTTTGACTTGTGGATCCCAAGTGGAACGCGTGCTTTTGAACAGAGTTGCACTTTTCTAAATGTGCAATTATATACTAATGGTATTCATGCAAAGCGGCAAAGCTACCGAGCGTTTCCACCGCCCGAACGAACGAAGATTTCTTCGTTCGTTCAGGCGGTGTAAACAGTTTGGTCCGAACCAAGGTTCGGAACATTGGTTTTTACAAAATGCTCGCGAGCGCTATTCGCGCAGTGTAAACACTTTTCCAGCACGAACGAACGAAGATTTCTTCGTTCGCTCTGATCGGCCGACGCTCGATCTTTTTGGGCGAATCCAGTGCTTATTTGCGCATAGGTAGTAGATTTGTTGAAATTGTAGTTAATAACGTAGGAAAAGAAAAAAGAAAGAAAATATATTGAAAATTTAACGCAAAAGAATTTTCTTTTGCTTTGTTATTTTATTAGCACTTTATATAAGCAAATTATTTGTATAATATTCTTTATATAATAAATTCTTTACATAAATACTTACATAAAACCTAAATTTAAAGGCATAAAAGTAGTAAAAATTAATCAAATTTAGTACGTTTGCATAAACAAAAATTGATCAACGCTGATGCTCGCAAGCATTGAATTTAAGTGTTTCCACTGCACGAACGAACAAGATGGCGACTTACCAATGTTCGCAACTTGTGTTCGTGCGGTGGAAACGGTTGGACCGAACGAAGAATTCATCGCGACGATTTGTTCGCGATGATTTCTTCGTTCGTTCGGGCGGTGGAAACGCTCGGTTATATTTAGGGCAATTAGTTATTTTTATCAGGTAGATTGTGTGAACGACCCCTAAAACCGATTGTGCATTTTCAGAGATATGTCAGCTGTTAACTTGTGAATAGTAATTGCTGATTGCTGTTATAAGTTTGCCACCTCGTTTGCTCACCTTAATCGAAGAGCAAATATATCTGGTTTGTGCAAAAGCTTCTCAGTACAAATTTTGACAGTTCATTTATAAGGGTGATAAAGTTATCTTGTTTATACCATTTATAAGGGCTTTGCCCATTTGCATGAATACCGTTACTATGTTTCCATGGTGAGTTAACTCGGGGTAAGGGTTTTCGTCGAGTTAAGAAAATGGCGTCGCTAACTCGATAGTGTTTCCATGCACAGCATCTAGTTGAGTCGAACTTGTCAATTTCATTTGCATTTTTGTTATTGTTTTACTAGCGAAATGGATACTAAATGGCAGCATTCACTTTAACAGATAGAACCCATTTAAGTTTCGTGGAACTCAACTCAACTCGCGTTTCCATAGCGAGTTAACCCCGAGTAAACCCCGAGTTAGAGCCTGAACAGAATCAAAAATCGTTGCGACCAACGACCCTCTCTGGTCGTCGAACGCAGAGAATGTGTCCAGAATGATGCGATTGCGATTAACGATTCAAAGTTGCGTTTATTTAGTATTTTTTTATTTATTTTTTCTATTTCATTTCAATGTATTGGTCTCTTCAATTGTGTGAATACAACACACACAAACAAGAAATGTCAGAAGATAAAACAAAACTAAGCAAATTTCATGAAACACAGCCAATTCTTAGCAAAACTATGGCAACACAAATGGCACTCAGAGAGAGAATCGTCGGTCGCAAGAGAAGAAATAGAATAGATTCTAATTGTGCGATTTATCGTTGCGGAAAAAGAGCTGCGTTTTTTTCTACATTTTGCATGTATTTTCCAACAACAAAGATCGGAGGCCGCAACGATTTTTGATTCTGTTCAGGGTCTTAACTCGCCATGGAAACATAGTAATAGTCAATTCCAATTTTGACCATGCGTTCGGCTGCATAAGAGCCTGAACAGAATCAAAAATCGTTGCGGCCGCCGATCTTTGTTGTTGGAAAATACATGCAAAATGCAGAAAAAAACGCAGCTCTTTTTCCGCAACGATAAATCGCACAATTAGAATCTATTTTATTTCTTCTCTTGCGACCGACGATTCTCTCTCTGAGTGCCATTAGTGTTGCCATATTTTTGCTAAGAATTGGCTGTGGTTCATGAAATTTGCTTAGTTTTTTGTTATCTTCTGACATTTCTTGTTTGTGTGTGTTGTATTCACACAATTGAAGAGACACCAACACATTGAAATGAAATAGAAAAAATAAATAAAAAAAGACTAAATAAAAGCAACCTTGAATCGTTAATCGCAATCGCATCATTCTGGACACATTCTCTGCATTTCGACGACCAGAGAGGGTAGTTGGTCGCAACGATTTTTGATTCTGTTCAGGCTCTAAAACAAAAATATGAAAGCAAAGAGCAATGAGTTGTTGTTGCTTCTTATGTTCTCGAGTGTTTCCGCAGCGCACTTGTTTAGGGTAAGCTAGTGTTGCCATATATCCCGTATTTCAGGGGACGTCCCGTATTTTGCATGGTTTTTTAAGCGTCCCGCCAGGAAAAAATTTGTCCCGTATTTTTTACAGTCTTGTAAAATGTCTATGATATCAAATACGCATTCACATGAACTAAGGCATTCAGAAAAGAAGTGAAAGCCGACCATAATATGCATAGAACTATTACATAGTACATACATTTTAAGCAACACTAGTGCGAAATATATATATGTGAAGCGCAACATTTGACATTATTATTTATTCTGCGTACCTTAATGAATTTTTTTTCTCTGATATACATTTTTTAAAAAATAAATTTTTGTTTATTTATTGTCCCGTAAAATTTTCCAAAATCCCGTTTTTTTTACATATCTTGTATTTGTCCCGTATCGTTGGAAAACAAATCTGGCAGCACTAGGGTAAGCGTAAAATAAAATTGCGTGGCGCTTGAGAACGCACCGCAACGCGCACTTGTTTAGGGTGCACTGTTA
Source organism: Pherbina coryleti (assembly GCA_943735915.1). NCBI lineage: Eukaryota > Metazoa > Arthropoda > Insecta > Diptera > Sciomyzidae > Pherbina > Pherbina coryleti. The sequence goes on along the minus strand of OX030949.1, from coordinate 75,969,594 downwards.
AGTAAGTTTCTCCACGTCCCGACAACATCCTTTATTTGGTATTTATTTTTTGTGAAGCGAAATAATTAATCTTTACTGTCGCGCCATTATTTTTGTCATGGCACCTATACTCAGCGAGTAAGAATTCCATACAACTATAACGCATTTAAAAAAATAGCTTTTTCAACTTTTTTTGGAAACCTGCGCGATAAAACGTAACGTTTTCACATCAAAAGCTTTATAATAGGTGGGTTTTTTCCATCGCTTTATGCGGTTGTCCAAAAAAACACTGATTTTTTTTTTAGACTAAACCAACGCTCAGGGGATGCCCCCTATGAATGCGAAAGCATTGTGTTGATTCGAAAGACGGGTGATAGTTATAGCGCATTCTTTTCTGAAAAAAAATTCTGCATTTTTTCTGCCCTCTTCAAGAACTCTGCATTTTTTCTGTTCTTTTCTAAAGAAAAATGTTGTCCTCAAAATAAAACGTGTTCTTTTCTCGAAAATGTTGACCGCAAAAGTATAACAAATGCAGAATTTTCTGACCTGTAAAATTCGACGGTTCTGTATTCTGCCCTCTAGTAATACCAACATTAAAACAAAGTAAAATAATTTTGACAACTCATACTTTGTGCTAAGAAAATTGTGATAAGCAAAGATTTCTAATTTTGAAAAATGTCTGAAATTGATTCCAATATGTTGTTGGTTAAAGTGGTTAGGTTTATAAAAAATGAATTGCTCGATTCGTCATCTTCATCACCGGAAGACGAATAAAATAATAAATAAATAATCAATAATAAATTAGTCAGAAATCAAAACAACAGTGCAGCCAATATTAAAAAAGAAAAAATGTTGCATTTTTTCTGTTCTTTTCTCAGCTCAAAAGAGGTCAACATTCTGTAAATTCAGGTCAGAATCTAAAAAATTCTGCATTCTGTAAGGGCAGAATTTTTTTTCAGAAAAGAATGCGCTATTAGTTGGAAGGTGGAAAGATAGAGTAGTGTTGGTGAAGATTTGTTTTAAATTTACACGCTCACAGGGAGATTTTTGGGAGAAACGGAAAAACTGTCAAAATAAATTACGAAAAGGTAGTATGAACGCAGTTGATTTAAGTGAAGTAATTTATGGCATAGTATGAACCATGGTAGAATTACAAGGCGTCAACGAAGTGTGGATAATAAATAGGTTGGCTAATTGTCAAAATGGCGAAGTTCGTAGAAACCTCAAATGAAATAAAAATATTATGTTTTCAACTTGTAAATAGTGCGGACACGTGTGTTAAGTTTGTGTTAATTTGAGTGGAAATATTGTAAATACATTGTAAATAAATCTATAAAATGCCGTTGAAATCTAAAACAAAGTTTAACCTAAAATCAACTGCGAAAAAGGAACATATAGAAACTAGAGCTGAACAGCTGATTTTGACAACTAGCCCGCTTTTCGCTGCTTTCAACTCCATTCTTCTCCGAGTCGGCCCTACCTTATAATTCTACCATGGTATGAACGTAGTATCACCGAGCGTTTCCACCGCCCGAACGAACGAAGATTTCTTCGTTCGTTCAGGCGGTGTAAACAGTTTGGTCCGAACCAAGGTTCGGAACATTGGTTTTTTACAAAATGCTCGCGAGCGCTATTCGCGCAGTGTAAACACTTTTCCAGCACGAACGAACGAAGATTTCTTCGTTCGCTCTGATCGGCCGACGCTCGATCTTTTTGGGCGAATCTAGTGCTTATTTGCGCATAGGTAGTAGATTTGTTGAAATTGTAGTTAATAACGTAGGAAAAACAAAAAAGAAAGAAAATATATTGAAAATTTAACGCAAAAGAACTTTAATTTACTTTGTTATTTTATTAGCACTTTATATAAGCAAATGATTTATATAATATTCTTTATATAATAAATTCTTTACATAAATACTTACATAAAACCTAAATTAAAAGGCATAAAAGTAGTAAAAATTAATCAAATTTAGTACGTTTGCATAAACAAATATTGATCAACGCTGATGCTCGCAAGCTTTGAATTTAAGTGTTTCCACTGCACGAACGAACAAGATGGCGACTTACCAATGTTCGCAACTTGTGTTCGTGCGGTGGAAACAGTTGGACCGAACGAAGAATTCATCGCGACGATTTGTTCGCGATGATTTCTTCGTTCGTTCGGGCGGTGGAAACGCTCGGTCAGAGTGCAGTGAGAACGTGCTATTAACCATGTCCAAATTTCGATAATAATGAATATTGATAATTTTTCCATCTCTATATTTCGTAATTTGACATTCGTCCTTAGTGGATGATAAAAATTTTTCTTTCATTTGGTGAAAAAATTTTTTTCGTAGAATATCGAACAGAAAACCAAAAAATCGGTAGAAAATTGTGAAAAAACATTATATTTTCACAAATTTAGTGAAAATTTTAGCACTTTAAATTGAAACGAGGTTTAAGTGCTACAAAATGACTGTCGGTGAAGCTGCGTCGATAGAAGCGCGGCCGCGTTGCTTCTTCGATGTGACGCTAGGTGGGCTTCCCGCTGGGCGTATTGTATTTGAACTATTCAGTGATGTGGCGCCCAAGACAGTGGAAAACTTTCGATCACTGTGCACGGGAATAAAAGGCAATGGTATTGTAACTGGAAAGCCGCTACACTATAAAAATGCTATATTTCATCGTGTGGTCAAAGATTTCATGATACAATCGGGTGATTTCTCAGCCGGCAATGGTACTGGTGGCGAGTCAATCTACGGTGGAACGTTTGAAGGTATGTAAAGCAAGGTAGTGCAGGTGACAAATTATTAATGTGATTGCTTATTTTCTGACAGTGTAGTGGGGGAGGGTAGGCGTCAACACGAGTGTGAAGTTTGAATTTAACTATTATAGATGTTTATTATAAGCCGTTTTTACAGCTTTTTATTTGCTGTTGGTTTGTATTAGGTAGCCACATACATGCTTTAAAAAGCATGGTTATTGATTTTGTCAACGATAGCGGAACTTGGAGTAACATTAATTTAAAACACATGTTTGTATTCTCAACGCAATATTCCTTATATTCAATTTAGGTCATATAGAAGATGTCTGACGTGTAGTAATGGATATTGGTAAACAAGTTATCCGAACTGTACATTTCATAGAGCCGTTTTATATGTTTATCTATTTCGAAAATTTTAAATAAGTTTTTTAACTGAACCATGTTAGTGAAAAGAGGGCACAATGTAAAAATATTCAAGAGAAATGGAATAAAATAATGACTAAAAATAATATATAAATAAACTGGCCATTTCAGCGCTTGAAAGGACTTGTACCGAGCTTCTTATGATGTAATTGTGTTGTTCGTGTTATTAAATGTTTGTACACAATTGATCGAGGACTGGACATACTAGTTTTATGCCGACTCCAAACGGCTTATGTGCATGTTCTTAAGAAGCTTTATGGCATTATTTACTCTCTGAGGTTTGCCATTGGCTGCAGAGAGGTGACGACCGAACAGAAAAAATAATTCAATTGAAAAAACTTACTGTGTCAGATGGAAATTGAACCAGGGTTCTCTGGCGTATGGGTCACGCACTCTACCCACTGCACCTAAAAATAATGACTAATAATTGTATTTCGATGAAGATAGCGAATTTTTGCCATAATGTTTGGGTGTAGTGATGATGGTTCTAACTTTTAGGAGTTGAAGTCATTGGGGAGGTCACTTCTTTTCAGGATTTGCGCTTAGCTAATTTCGGAAAACTAATAATAATTTTCCAACATTTTTCTTTGCAGATGAAAATTTTTCAATCAAACACGATCGACCATTTTTACTATCAATGGCAAATCGTGGTAAAAATACTAACGGGTCGCAGTTCTTCATGTAAGTATTTACTGGTTAATCTTAAAAATCTCATTTAGTTTAATAAGATTATCAATAAAATAATTCCAAAGTTTCTTTTTCAGTCGTTTGATTATAATATGTTAAAGTTTTCTTATTCGCTTAACGCTAATTCTAAAAAATTCTCTTACACTTTGTAATCATTAATTTATTGTTATTTAGCAAGCTAAGTTCTATGACTAAGTTCCAGTCAATTCTGTGTGATGAGGGCTAACAGCAACTTTCAAAACTTGTTAGTTTGGTGGAAAACCTTTGCTTAATTCTTACATGTGGCAACGCGATTCACGGTTCGAACTGTTGTTGGCAATGACCGGCTAATGCTGGAGTACCACTGACTGCAGATGCAAGGATATTCGGTTCATTGGTTCATAGGAACTTGATGTAGTTCAGATCTTGAGTCATTTTCTCCTCTCTTTGTCTGACAGCTCATGACAACTTCATGAAATACATCGTGCGCAAACATTTAAGACGACAAACTAAACTAGCAATCATTAGCAATTTTTACTTTGTTCTTCAAAACAAAAAATTCAAACTACAAAATATTCTACAACTTAATCAAAAGTATTCAATGAGTAAAGAATATTTTTCTCTCTCTCTTCTGTTTTTCATTATAGTACTACGCAGCCTGCTCCACATTTGGACAAGTAAGTTAGGAAAGCGGGTGCATTATGCTTGAATTCAATGTGCTAATGAACTTTTCCCTTTATTTGCAGCATTCATGTTGTTTTTGGTCATGTTTTATCGGGACAAGATTTAGTTCGACAGCTGGAACAATTGCCAGTCGATCGGAATTCTCGTCCATTGCAAGACGCGGTCATCGCCAATTGTGGCGAATTGGTGCGACAAATAAAAGGTTCCATATCCACTCTATGCTCTAAATAAATATATTAATTCATGTATTTGTATGTCTAGTAAAAAAAGATAAAAAGAAAAAAAAGCGTGCCGCGTCTACTGATAACGAGAGTTCCTCAGATGACGAACGGGAAAAGGAAAAGCGTTCAAAGCGCAAAGAGAAGAAAAAGAAGAAACACAGCAAACATGACAAGGCATCGGATAATGATGATGAAGCAGCTAGGTATACAACCTCCTACCGCCAAATTACAATTTTTTATGCTTAACTAATAAATTTCATATTTTCGATTTTATGTCCACAGATCTGAAGAAGATAAGCCCAAAACCAGTACAAAAAATGAATGTGCTGTTGCTGATGATGACGATGAAGTAGAAGAGGGCGAGTTGCATCCACTTGCTTCTGTCACTAAAATTGATCCAGATGAAATTCCAGAGGTTAGTATTGTGAATAATAGTCTATATGAGAATTTAGATTGAATGTAAAGCCACATGGTAAAGATACCCACATATTTATAAGTTACATCTTGTATGCGGAACTTTCTGCAGACTTGTATTTCCTTCTCAGTGGCCATGGTTCTCTGGAGATATTTTTACATTAACATTTTAGAGGTATTTTTAGATAACATCACTTAAGCAGTTCTCACAAATTAACATGGGAGCAATCCATGAAAATTTATTGCTTGTGATGACTTGAATGAAGACTACAGATTTGACATATAAGAGTGTGAATGTTGTAAATGGTGGATTTTACTTGAACAATGAGCTTGCTTCTAGTGACACAGTTGCTAGGATAAATGTGTTCACATGTTCGCCGTTTACTACGCACTGTAACACATAAGTGACTCGTAATTAATTATTGTATGTAGTTACTCTATGTGTCCAATCCGAAGAATATGCTTGAGGAGTTGTTCTTGTGAAAATTTTTTCACTGCGAACCTGTTCCGGAGTCCGGCCAAAAGATTAATGTACATATGATACCAAATGAAGTCCTCGATTTCTACCTCTGTCAGTTTGATTGCTTGTAGTGACCCTTTGGAGAGCAGAGTGGCTGTTGTGGTTTATTAACCATACCAAACCAGGTGTCGTACGAAACAATGCAGTGTTAATTAGGGTTAAATGCCTAGAAAGGTGAACCTCTATTTGCCGAAGCGGTGCTTGAGCACCTTTAAATAAACCGTTAATATATATGACCAATAAAAATAAAACTAAAAACTGCAAAATCTTAACATAAGGATAGATAACCAAAACTTGGATTTATTAGTGGGTTTTCTCCATGTATCAATGATTAAACTTTTACGTTTTATGTCGGCGAATATTGAATAACTTAAGAAAAAAAAACATTTCCATATATAAAGTATTAGTATTTAATTTGGTTCTTTACAATTTATTTGGACTAGTTTTTTAATATGGCCAATGGCCAAAGCAAAATGTACCCTTTTTGATATGTTTTCCATCAGTTTTTCCAGCATCACGGGCGGTATAGCGCTGATTCCGCGGAGTGAAGCGATTCATAGTTAAAATTACGATTAAATTACTGACGATTCAAAAAACTGTCTACTCAAGTCAATCAGCTTATAAATGTCCAAGTTATTCAATGTGCAAAAAATATTCGTTCAAACTAAGCTCAAAAGCAACCAAAATCAAGCTAGAATTTTTTTTTTTCTGTGCCAAAAAACAAAACTCAAAAAGATATCACTTCAAATATGCTGAAATCCTTACTTACTCTTAAAATTCCTTTAAAATTAATCTCTCGACAGCTTGTGTTTGTCAAGACCTGACATGTTGAGTTCATATTTCAAGATATTGTTTCCTCAACTTAGGTTCAAATGCTGACGTCAAATGGTATTATTTCAAGGTGGTAAAAGTAAACCTCGGTTGACTCTCAGAATTGAGGTAGCGATATGTTTGCCTCAATTATGAATTCATCACTTACTAACATTTATTGCCCCTAGTATTCCCTGCATTTATGTTGGCCAATTTTTTTTTTTTTTCAAAGGTTTCCAATAACTTTCTGATGCGTGGTAGAGACAAGCGTGACTATTCTCAGGAGAGGGAGAGACCTCGTGACAATTCACGCGAAAGACGCAACAATGAAAGTTCGCGTGATGTGTTTGGTTGGACCAAAAAGCGTGTGCCTACATCCCGCAGTGGACGAGCCATTAAAGGACGCGGAGTTTTCGTAAGTGATTTCAATTACTCTTATTGTTACATACAAAACTTTTTTTATCATATTTGTATTATTCAATTCCAGCGCTTTCGCACACCTTCACGTAGCCGTTCGCGCAGCAACACGCCACCGCATTGGAAACGTGCACAAAATCGTACCATTAAACTATCTGATCTAGAACGTCTTGAAGAGGAGAAAAAATTACGCGAAGAAGAGATCAAAAGACGTGAAGTGGAACGTAAAAAGCGCCATGAAGAAATGTCTAAAGATCCAAACAAGTCCTTTTATGAACTTTCACATGCTAGCTCATATGGTGGAGGAGGCGATGAAGATCATGATGCGTCACCTGCAAGAGAAGACAAACGCCGTCGACATGATTCTGGAGACAAGCCAAAGGAAAAAGACAGAAAGGAAAAGGAAAAAGAAAGAGAAAAGGAAAGGGAGAAGGAAACAAAAGAGAAAGAAAAGGATGTTCGTGAAAAAGATCGTGAACGAGTTCGTGAAAAAGAACGCGCTCGTGAAAAGGAACAACGAGAAAAAGAACGCGACCAAGACCGTAAAAAAGTACCAGAACGCAAAAAATCAATGGACATGAACGCTTTAGACTACGAAGATCAGGGAGCTAGTGAGAATGAACAGGATACCTCTATGACGCCTGCGGAAGATGAGAAGAAACCAAAAGAAAAGTCTTCGTCTTTAAAAGAAAAAGAGCGTTCTTCTCGTCGGGACCATCACAGAGAGAGTGATGATGAACGTGTAAAGGGAAAAGACAAGCCTAAAGAAAGAGCAGAAAAAACAGATAGAGCGGAAAGATCAGAAAGATCAGAAAGAACAGAAAGAACAGAAAGATCAAGACGTAGTCGTAGTGGTGATCGTTCACGACAACGTACCCGATCACGTTCTGCGTCGCGGTCACTTTCACGATCACGTCAACGAAATGCTCGTTCGCCCTCCCGCGATCGATTTGTAGCGCGCCGAAGAGCTTTCCGTTCTCCTAATCGACGCAATTTTCGTGGTAGACGTGGTGGTGGTGGAAATAACTTTATGGACCGTCGTCGACGTTCTCGCTCGCAAGATCGTTCTTATCGAAATCGTTTTCCACTTTCACCCATTCGAGATAGACGTTCTCCTATGGAAAGAAGACGCTCACCACGCGGTGGTGGTGGTGGTGGTGGTGCCGGTGGCGGTAGTGGTGGTGGTTTTGGTGATCGTAACAATCGATCACGCAGTCGTTCACCAAGACAACGTGATCGTTCACGTTGGAACCGCAATGATTCACGTGAACGCAGTCGTGAGCGTCGAACAAAATCAAAATCTCGTACGCCTAGCCGACACCGACGTTCAAGACGTTCTGGCAGTCGATCACCTCGACGCTCTAGATCCGCCTCCGAACGTAATCATAAATCACGTGAACGCTCACCACATAAACGTAACGATGATCATGCCACATCATCGTCAAATGAGGGCGATCGCGATAAAGCAGCACGTGAAAAAATGCAAAAGCGTGCAGAGGCTCTTCAGATGTTTAAAGATCACATGCGCAAAGAGATCGCCAAAGAGGAAGAAAAGCGAGCTGAAAAACAACGCCAAGAAGATTTGGAGAAAGAAAACACTGCACGGGAACTTGAAGAATTGGAGCGACTAAAAGCGGAAACTTTGCAGAAGCTTGAAGAGCATGAAAAATTAAAGAAATTGACCGCTATTGCGGTTGTGGCTGCAGCAGCAGTAACTTCTACAAAAGATGAAGAAATGCCCAAAGAGAAGGAGAAGAAAAAGAAACGCAAGAAGTCCAAGAAGCATGTGCGATCATCTGACTCAGAGTCTGATTGATTAGATAAAGTAAAGAAAAACAAGAAAAGAAAAGATATTTTGTGAAAAAAAAATGTTAAATAGTGATTTTTCTTAACTATAAAAAAGGAATTTAAATTCTTGAATTATTTCAAAATTGTTTAATACAATAATTTTTGATTCTACGACTTATGATACTGGAAATAGCTGTACCACCATACAATAATATACAACATTGTGTATTGGCTACCTTTGAGTCCACTAAACTTTAAAAATAAAACAATTCAATCGCATTAAGAATATTTCTATGGAAAGTTGAAATATAAATAAAAAAATAAAGAAAAGAACGATCAATATCTCCGTAAATAATAGGCCTACAGTGGCTTATAATATTAATAATATGCTAAATATGCCGAAATGATGATTAATAACTAAGGCCGTGTGCTATTCGTAAACTTTTCACTCGTGGTAGGAGAGAATTTACTGAGTTGAATACAATTTCTGTCTGTTGAAATAAAATTGTAATTTTTGCTGTGCCAAAGAACGATGAAATTTTGACAACTAGAAATGTTGACGTTTTAAATTTTGGTAGTGCATTAGCACAAGAATTTAATTTAATTTGCGAAATTGTTGATATATATTGAAAATTATGGATTCTGGTTGCTATGCTGTAGGAAACACAAAATTTTTAACTTCTTTACGACTCACAAACTCACAAGTGTTTTTTTTTTTTTCATTTTTGCTTGTGTCAAAAATTCTCTTTGCGATTGTCAAAAATTCATGTAGCCCCAGGGGCTAGTATAAACACCTCACAAGTGCCAAATATTCTCTTTCAGACTGTCAAAATTTCATCATCCGAGTGAAAAGTTTCCGAATAGCACACGGCCTAAAACTGAAATAATAATAACGGTTCAAGATAAGGGGTGCGTCCTAACATAGTAAAAGAAAGCGGTCAACCTAGAGTGTTAATAACATGTTTTAAGCCAAATTATGGAAAAGTTTGTTTATTGATACTATTACTGGTTACCCAGCAAAAACTTCGCTTACATGTAATGCCTAAAATAATCTAGAAAACGTCAATAATCACTTACCTTTTGGCTTACAGAATGCATTACTTTAACATAGGCATGTCATTGGCGGTAGGCGATTGCAATTTCTTATACCAGAGAAGCACTTATATAAATGCATACCAGACGCGGTTAAATAATATATTATGCTCAAGTCATTTTATAATTGATACAAGAAACTTATTTAAAAGCAACTACTGCGAGGTTCTTATATAAGTAATTATTAATTTTTCTTGTCTTCCCAAAAATCAACATTATTTTAAGCATGTTTCTACTTGGCGCGCTCGGTATTCGAGTGAAAATTAAAAATTTTTTTTTTGCAGGAAAACGGTAAGAGATAATGGAAAATTTTTTGGGGTGAATTAATACACATTTTGTAAAATTTATTTTTTTGTTAATTTTTAACATATTTTATGTATGAAACTTTAATGTGAAGTTACACAAAACTATCTTGTCCGATTATCTCCAAATTTTAACCGCATACTCTCCACATGAGCAGTTTCCGTGTGAACTAAAATATTGCAAAAATTTTTATTTTTCTATATAGTTTTGTACAAAATCCAGATAAAAACTTGCGTTTTTTACGATTTTTTTTTTCAAATCTTCAAGTTTTTATTTTTTTACCAAACTTAAAAATTTTAGTTCACACGATAACCATACTCATATTATTTATGAATTCTTTTTTTTTTTTCTTTTTCTAGGTGTTGTCAAATTTAGTTATTATGGTAACCATCAGCTCTTTCCGATATCGGCACGTCAACTTCAAATTAAAATTTCATAAATAACAAATCTTAAATATTAATAAAAAATTTTTTTGAAAATAGTTCTTTAGTGTTTTTATTCACCACAAAAACTTTTTTCATTATCTTTCACCGTTTCCTTTAAAAAAATTTTAAATTTTTACTACCGAGCGCGCCAAGTAGCAACATGCCTTAAATTTCTCTTTACTATTGGCTTTACTTGATTCTTACAAAGAACAAAGATAAACAAATTTTATGAGGCATTACAGTCTGCATTACGTTAAACAAAAAGTAATAGCATTTTGGGCCTTAGGAAATATGTAATGCATTAAATAAGCGAATATAAGGTAAAGGCATTACAAAATTTTAAAAATGTTTTGCTGGGTACAGTTGTCTCTTATGAAGCAATAACGGTTGATATATAATTCGCTAGCGAGGAAATTTTTCACGGTTAGAGACTTGACTTATTCGACTTAACGAATGATATGAATCCATCATGCGATAAGGTATCGGTGAAAACTGATGAAACAAAAAATAATGTACTTTTTTATACAATATATACTTTTTTCCACCCAGTGGCATCCTTCTGAGGTGGACCGTGGCCATTGAGATCTTTCGCCAAAGTGGTCCACAACTCATCTGCTACAACTCGATCGCCTTTCATAATACCCTTGTTAAGTCTTTATGATTTTCTATAAAGGAAATAAAGATTTTTGCCTGAGCATAATTTTTGTGTCTACCCCTGTTTAAAAAAACACGTATAAAAATTTAAAAGAAATATGTGTTAATTACTATTTAATATTAATTACTCACATATCCGTATTTTTCAGTTTATTTTATCGGTATGAGTACTAAAACTGGTCGTATTTGAATAGTTTACTTATCGATAATTAATAATCGTTGCAAAGAAAAATGTTGCCATAACGAAAAATAATTTTCTGCGTTTTACAATAAAGTGGAACCAGTCTCACAAACAAATTGTCATAGAGATGTAACGGTAATTTTCTGGGACTGCATTACTTCTTGTGATCTTGATGATTAGGTTCCAATTGATGGAACGATAAACTAATGCAAATATTTGGATGTCTTAAATTATCACGCGTTTCCACCATGATGTAATTTTAAAATAGCTGCTCAAATGAGATGAAATTTTGCAACAACAAAGTTGTTAGTGCTACAAACGTCAAAGACAAAATCAACAATAACAATTAGCAAATCTCAAAATCAACACCTGGTTTTGACATCTAGCTCACGTTTTTCTCCAATATTAGCCTACCCATTAGACAACCTTAATATTGGTTGAATTAATAAGGTTGTCTCAGGGCTGATCGTACTCTCTTCTCAGTACCCAAAATTGTCAAAATCAATGAAAAGCAACAACAGATTCTCGGTTTTAGATGTTATCATGGTTGAATTAATAAGGTTGTCTCAGGGCTGATCGTACTCTCTTCTCAGTGCCCACAATTATCAAAATCAATAAAAAGCAACAACAATTTCGCGGCTTTAGATGTTATCATGGTTGAATTAATAAGGTTGTCTCGGGGCTGACCATACTCTCTTCTAAGTATCCACAATTGTCAAAATTAATGAAAAGCAACAACAACAACTTCATCGGGTTTACATATTATCAATTTTTGCTTTCAGATATTGTATGAGCTGTCAACTTCGATTGGACATTTATGGGAACTCGCTCTCACCCATGCGACAACCTTATTTATTCAACCATGTATGTTATCAATTTTCGCTTTCAGATTTTGTATGAGCTGTCAACTTCGATTTGTCATTTATGGGCACTCGCTCTCACCCTTGCGACAACTTTATTTAATCCAAGGTATATTCAACAAGGTAGTGTTAGTTGTTGAAATCTCTCTTGTGGTGGGTACAGCACCTGTCAAAATCGGCTGTTTACGAATAAAAGCACAGTTTTCTATTCGCTGTTTTTTTTCTGTTTTATATTCTTCTTGTGTTTGACAGGTGCTGTACCCACCTCTCCGACACGAATCTACCTTGTTAAATATGCCTTGACTTAATCAACCATAGGCCTGCAGATGATGCAATTCATGGTATAATAATACAAGGTAGCATTTACAACTGCTTATTTTCTCTTCTACAAGAAAACATCTCCTGTCAAAAACATCTTTTTGTGAAAATGCATCTGCAGCTGCTGAGGTAGTTGTTTCTTTTTTCACTTCAACGTTTTCAACATTTTTTGTGTTTTCAATGGCGGATTGTGAGCGCTCTCTTTTTGAGTTTTTTTTTTTGACAGGAGATGGTTTCCCAATGGCCAACTCACTGTGGAACCTAAACAAGAGCGTCAGCGTTGTTTATCTGTCAAAAAATCGTCATGCTAATATGAATTGTATGAAGCAAACCATAATAACGCGACGGCAACGCTGAGCGGTTGGAAAATCCAATTTTGACAGAGGTTTAGGAAGTAAAGTTGGCTGCAGACTTCGAAAATATTGGTATTTCTGTGAAAAATTTGTTGGCTGCCTGCGCATCTGACATAAAGCCGCCGTTTTTATTTAGGGATGACAATTCAGCGTTAATGCAAAGCGGCTAGTAACGCGCCGCTCAACGCTCTTATTTAGGTTTCACAGTCACACGGGATTGCTTGATTGGCAATCGATGAACTTTTCTAACTCTTGCACTCAACACATTGACGACGGCAACGACATTACGACATCTGTCAAATTTTTTTACATGTATTTCTTATGGAGAGAATTTGGTCTAATGTCGCAATGTCGTGTCGTCGATATAGAACTATTCCTAATTTGACGGCTTGTCGTCGCTGTCGTCGTCAATGTGTTCAGTACATCTCTTTCACATTCTGATTGTTGGTAGCTCACACGACACGCCAATCATAATTTGACATTTCCTTGAAAATTGTATTCCGCCACCTAGCAACACTGTTCAGATTGCTGATTGACGACATGTACAGCAATCTCAAAATTAACAAATTTAGATTGCTGCAATCTGTGTTCATCCGCTCTGGCTCTCAGAGTTTTTGACAGATTCACATTGAAAGCAACAAAAAAACCACTAGATTGTTTGATTGGCAATCACCGTGTGAGTTGGGGACAAGCAACTGTCAATGCTACCTTGTATTATAATAGGGGGTTTCGGACTATACTACATGTAGGATGGACATGTAGGACGGCAAAATAACGGGAATGTCTGTTCGAGCTTTCGAACTATCCTACATGTCGGATGGACTTCATTATTTTTCAGCGTTTAATAAGAGAGCATCGTACAATGGCAACACAATTTGTTGCTGCTCTAATAAATTATGATGTTTTGGAAGAAGAAGAAGAGATAACTCCTTCCAAAACACAGTATGCGAAACGGCTGCCTTATGAATATTTTCAATTATGCGCTTTGTTTACCTTTTTCTATATATGTTCACTCCACGACGTTTTTTTTAGAATGAGAAAATGTATGATGTCGGATGAACGAGCGTTCGCACTTACTACATGTAGGACGGACCAACAGAAAAAATCAAAACCTTTTGATTTTCATGCTACATGTCGGACGGACCGCAGCATTTGCTTTCACACATACTACATGTCCATCCGACCTGTCAAGTTGATCCTACATGTAGCATAGTCCGAAAGGCCCTAATACCATGGATGCAATTAACACTTCACGAAAAGCTCTAAAAAAAGCTTTTAGTAACCAACATTTTGAGGATATGAGCAAAGATATCAAGTGGCAACACCGCAAAAGTCACTATATTAAAAAAGCTTTAACCACTCAGAGTACCAAGGGGAATTTTGGAGACTACAACACAAAAAGAATAAAAAACAAACAGTGTTTGCCGTGGAAACGTACGAACGAGCGTCGAACAAACACCGAATGGCAAACGAACAAACGCCGCATGGACAAGCAACATAATTTTTGTTGCTCCAACGAACTCCTTTATTTAGTTCTTCAATGGCGAACGTCGTGTACGGATGGGATTTCGCGAAAGTGTCGTGTAATAAATTTTTTGTTCTAGATATATATGTTATTTTTATCTGTTAATGTTTAATGTTTTAAAGCTACATTCTTTGAATGAATTGTTGAATGTACAACACAGCGTGGGTGGATACGCGGAGGACGTAGATAAAGTGCGTGTGAGAACACAAAAGAACAAATATTGTTAATTTAAGCATGTTCGGCGTACAATTAACAAACAAAGCAACTAAACAACAACGACAGATCAAATATGATGTAAGAAGAAGCAGCGAAAGAGAGTTCGCAAAAAAAAAAACAAGTGAAAAATTAAACAAAACTCGATACAAAAAGCCGGTGAAGTCGGTGGACTTCGATTATTCGGCGAGAAATCGATGAAAGTTTTTTCTGTTGTGTCTGCACCTTTGCCAAATGCTTTTAATTTTTAAAAAAGAATAGGAGAAAACAGACTGATTAAAAAAAAAGAAGTTTTACTTATGTTGCTGATGTGTAGTATGTATATTCAAACCAGATTCTTGGAAAAACAAAGCTTAATTTATGACATAATTTCGCGCTTGAATGGATGGTAACGCTTTAAAAGGTAGCTGCAAATAAAACGTGGTAAAAAAACCTGAAAATTGCAAGATATAAAAAATGAGGAGACCCTTAATGAAGGAAGCAACTATTAACAATTTTTAATAATGGAACGGAAAGGCGTTGTGAGGATAAAACTAAAGATAAAACGCAATAAACACACACACACACACATGTAGCATAACATTTGTATGTTCGTATGAATGTGTTTGGTCGCATTAACGAAATACGATGATGACAAAAAGCTCCTAATGCATGGAAAAAACAACAACAAAACAAACAAACAAAAAATATCAGCACAAAATAAAAGAAAAATTTCAATGTTTTTGAAAAGAACCACGCAGAGGAGGCAGCATATTTTTGTTTTGGATTCTATTGCTTCATCATTTCGGCAGAATAAATCACAATCGTTCAACGTTGATGTCGTTGTTGTTGTTCAACCCCTGTGCAAAATTTTGGGGAAATACAAATATGTCGGAATTTAATTTTTTTTTAAACGTGCTGTCAAGTGTGCGTAATATGAGCTTTGTCGTGAGAGAAAGATAGAGCAAGAGTTCATATAAGAGAACTCTTTTAAATCAAGCAAGACGCCTCATGTTTTGTGTGAAGTGAATAAAATATAAAAAAAACCAAAACACAAGAATAACAATCACAGCGACAAGTCGTTACAAAGCGCAAAAAATTCATATAATAATTATTCATACTAACAAACATCAATGGCATTGCAACAACAACAGTGTAAAATACACTATGCAATACAGCAGAAAAATTGCAAAGCCAGCAAATGAAAAATAAAAAACAAAATAATTAATACAAACAAAAAACCATGAGAAAAAAAAAACCCAAGCATTATATTTCGCGAAGCACTTAAAAAACATTCAAATCAAAAACAAAAACAAGAATTTACAAATTCAAAACCAAACGTGCCAAAAACAAACAACAATATCTAGAAAAAAAAGCAACTAAAATTTAGCATAGACCGAAGTTTTACGCTACATGGCAATAAATCGGCTACACACAGCCCAGAGCTTTCAAGAGACACACAGAGAAAGAGAGAGAGAGAGTGGATTAAGAATTTTATTACGAGAATAAGCTACAGCTTTTTGTTTTGCATAATTTTTACTTAATGAAAGGCGTTTCTATAAGAAACTGAAGATGTCCTTAATAAACAAACAATAAAATATCAACCTCTCGCAAATGAAAGAGACGAAAGGTTTTGGTTGCCCTTCTTACCCAGTTGGAATTTTATGATTTATTTTTAGAGCAGTGACGGGCACATTTTCAATTCCAAAACACGCGTGCTTGGTAAAAAAGTGCTGCTCGCGCAACGTCGACACACGTACTCTATAAGCTCCTACGTGTGGCTTTCGAAACGAGCGTTCGGCTGTTTTTTTTTGTTTTCATTTTGGCTGAGCAAATCAAGTCTTATACTCGATCGCTCCCATGAGGAGCAAAAAGGGAGCACTCTCTTGTTGTTTTACGGGAGCAAAAAGCGACCACCTTGCGCTATAGCTCCCTCACCCTTTATTGGTGCAAAATGAAAGCAATGAATGCAAAATTAAGAAAACTAAGTTAGGAACGTGCATTTTAGAAAAATGCTCTCACTATTTTTGTAAAAAAATATATTTAAAAAGCTACTTTACTGACCCATTTGGATCATATATTGATCGCTCCTTATCCGCTCGCCTAGGATGTTGTAGGGAGTGCTCCTTGGATATGCAATGTTAAAAGAGAGCACCACTGCTGCTCAGGGAATACTTCCGGACCGCTCATAGAATGATCCACTTTTTTACTGGGCTGCTTCATACACAAGCAAAGTATATGATAATATATGTGTGCCCATCACTATTTTAGAGGTTTGCCTCGAGCGAGTATCGCAAAGAATATAATAGGACTATTCCAGATTACGGGAAAATAGTCTTGCAAATGTATGCCCTATCAAATATTTATCATCAACTGTAAGCACACTTTTTAGAGAAACACTGTTGTAAACAAAATTCACAGCTGTTTTGGAAGAAAATAAAAACAAGTTAAATAATATTTGTGGTCTTTTTCCTTCAAATCTTTTAAAGCTGTGAAATCTGAAAACTATTTAGACTTACCTCCGAAGCTTCTTGCAAATAATATAAAATTCAGTCTTATAAATTCGTCCACTTTTTATAAGACTTCTCACTCTTTATTATTTTTTTTTCTGGCTCGAATTCCATTTGTGCTTATTGTTTTGTTTAAGTAATTATGTCTATGTATTGACAGCTGATTGATTGGCAAATCAGTGATGCCCATGCCCGACTATATGTAATAGGATTTTAGTGTTGCAAATTTGCCACAGTCGTGCAAGTGCAACTCTATACATTTTGTTGTTGCGTTGAAAATATTTGCCATCATATTTTACAAATGCCACGATGCCAGGCTCATCATTTTTGCAATTTAGCTTATGAAACTCTTCACTCCGCCATGTAACAACTTTTTAACTATTCCATTTTTAAATTAAGTTGGAAAATAGATATTAATAAATAGTTGGAAAATAGTAACGATTTTAATCAAGAAATGTAAAAACACTTTAAAGTGGATTTATTGTCCTATTATTTCGCCATAATCATGGTGGAATGAATAAGGTACTCTCTTCTCAGTACCCACAATTGTCAAACCTATGAAAAGCAACAGCAACTTCATCGGTTTTACATGTTATCAATTTTCGCTTTCAGATTTTGTATGAGCTGTATGCTTCGATTTGACATTTATGGGCACTCGCTCTCACCCTTGCGACAACCTTGTTAATTTAACCTTCGCCATAATCAGCCCTATTTCAGAATCTGATTCTGTTTGAAAATGGATTTGATTCCGATTGTTGGTGTTCTGCAGTCCGATCTTCGAAAATGCTTTGCGATGCAACCCTGTTCCTAAATCCGAAAGAGGTCGAAAGGTTTTGCTTCGGTGTTCACCACTTCAATTTTCGGAAATTATTTTTGAATTTATTTCGTTCAGCAGAACAGAAAAATTAATAGCATGTTCACATTGAGCTAAAATTAAGTAATTTCGAGCTTTTGTGTAATTTCGTCTGAAATGATATAACTTAAATGGTAATTTCCGATACAATTGGTTAATTTCGAAATTACCTCAAACAAGCTAATTTCGTTGAAATTACTCACGAAATTAAGCCAATATTTACTTGCAGCCCTGAAATCTGAAAATTGTGGACATTGAACACAACCTTTTTTGACACAATAAGAATTATCAAAAAGATTGTTGTTTTTAAATTGAATAAATTTTCAATATTAAATCTTGGCGTTTTTTTTCATATGATTACATATGATTTCATTTATTATAGAATCTACACATTTTTCAGTATCTTCAAGCTCATAAAATAAAATAGGACAACTCTTGAAATTTCCTCTGGATTCATGCTGCTGTATTGTGTTCAAAAATTATAAATGATAATAATTAATTGACAAGAAAATATTAAACGTCAAACAAAAGTATCAAAACCCAGTGTGAACACTTTTCCACAATTTCGAAACTATCTCACGACATTACTTAATTTTAGCTCAATGTGAACATGCTATAACGGAATTGTTTGCGCACGTGTTATTTAAATAAAATAAAATTTTTAAAGAAGCAGACATGTATGTAAGTACACTAGAGCCTCGAATTGTGAAAAAAACTGTTAATTTGAAAAATTCGTCGTTTCTCATCGGAAATGGCCAATTTTATTTATTTTGGGCAAAGCTTTCCCTCCAGTAGAACCAGCATTTCAGTTGTCACTTTGGATACTGTGCTTCTGCCTAGTGCGATGTTGCAGTCCACTCCCACCGATCGTTGTAAGCCGTCCTCTGCAAGATTGCCAATTGCAGTCTGGCGGAATTAAGCGTTACTGGACAAAAGTTTTAACTTCGCTTAAAACCATGATGAATGCTGTTTTATTGACGCGTACTGTGCAAAAAAATCTGCAAAGAAATATTTCGCTTTTTGAACAAAAATTACAATTCGAATTTTTGTCAACAAAACAAAACAGCTGATTCGAAGTGAAGTAATCGGATTCGAAATTTATTTCGAATGAGCAATTCTTCGCTGAGGCTGTGTGCCATTCGGAAATTTTTCACTCGTGGTAGAAGAGAAGTTACAGTGCACCCTAAACAAGGGCGTGTGTGCGGTTAAACGAAGCCTACCGAAATACGCACCGGACTACCGCAACATGAATCCAATTTCCAATTTTGACAGCTTCGAATGTGAAGTTGGCTGCATAAAACAAAAATATTAGAGCAAAGAGCAAAGAGTTGTTGTTTCATATTTTTTTGATTGTTTCCGCAGCGCACTTTTTTAGGTTAAAGGGCTGATTATTATAGACGGAATGGAACGTTGCAGAACGCTGAGAAATGTCATTTCCCAATCTATTACATGAGTTTATTTTGCTTGTGTTTATAATAAGACGAAATGGAGCGGATGCGACGTGGATACAGTGATGTGATTTGGTGGGATTTCGGGGTCATTTTGGGATATTTGGCCTATTTGAGAACGTGCGGGATTTCAGATGCTTAGGTGGGATTTTCTACTGAATCATAATTTTTTAAAGTGTAAATTAGCAAAACTGGTTGTTATAACTTTTTTGTAATCTTTCAAAATTTTTCGTTTAATTGCTGTTTCATTGATTCTAAATATGTAAGATAGGGATAGGTATGTTCAAGAGGCTTAAAATTAATGAAAATAAGATCCTCATTTAAAAACAAAAATATAAGCTCAGTTTTATTTTGATGCAACGAAAGTAATTTACGATTACTTCATACTCTTAAGTGTACTCTATATAAAAACACAGTGTTTAACTTTTCGTTTTTTTTTTTTTTAATTTGTTATATATATTGCAAAACTTTATTATTTACATTATTAAACTATAAAATTATTAGAATGTTGAAAAAATGTAGGAGAGGATGCCCGCCTACTAAACACGTTTTGCTTGGAGGCTATACCTTTGGTTTAAAACATAATTTTCTTGGTTTCATTTGGAAGCTAAGTTTAATAACTAACAAGAATTTTAATCAGAATTTAAAATTTCCAAAAATTGTAACTGGCAGTCGATCTAGCTAAAGCCTTGAAATCAGTCGCTTAAAAAATCGGCCCAGCTACTGAACACCTAAAACAAATCGTTGAAAAAAATTAGAAAATGAAGTAAAAACACTAGTGTTTTAGAGTTTATAAAAAGTTTATTTTATCAATAGTTCACAATGACTCACTGAACTTTCAACAATAGAGATTTGAATTTCTTTTATGGCTGCAGCCATCGCATCAGAATTTATATTCGTTCTTCTTTTCATTTTTTTAAGGCGACGGCATTCTAAAATTTTATATAAACGTGGACGAGAATCACGAAAACTATTTTAACTTATTCCAAACACTATTTTCAATCATATAAATGACGTTTTTTTTACTTGCATGATTTCTGAAAATTTGTTCGGAAGGTGGACCAACGTTTTGTTCAGTAGGTGGGCGGGCACGCCATCATGATATGACGTGAAATATTTTTTTCCCATTTCTCAATATTGTTCGATTGCTCGTCGAATTGTGAAAAATAAACATTTAATATAGAATGCTCCTTATATTCACCTTTTTTTATAGATAAGAAACACTCTGAAATTCACTAAATAGAAATGAACTATTTTTGCTCAGCTTCGTTTTATTCGAATTTTTTATTTCTCAACGGCCGTGGAGCTAAAGCAGCATGCGCATTCATCTCAATGATACATATTGGTGCATCATACAGACGTCAGAACTCACAGTGTTCAGTAGTAGGTGGGCATCCTTATTTCTTTTCAAAAATTGCATAAAAAATCGTTATTGGTATAAATATTTGGGTGGGATTTTTTGTGGGGTTTTCGTGTCATTTTGGTGGGATAAACAGGTCTAAATCGGGATGTGATCGGGATTTTTTACTAAATCAGAATCACATCACTGCGTGGATATCTGTAGATTTTTTATTTCACCGTTTCGTTCCGTAACGTTTTGACGTTTTGCCATGAAATGTCACTTGAAAATATAAATTCTTCATACAAATTCAACGTTTACTTCCGCTTCTATTATAAATGCTACTACGTTGACAGACGTTCCGTCACATTCCACTCCTATGCTATGCTGTCTGAATCAAAAAAATTTGAACTTTTTTACGACTCATGAACTCAAATTTTTTTTTTTTATATTTTTGCTTGTGTCAAAAATTCTTTTGCCGACTGTCATAATGTATACTAGCCCCTGGAAATGCATGCATTTTTGACAGTCATATTCACCTCACAAGTGCCAAATATTCTCATTCTCATTCAGACTGTCAAAATTTCATTATCCAAGTGAAAAGTTTCCGAATAGCACAGATTGCACAGATCCTGATTGCAGAACATCATTTGAAATCAGAATCGGATTTCAATTCCGATTCCGAAGTCACATGTTTTACTTGATTGCCCCCTCTTTCTTAATAATCTATCCCTCTATTTTCGAACCAAGACAAATTTGACTGAATAGGTGCAACACCTATTATAAAAATTATATAACTCAATGAGGCAACAAACTAATCAAACTTGGAATAAAACTCGCAGTAAATGTGGCTAATAATGTTACGTAAAGTGAAGTTCTACGTAACAGTGTCAAAAATATGTGATTTTCGAAATTTTATATAAAACTGAAACTTTCCTAAACTAAAAAAAAAAAAACGCGAAAAATAAATATAATAATAATAAAGCATGCAATTTCCAATAGTCTATCAGCGATAAAATATTTACGTGGCAATGTTTCTCATTTACAATAAAATTGTAGTAGTTTTACTAATTGGATTATTGCTGAATTTATGTGAAAATGTTCTCATCGGAACGCGAATAACAACAGGTGAGTACCAATGCCCAATGACTCTTATGATGTATCATTTGAGTATTAAATTGTAACTGCGAACTTAAGAACTTAAAGTTATGTTTTTACCATATAAGAATGAGGAAATCACAGATTTGTAATTTCAGAATTAATAATAATATATTGCAGTTTGTTCTATCTCGATCCTTACTGGGTAATTTTTCAGATATTTCCAAAATTTTTTTTGTTGAAGCTTGATTAAAAGCTTGGTCCAAATAAAAATAATATTTTTTTCCCTTACGCCGTTAACACCTAAAAAAACTTTAATGAATTTCTGGCAACTCCTCATTTTCGTAAAACTAGGTGCAGTGAGTGCCTAACTAACAATTTTCCTCCTATAATAATTATGAGAAGATTTTCAGTAGTAAATTAAAGAGCTATATTTAAAGATACAGCTGATACCAACTAATTGTAAACACTCTCTAAATATTAGCGCTTTATAAACAATATTGAAAAATATTAAAATTGAGTATTAAGTTTTATCTCCAAGACAGTTTTATTCATTCATTTTGCTATTATGCTTTAAAATACAGCTATAATTTTCAAGATATATTAACATATTACTTAGACCAGATCAACCAAAGCGTACATAAAGAAGCTCCATTTTTTAACTTTGTAAAGCTGAGAGTCGTATAAAAAAATAGCAGAATAGTTTAAGTGTTTCAAAAAATTGGTTTTTAATGCTTTGCAGCATATAAGCAAATTTGACACCATTAGCAATGTTCCGCAAAAAAGAAACACTGAAAAACATCAGCGCACACCCACCGAATGATAACTCAAATCTCCAAAGACGACCCAAAATTGTCATCCACAGACATACAACGTGATGTTTTAAGAAAAATTAAGCATTAACGGAAATTTTTTTAATTTTACTTAATTTAAGAAGTATTTTATATTTTGTAAATATTTGCATATGTAACCTAAGAAAACCACTAAAAATATGCGATTTTGTAAAAATTTGTACTACAGCATCATTTGGTGTCCAAGGTGGATCAAAGAAGATAAAATTTGTACTACAGCGCCCTCTGTTGTTCAAGTTGGGTAAAAAAAGAAATCAGAAAGACACTCAACGTACACTAAGGGAAAAAAAAATATTAAATTTATCCAAAAACTTTTTTGATTTATCCAAAAAGCGAGTAATTTTTGCACCAATAACGCATTTGCATAAATCGACTACGTAAATATTTAAAATTTATTTCAATACTGTTTTAATTAAATAAAATATTTAAATATTTAAGCAGAATTAATAAAAAATGTATTAAAATTATGCACGAATTTTTTTAAAATATCTTTCAAATATTTACTATTTGAAAATAAAACTATCGCATTTTAATAAAATTTATATTCAAATATTGAATTTAAAAAACAACTTATTTAAATTGAATATGTTATTAATGGTTTTATAGTATTATTTTCTTCATATTGCGTCCATCAAATGCCGTTTGCCTGTTTTATTTATTCTCTGTTTCACTTTTTTCGTTCTCTTATTTATACTATTTTTGACAGTTGGTACAATATTAGGGCACCAAATGTCAAAAATAGCATAAATTAGAGGAAGAAAAAGTGACAGAAAATTATAAGCAAAATATGTATGTAAATGACAACCGGTACAAGATATTTGTGAGTAAATATCAAGTTGTCACTTCACCTTTCACCATTTCATTTCTTGGCCAAACTTGCACGCTATATTACCCTTGCAACAATAACTAAATGAGAACTATAAGAAACCTGCAACTGCAAGAAATAAACTGCAGAAACAGAGTACGATGCTGTTGCTGCTTGTCGGAGTATGTGTGTACGTGTGCGATGCTGTTGCTGCTTGCTTGTATGGAATATGTGTGTACGTGTGTGGTATAAATAAAATTCAAATACGGAAAAAAACGAGTTGTAAGGAAAACATTTGATTTATCCACGTAAATATTTAAATAAAATTTATACTGAGGCGTGAATAATGCTAATATGCGTAATTTCCCTTAGTGTACATGAAAACTATTATATAACAATTTTCATCCCAATCACATGAGCGGTTTGTGAGTTTTAGGCAGTTTTGTAAAAAATTTGTGCTATAGCGCCCTCTGGTGTTTAAGGTGGATAAAAATTGATAGCCCACAAACACGCACCGTACCAATAGTACCCGTTCTATAGACAAATTTTCATCCCAATCGGATGAATAGTTTAGGAGTCTATTGCATAGTTACACACAAAATCTCCTTTTTATATATAGATATCAAAAAAGCGGGCGTAAAAGTGGGCGTGGTAAACTTTTCTTCATTAAAAACTTAAAATGTTACTTAAAATTACTACGAACATTTAAAAAATAAATGAGCCAAATCGGTGTAGCCGTTTTCCGATTTTAGATAAATCAAACAAGTGGGCGTAAAAGTGGGTGCGGTCAATTTTTATTTCCGTAAAAACCTAAGTTGGACTATTACGAACATTAAAAAAAAGCCGTTCTCAACTGATACAATTACCAACGAACGACATTTGATTTTTATTTATATAGAAGATATTATTAAAATAGGAATATGTAAGGCGTCGTACGTTGTTCTCTATATAACTCGACTTCGATCTGGAAGCATAACATATCATCACCATACCTGACGCTGGGGAGTGGCTCAAGGACACTTCGAAAGTTCTTTTTCCAAATGTCTGTCCCGTTTTTTTTTTAAGAACCACTTGAACTGAGTTTTTCCGTTGTCATGTAAAGCGGATTTAAGTTACTGAAGAAACCTAGTATCACAAAGTTTAGCTAATGATTTCATCATCGACGAAAATAAACTACTTGTAATTGCTGACACTAATTGCTATTACCCCATATACCCCGTAATCATATATCTGGAAAAAGATGATTTTTTGGATGTGGTTTCAAGTTTTCAAAAGTGAAAATTAAGAAAGTTTCTTGGTGGCCTCAAAGTTTACACGTACTAAGCTATGCTCGGTGAATTTAAATTCTAAGAAAAAAACTTGCTTAAATTTCATAGGTCATGCCCATTAACCCATGTTTCTTCACCCATATTTATCCACTTTATACAGCAACTCTGGGGCTATGTTGGGAATTCTTTTCTGCTCTTTTTATTCTTATAATATCGTAACTCACTGCGGCAGCCATATTTCATATGTACTGACCTCGCTCGGCAAAGAGACAATAAAGCCATAAAATCAATTGTCAAGCGTGTTGCAGCAACACAATAGTTGGGGAATAACAAAAAGGAAGAACTGTTGTTATGAAACGAAGAAAATCTGCCGGCTTACAATAAATTTCCATTAAAAAGTTATTTTCTTCCTTTCTTTAACTGAGTGTGTGTCACGAGGGCGGGTGGCGCCTCGATGCGCCCACCCACACACACCATGTCGAGCTGTTTGATGCTTGCCTGTTTCACTTAGAATATGCTTACTTGGAACCAAAACCTTATGGTAATTTTTTTTACATGTAATTTATTTTGAAAACTTTATAACTCATGAACCCAACTGTCAGAATCATGGAAAAATTCCCTATATGGCTGCACCTTAGATACCTTCAACGATTTGCTTTAACATGTTTTTTTTTTCTTTCTGTTTTTGTGCTTGATTTCTGAGCATCATGTTTTGTTTGAAGATATGTATCTGAAGAGCAGAGATTGAGGGTAAATCTCCTAAAAGTTGTTTTTTTTTTTATATGGCTTTATGTATTTTTTGGGTATTTTTTGGTGCTTTCTGTGGATTTCTTTTCAATGTGAATGAGCGCAGATGTTTGCCAACTTTGGTTTCATGTTGTATGTGAATTTTTTTATGTTTTATGTTTTTTTTTTATCTGGTTTCCTAGAAATTCCTCAATATTCCTAAAAAAAACCCCTGTAATATTTTTGCTTATAGGTAATAATCTGTTTTTAAGTTTTCGTCTAACATATTTTTTTTATTTGTTTATTTTTCAGCAAAAATATTTTCTTCTTGCATTTGTAAAGCTAATTTGAAGGATTATTTTATGGCGACGGCTTACATATTTTTTCACTCAACTTGTTTTTCTTTTGTGATAAGACATGGGGAATGTTGTTTAGTTTTTTTTTTTAGCCTAAGATTTCCAAGTGTAAGCCTAAAAGTTTGAATGATATGATATGTTAGCAGGAAAAGTAAGTTCATATGACGTCATATGGCATGGCATGATATGATATTTAATGACATATGACACGACATTTGATATGCCCTATGCCATGACATATGATATGCCCTATGACATGACATATGATATGACATATGACATGACATATGACATGATATATGACATGACATATGACATGAAATATGACATGACATATGACATGACATATGACATGACATATGACATGACATATGACATGACATATGACATGACATATGACATGACATATGACATGACATATGACATGACATATGACATGACATATGACATGACATATGACATGACATATGACATGACATATGACATGACATATGACATGACATATGACTTATTTTCGGTCGCGAACGGGACAGAAGAATGTAGTACAAAGAATCTTTGAATTTTACCGTTATTCGGAGTTTGCTTGATCTCTACTGTGGTGTTTTTAAATATTTATTGTTGGTATATTTAGTCTATAAGAAGAGTGCAATCGACATGATATGTAAGACTCAAAAATAACTCAAGGAAAAATGTCAATTAAAAACGCTAAAACCAAAAAAAGCAAAGATGCTCTTTGCAGACCACTTTTCTTAAATTACAAATGGTAATATGTAATTAGGTATATTCTTAAAATCCAATGCATTAACTAACTAAATTTTATCAGAAAAGTCTTTTTGCTTCAACTTTAATATTTTGGTAGCGGTTGACCTTTTCCAGGAAATGCCCATATGACATATGACATATGACATATGACACATGACATATGACTTGACATATGACATGACATATGACATATGACATATGACATATGACATGACATATGACATATGACATGACATATGACATGACATATGGCATGACATAGGACATGAAATATGACATGAAATATAACATGACATGAAATATGACAGACATATGACATGACATATAGCATGACATATGACATGATATATGACATTCAAACATGACAAATGACATGACATAGGTGTAGTTCATAAAATTTTTCTATATTTTACTTCAGTTGAGATATTAAGTACTAAAGTTTTCTTACATAGTTTTGATTTTTTGATGTCATGTTGTTTGTTCTGAATTTAAGTGCATATAAAAAAGAACGGCGTAAGAGACAAAGTAATAACGTACTTGAATAATGGCATATGGATTTGCAAGTCACTTTTCTTATGTTTGAACAGCTTTCTAATATATACGAGTAAAACATCAACCCACCATTCTCTTCCTTTCGACATCGTCTTATTGCTCAATAGAAATATACTCTGATCTGCAAGTGATTCAATTAAAAGACTGTCTTTCCTTTATGGACCCATCATCGGTGACCTAGATTGTCCGCCGTCTACAAAACCTACAATGAGATATCATTGAACTTTGCTTGGAATAAATTCTTCAATTCCAACCTACTAACCAATACAAAGATTGTACCAGATTAATAACCGATTAAGCTCCAACTGTACCAAGTCCCACTCTGCGGATCGTGATGAATTCTCCGCAGCACATTTCTATTAAGTTAGGTCAAGTGGAGGAGCCTCAACATCCGTCCTGCATGTCTACCAATACAATCTAAATCTTTGTCATCGCAACACTTAATTTTTTTGTTATTGTTATTTATTTCGTTCATACTTAAGGAAAATACGACTTGACCTTAATACGTAGATTTTTATTCCTAAGCTACACTTATAAATAAAGAGTTCAGTTTTAGCGTTTAACTGTTTTTTTTTTTTTGTTATTTATTTTTTTGTGCATTATGTGCGCCATTATTTCTCAAGAGTTTTATTATGTATTTCGTGACTTTGAGTTCAACAAACAGAGTCTATTAAATCATGTATTTATAAGATTTGATGTCGTTCGTCATAGTATCTGCCAGACTGGTAGTTTAGTAAATAAATTCTGAAACTTGTATCAATCTTTTGTTGCTGCGTTTGTTGTCGTTCTTAGGCAGATGAATTTTATGCGAATTGTGACTTTTGCGTCAACATTAAATAAATGGCATATAAGACCTGATCCACGAAGATATAAAAAGTTTCTTATTACAAAACTATTTATTCATAAAAATAAATCAAAAGAAATATTTAATGCAGGCGAAAGCATTAATTTTATTTGATCCATATATATAAACCGATTGTTATCTGTGTTGCATACATCTGAAAATAAGTCTATAAATCATTATTAATAGCCTTTGACAAAACTTCTAAATGAAATTAAGCTATAATTTGATAAATTGTGTTAATAAAGAAAATAATACTTTTAAAACACTTAGTTGAGTATGTGTGTATAATTTTATAACTCTGTTTAGATGGAATTGAGGAGGTCAAAAATAAAAGATGGCTTTTGAGCTAATGACCCACTAATGAGAGTCAAAAGTAAGAGTTAAAGTTTTTAAAAAATATACACTGTTTTTCGGGCGTTTTGTTCTGTAAGATCTGATTTTTTCAAATTTTACATGATCAGCATTTAGTTAAA
This sequence comes from Pherbina coryleti, assembly GCA_943735915.1. Taxonomy (NCBI): domain Eukaryota; kingdom Metazoa; phylum Arthropoda; class Insecta; order Diptera; family Sciomyzidae; genus Pherbina; species Pherbina coryleti. Next base: position 75,941,141 of record OX030949.1, on the reverse strand, counting down.
AAATGATTATCATTAAAAAACTTTCCTTATCTATCCTTATCGTTATCTTGACCCTTATCCTTATCCTTATCTTTATCCTTATCCTTATCCTTATCCTTATCCTTATCCTTATCCTTATCCTTATCCTTATCCTTATCCTTATCCTTCTCCTTATCCTTATCCTTATCTTTATCCTTATCCTTATTCTTATCCTTATCCTTATCCTTATCCTTATCCTTATCCTTATCTTTATCCTTATCCTTATCCTTATCCTTATCCTTATTCTTATCCTTATCCTTATCCTTATCTTTATCCTTATCCTTATCCTTATCCTTATCCTTATCCTTATCCTTATCCTTATCCTTATCCTTATCCTTATCCTTATTCTTATTCTTATCCTTATCCTTATCCTTATCCTTATCCTTATCCTTATCCTTATCCTTATCCTTATCCTTATCCTTATCCTTATCCTTATCCTTATCCTTATCCTTATCCTTATCCTTATCCTTATCCTTATCCTTATTCTTATCCTTATCCTCATCCTTATCTTTATCCTTATCCTTATCTTTATCCTTATCCTTATCCTTATCCTTATCCTTATTCTTATTCTTATTCTTATTCTTATTCTTATTCTTATTCTTATTCTTATCCTTATCCTTATCCTTATCCTTATCCTTATCCTTATCCTTATCCTTATCCTTTTCCTTATCCTTATCCTTATCCTTATCCTTATCCTTATCCTTATCCTTATCCTTATCCTTATCCTTATCCTTATCCTTATCCTTATCCTTATCCTTATCCTTATCCTTATCCTTATCCTTATCCTTATCCTTATCCTTATCCTTATCCTTATCCTTATCCTTATCCTTATCCTTATCCTTATCTTTATCCTTATCCTTATCCTTATCTTTATCCTTATCTTTATCCTTATCCTTATCCTTATCCTTATCCTTATCCTTATCCTTATCCTTATCCTTATCCTTATCCTTATCCTTATCCTTATCCTTATCCTTATCCTTATCCTTATCCTTATCCTTATCCTTATTCTTATCCTTATCCTTATCCTTATCCTTATCCTTATCTTTATCCTTATCCTTATCCTTATCCTTATCCTTATCCTTATCCTTATCCTTACCCTTACCCTTACCCTTACCCTTACCCTTACCCTTACCCTTACCCTTACCCTTACCCTTACCCTTACCCTTACCCTTACCCTTACCCTTACCCTTACCCTTACCCTTACCCTTACCCTTACCCTTACCCTTACCCTTACCCTTACCCTTACCCTTACCCTTACCCTTACCCTTACCCTTACCCTTACCCTTACCCTTACCCTTACCCTTACCCTTACCCTTACCCTTACCCTTACCCTTACCCTTACCCTTACCCTTACCCTTACCCTTACCCTTACCCTTACCCTTACCCTTACCCTTACCCTTACCCTTACCCTTACCCTTACCCTTACCCTTACCCTTACCCTTACTTACCCTTACCCTTACCCTTACCCTTACCCTTACCCTTACCCTTACCCTTACCCTTACCCTTACCCTTACCCTTACCCTTACCCTTACCCTTACCCTTACCCTTACCCTTACCCTTACCCTTACCCTTACCCTTACCCTTACCCTTACCCTTACCCTTACCCTTACCCTTACCCTTACCCTTACCCTTACCCTTACCCTTACCCTTACCCTTATCCTTATCCAAAAATCAAAAACCCTATGTCGGAAGACCGCTTCTGAGTTATTAGTTGCTGCGTCTCATTTATTACTGAGAACGATAAAACTATTATTGGGATGATCCAACGCACTTAATACTGTTCAAATCGGTCCATTATATCATGAAAATTTTTTGTTTGAAATCTGTACACTTTTTGTAACGTTCTCCATGCAACTATTCCAAACATCTCACTCAATATCGTATTAAAAAACGTATGCGCGTCAAAAGCCGAACTGGCCTAGAGAAGACTACCATTGGGTCTAGAAATGTTTGATTTTTCAAATGTTCCATTGATTCATTCAAACAAATAAGACGCAGGAAAGGATTTTCATATCCGAGGAAAAGAAGAATAGAGTTCGGTAATAAGAAGTAAACATGTGTTATAAATTATAACTTATAATGTATTTCAACAGCTCAAAATATCGTTCCGTGCAATTTCGCATTTGATAAATCTTCGTGATCCCATTAACTAGACTTTCTCAGAGCTGGTATTCAAATATTGTAACTTGGCATGGACCTAAAAATTATAATTTATTCCTTTTTAATTTTGAATAGTTTGTTTTTGGTCGTGGACCTAACCCCCACCCCTTAATACCTGTGGTATATCGAAAAAACCTTTTTGAAATTACATTGTCGTTCTGGAAAAAGTCTGCATCCAACACGAAGCCCACTTATTAGTTAATCAGTTCGTTTGCTTATCTACCTACCATGATGATTTAAAGACTTTTTAACAACCTTCCTAGTTTAGAAGTTCCTTTATAGTTCTATAAATATTTATGTATAGACTTAAATAGAGTTGAATTGTTTAAATTGCTGCATGTGAGGCAATTAAAATGTTGCATGACAATTTTACATTTCTTAAAAAATTAACCAACCAAATTAAATGGTAACATTGTAACGAAAAAAAAAATCTACCAAAAGAAGGAAAGCGTGGTCGATTGTGAGATGCGCTTCATGCTCTTATTATGAGGAAGTTTTCCTAACGTTTGAGACGCCCCAACAGAAATTAAACTAAGTAAGAATTTAATTGAAAAACGGAAGTAAGAAATGAGTGAAATCTCTTCTACTTTGTTTTTGTTGACTCAATTTGCTTAAAATGTTGTCTTTAAAAGACAGAAAATATCACGAAATTTCAACTAAGTAGCTAATATCTACCTACATAGAATTTCCTTTTATGTTGCTATAAGTTACTTTCTGAGTACGTGTCTGTTTTATACCTGGCACACGCGAGCTTTTTGAAGGCATGAAGCATATTTTTATTTGTTTTTTATTTTTGTAAATCACTTTTTAAGCATTTATGAACGAATAAAAATTTTTGTTGCTTCTTTTTTATTAAATATTTTATTTGGGAGGCTATCTTCAACTTTCTTACCTTATTTAAAAACTACGAAAACTACTTAGCTGTAATAACAAAATGTTAATTTCGCATGTTAAGTACAACACTTTTACAAAAGTTCGAGTTAAAAATTTTTTTATGAAATATTAGCAAAGACAAGATATAAGATATAAGATATAAGATATAAGATATAAGATATAAGATATAAGATATAAGATATAAGATATAAGATATAAGATATAAGATATAAGATATAAGATATAAGATATAAGATATAAGATATAAGATATAAGATATAAGATATAAGATATAAGATATAAGATATAAGATATAAGATATAAGATATAAGATATAAGATATAAGATATAAGATATAAGATATAAGATATAAGATATAAGATATAAGATATAAGATATAAGATATAAGATATAAGATATAAGATATAAGATATAAGATATAAGATATAAGATATAAGATATAAGATATAAGATATAAGATATAAGATATAAGATATAAGATATAAGATATAAGATATAAGATATAAGATATAAGATATAAGATATAAGATATAAGATATAAGATATAAGATATAAGATATAAGATATAAGATATAAGATATAAGATATAAGATATTAGATATAAGATATAAGATATAAGATATAAGATATAAGATATAAGATATAAGATATAAGATATAAGATATAAGATATAAGATATAAGATATAAGATATAAGATATAAGATATAAGATATAAGATATAAGATATAAGATATAAGATATAAGATATAAGATATAAGATATAAGATATAAGATATAAGATATAAGATATAAGATATAAGATATAAGATATAAGATATAAGATATAAGATATAAGATATAAGATATAAGATATAAGATATAAGATATAAGATATAAGATATAAGATATAAGATATAAGATATAAGATATAAGATATAAGATATAAGATATAAGATATAAGATATAAGATATAAGATATAAGATATAAGATATAAGATATAAGATATAAGATATAAGATATAAGATATAAGATATAAGATATAAGATATAAGATATAAGATATAAGATATAAGATATAAGATATAAGATATAAGATATAAGATATAAGATATAAGATATAAGATATAAGATATAAGATATAAGATATAAGATATAAGATATAAGATATAAGATATAAGATATAAGATATAAGATATAAGATATAAGATATAAGATATAAGATATAAGATATTAGATATAAGATATAAGATATAAGATATAAGATATAAGATATAAGATATAAGATATAAGATATAAGATATAAGATATAAGATATAAGATATAAGATATAAGATATAAGATATAAGATATAAGATATAAGATATAAGATATAAGATATAAGATATAAGATATAAGATATAAGATATAAGATATAAGATATAAGATATAAGATATAAGATATAAGATATAAGATATAAGATATAAGATATAAGATATAAGATATAAGATATAAGATATAAGATATAAGATATAAGATATAAGATATAAGATATAAGATATAAGATATAAGATATAAGATATAAGATATAAGATATAAGATATAAGATATAAGATATAAGATATAAGATATAAGATATAAGATATAAGATATAAGATATAAGATATAAGATATAAGATATAAGATATAAGATATAAGATATAAGATATAAGATATAAGATATAAGATATAAGATATAAGATATAAGATATAAGATATAAGATATAAGATATAAGATATAAGATATAAGATATAAGATATAAGATATAAGATATAAGATATAAGATATAAGATATAAGATATAAGATATAAGATATAAGATATAAGATATAAGATATAAGATATAAGATATAAGATATAAGATATAAGATATAAGATATAAGATATAAGATATAAGATATAAGATATAAGATATAAGATATAAGATATAAGATATAAGATATAAGATATAAGATATAAGATATAAGATATAAGATATAAGATATAAGATATAAGATATAAGATATAAGATATAAGATATAAGATATAAGATATAAGATATAAGATATAAGATATAAGATATAAGATATAAGATATAAGATATAAGATATAAGATATAAGATATAAGATATAAGATATAAGATATAAGATATAAGATATAAGATATAAGATATAAGATATAAGATATAAGATATAAGATATAAGATATAAGATATAAGATATAAGATATAAGATATAAGATATAAGATATAAGATATAAGATATAAGATATAAGATATAAGATATAAGATATAAGATATAAGATATAAGATATAAGATATAAGATATAAGATATAAGATATAAGATATAAGATATAAGATATAAGATATAAGATATAAGATATAAGATATAAGATATAAGATATAAGATATAAGATATAAGATATAAGATATAAGATATAAGATATAAGATATAAGATATAAGATATAAGATATAAGATATAAGATATAAGATATAAGATATAAGATATAAGATATAAGATATAAGATATAAGATATAAGATATAAGATATAAGATATAAGATATAAGATATAAGATATAAGATATAAGATATAAGATATAAGATATAAGATATAAGATATAAGATATAAGATATAAGATATAAGATATAAGATATAAGATATAAGATATAAGATATAAGATATAAGATATAAAATATAAGATATAAGATGTGAGATATAAGACAAAAAATAAGATACAAGATACTAGATGTAAGATACCAATCTGAGGACGAAATAAAAAAACAAAAATTCGCTTAATTTTGAGCTGTTTGTTCTTCCATAAAGAACCAACATCAACAACAACTGTATCTTAGCATCCTGCTCGCTCTTGAATGCTCCCAGCGGACTGAGGTCAAAATTGATTTCTAATGAATTCCCCGAACAATTATTTTACGTAAACTCAACATTTAATACACTTCAGTCATGTTTGGAATATAAAGTTATTCGATGCTGCAATAGGATAAATAAATTGATGGTTTTTATCGATACATCGACACACGCGCATCTTGTAGATACATACAAAGATACGTATAAAAAATAGGATCAATAAAATTAAATTTTGCTGTTGTCGTGCTTAAGAGCACATGCTGTGAATATTTAGCAACAACAAGAACAACAATAACAACAACAGCAACAACAACAACATTATGACCAATATCAAATTTGTTGTCAATAATTTTTTTATTTTTTTTTCTAGTCAGATACGGTAGCCACCCACTCGCCTCTCCATTCTTTATGTGTCTTGAATTTAAGACGATGCTTTGATGATTTCGATCAATTAGGCGCCAAAGCAATAAATAAAAAAATAAGGGCAGAATGTTTTCAAAGCAAACAGTTGCAACAGCGAAGTTCAAGGTTTGTCTGTTTTCCAAGGCTTGTGTTGGAATACCAACAGGACTATAACAACAAGGACTATAACAACAAAGACATTCATGCATGCCGAATAAATATACTTGCATCTCTTTTATTAATATTGTATCGAATGGCTGTAAGCAAGGAATATCGTGTAGGCGTCCCCATGGAATCATCCATAGAAATGTTACGGCAACCATTTTTATTCTTAAGGATTTTTATTAAAGCTTAAAGCCAAGTTTGTGTCCAGATTAATTTGTTGTTTTTGCTTAGAATAATTGTTTTGACTTAAGCTAGAAAGAGCTTTTGCTTAGTTGTTAATGCGCTTAAAATTACACTTCCATGAGATGAAATATATTTCAGCAGGTTGAAAGTGGCCTTTATCTATTATTTAAAAATTTAGTGTAGAGGTCATTCTTATTTTTAAGAAAACAAAAAAAAAAAAAAAAAAAAAAAAAACAAATAATGACATACAAATTATTTAAGCTTTACAAAAAGTTGGCAACTTAGAATAGGCGTGTTAGGATCTCATGCAGAAGATACTGGATTTGGAACCAAGTGGTATTTATTATTGAGCTATACTTTTCCCGTTCCATGTTTCTTTGATGATTCCTAATGAAAGGAAATAAAAATGCATTTGACAAATGATTTTGGTATGATTTTTGTACGTTCATGGTTCGATTTCTTAACAAGAAAATCGATTTTCAGAAAAGTTGAAGAACAACACATTTATTTAAGAGTAAATTAAGTTAAGACTTGCCAATTTTTCGTTATTGGAACAGACACATTTTACAAAATACAAGGTTGCTTAATTTACCTTCTGCATCGAGCACTCGTTGGCTGAGTGGACGTATTGCCCCCCTGTGGTTGCTATTATGTTGCCTTGCATTAATTTGGCGTTAATATGTTGCTCCCGTTGTCCACGCGGTGGATATGGCGCTGCTTATTTATGCACCCTTTGTTCCCCCTACACTAAAATGTATTGTCGAACAAAAAAGAGAACAAAATTTATTATCATGAAAGCCTTTATTCATGATGCAAGCCTTTTTAGCAAGTACTCTTGTAAAATGTGTTGGTATATATGTTTGTATAGTACATTAGGGTTAAGAAAAGTAGGTATTTTTAAGGTTTTTCAATACTTTAAAATTAAAAAAGTACTAAAATACAATCGGTACAATTGCCTCTCATTTGCTGATGACGTATATGAATAGGCAACTATACATAAGGCATCGTTCTTTTAAAAAATTTGAAGATTTTATTCAAACAAAAAGATACAAGATACAAATATTTTGCACAAAGATACTGTATAATACACAGTATTAAAATATTTCAGTGTAGCCTTGACATCGAATAAAAATGTTCTGTCTGAAGTGAAGTGTAGAAGGATTTTCGTTAGTGTCGAAGCAGTGTTTATGGTTTTTTTTTTCAAGAGTGAATAATGTCTATCCTTCTATTTTTTTTTTTTAAATTAAAATAAATGCATTTTCGCTCTATAATCCAAAGATGGTATCCTCTTGTTTTAATTTCCTTTCAATGTCTGTAGCGCTCGAATTGAACCGGTCGGTCTAAGCCCGAATCAAGAAATTATATAACATAAAAAGTCTCATTAAAACTGTCATCAAATTTGATAAATTAACCTCGATTCTCTTTGTTGATGTAAATATATTTTTTTTATTTTTTATTTATATTTTTGTTTTTTGCGTCCTATGATACATAAATAACCCTTAATATGTAGCTTTTGCAACTGATAGCTATCAAAAGATACATTTCTAAAAGCTTTATTTTTATTTATCTATTTATTTTTGCCATTCATCTTAACGAAATTTTAATTTTTTTTTTATTAACAGTCCAAAACAACCTAAAAATAGCACAAATAAAAAGAAACAGCTGTAGAAGTGAGTCAAAAAAGTTGAAGCTTTGCACGCGAAAATTAAAAGAGATTCACAGGGGTAGATAAAAGTAGCAAAGGGAAACCCACAGCAACAAATGTTTCATGGTTTGAATCGCATAAAATTTGGATATTAATTGAAAAGGAAGCAAATTTCTGGAGATAAAAAATAAAATCAACGATAACAGTGAAAAAACCAATTAAAACTATTAAAAAAAACTAAGTATGTTTGTGTGTTTTTAAGGAGTATTAATGAAAAAAAAAAAAAAAGAAGAAGAAACTTACAGTTGGGCATTTACGACATTCATAAGCCAAAAAGAGTTTAGTTTGAGAGAATGGCTGTGTAGGTTGGACGGAGTCGTTAATGGCAGTGTTTGTTGAAAGACCTAAATTGACGACGGTTGCTATTAATATATCTGGCCTTGGCAACAGTAAGTGACAAGACTTACCATCTGACGTTTCCATTGGGAACTAGACTTTGTTGATGTCAATAAGTCAATGACTCAAAATATCTGTGTCAATAAACAAAAATAGCTTAAGTCGTATTTCAAGGTTTTGAGAAACCTTAGTGCAAAGTTCTTAATAGCCATATATGTAGGTTCTATGAAAACTTCATTGGTTTTTGTGTCATAGCATTGGTTTGGTTCATACTAGAAGCTACAGATTTTGTGTGTATGTGACGATATATTCAAGGAATACAGAACATAAAATGTTCTGTACGACTTCTGATTTAAGTCGACTTGATCCTTTGAGGGGTACATTTTTGGGAAGAATATGAAATGGAAAAAGTAGTGGCACTTTAGGTTTTCGCTTTCGTTGATTCCGATTTCGATGTCGGAAACGAGTTTTGACAGCGGTCAACTGTAAAACAGCTGTCATGTTACGCAATATATAATGAAAATTGGGAAACAGGCATTCATTGGCTGTTCCAGGAAGATTAAAGACCAATAACTTTGTGGGAAAAATTTTTCGACGGTTGACTAGAATGAAGTGAAAATACAAGTTGGGCGTCGTTTCACCGGTTTCCAAGGTCGCTGAACAAGATTTCAACATCGGAGATGAGTTTTAACAGCTGTCAAATGTCAAATCAGCTATCAAGTCACGTATTATAGAATAAAAACCAGGAACTAGGCATACATTGGCTGTTTTAGGAATATAGAAAGAACTAGGAAGTAAAGTGGAAAAAATATGTTGGCAGTTGACAGCTGTCAAAAACTGTCAAAGTGAAGGGAATGAAATAAAAATATAATTTTTGCATGGTTTCACTGATTTTTAAGATCGCTGGACAGGATTTCGATGTCAGAGATGGGTATTGCTATCTGTCAACTACCAAATCAACTGTCAAATTATGTAATCTGCCAAAATTATACGAAAAAAAGTAATTTTACACTGGATTCGTAATCACCGACGCTCAAAAACATATACCTAGTTAATAAAATCATATTGTTCAATGGAAAAATTTCGGTTGACCGATTTTTTTCTGAAAAAAGTAAATTTTTTCATCTTTAATAGTTAATAACAAATTCCCAGTAAATAATAATGCCAAAATTCTAGTTTACATAGTTGAAGGAACTCATAAGAAACCCACAACACCCATTGTTCATGTTAGACATTGCCTAGGGTTCAAAATATCGGCATTTGATGAGAGAATTTAGGTGAGACGTATGTGTCCCACCGACCGCAAAGGGTTAGGCGATTATTGCATGTGAACACATATATTCATTAGGGCAGGTCGGTCTCCATACAAAAAGAAAAAATGTGTTCGATAAACTCGGTCTAAAATGTACCTTGGGTCATTGTTGTACCCTCCACAAAACGATTTCGCAATGTGTCAACCTTTAGGCTTCCTGGAGTTTTTTTAAAAAAGTGCCTTTTATGGTCAAAACCCCACTTTTTGTATGGACAAGTTTTTTGTTTCGCTGTATTTTCAAAAACAAAAAAAAAAACCAAAATTAAAGCTTTAAAAATGATAACTATCTGCATAAAAATTTTTAAGAAATTTGCTCATTCTGTATTTTTTTCGAAAAGTCAACATTTAATGTATCAAAATGTCATATCATATTATATGTCAATGCATCAAATGACAAAATGTTAAATGCAAAAATGTCAATATCTTAAAAATGAGTGGTCTTATTTTATCATTAACTCAATTAATAATTATTTAGTGATGTCTTGAATAAGTTAAAAAAAAAACACAATAAAAACTTCTCTAAGAGATATGTAATTTTGTTTTTGTTTTTTTTTTTTCATTGACCGCAAAAAACGGTTATCGCTATCCATCAATCATTTTATAAAAATTCTTTTTTTATCGTTATTTTTTCGATCACAAAGTTATTTTTTTATCGTTATTTTTTCGATCGTAAATAAAGGTTATTATTAAATCTGATTGAAAAAAACGGTCAAAATATTATTTTTATTTCTGTTTGAAGAAATATCTATCAAAAAATAACTTTAATTTCTGATCGAAAAAAATAACGTTAATAAAATGATTTGTGTTTCTGATAAAAATAAAACATTACGATCAAATAATAATTTTTATTTTTGATTGAAAAATAACAATAAAAAATAAGTTCTATTTCAGATCGGAAAAATAATGATCACAAAATGATTTCAATTTCTGATCGAAAAAATAACGATCACAAAATGATTTTTATTTCTGCTTTGAAAAATATCGATAAAAAATAACTTTTATTTCTGATTGAAAAAATAACGGCCACAAACTTATTTTTATTTTTGAAAAGAAAATATTTTTTATATTTTTTGGTTGAAAAAATAAAGATAAAAAAAATAATTTTTATTTCAGATCGAAAAAATAACGATAAAAAAATAATTGTTATATTAAATGATTTAAAAAGAATCGATCTCAAAGAAGTGGTTCAAGTTAATTTCTATTTTAAAATCATGAAAAAAAAAATCATGTCAAAAACGGAATCTCTGACTCACTGGCTTCCTATTGGTACATTTAAAATTATTTTACATCTATTCATATATGATCTTTTGATCTAAAAATTAAAAAAAAACTTTTATTCCATTCCTGAAAAATAGTTATGGCATAAAAATGAGAAATTTAATATGAAATATATGGTATTCATATTTTTCCAATATATTTTAGACGTACAAGACCATTTTTTTCATAAGACCATTTACTTCACAAAACCATTTTTTTTCACAAGCCCATTTTTTTGTGCACAAACTCATTTTTTGCACAAGACCATTTTTTTCAAGACCGTTTTTTTACACAAGACCAAAAGTTTATAAAAAATTATAGTAGATGTTGTCGAGATGATCGTTTTTGTAAATTTGATGGATGGGTCCTCTGGCTGGTTCCTTTTTAAAGTACTATAAAAAAATACTGTTGCGAAAAATAATAATTGTGATCAATGATTTTTGCTTAATCATAAATACTAAATGTGGAATATAACTTCATTTAAATGTTTGCCTTTTGGACACTTCAGTAGCCCATCCTGTCAATCCAATTTTCCAGTATTTCACAAAAAAAAGTCTAACGGTGTCAAATAGCCGCCGCACTGTGGTCTATATGGAAATTCTAGCACGAATTAAATCAAAAAACCAACATATTTATTTTTTCTTAAAAATGGGCTTATTTGTTAGGTGAAATTTGTTATTTTGCCCATTCAAAAGGCAACTGAAATTTACTGATTATTATGTTGTACATGGTGGCAACACTGCTTAGTACCGTTCACTCACGCCACGTGCTTGCTCGTCTTAAAATAGTGCACTTTTGTAAGTGTGATTAAAAAGTATTTTTATTAAAGAAATTCATTGTTTTTTTAAAGTTTACTGATGAATAATAATCTAAAAGGTACATATACTAATTGTACTCACATTATCAACTCTTTATGGATATGTTCAAAGAATATATTTGCAAGGATTTTTATTTCATCAACTTGCAATTTAAATAGTGAATAAAAAACTATGCGCAAATTTGCGGCTGTAATTACCAATTTTGTCCACAATACATAGAATTATATTGGTTGCTAGAAAAAATAAAACCTGCGTGCATCCACCTGCAACTTTAAATTTTATTTATATTTTCAGGACCGGGTCTTGTACCAACTTATAGTTGAAACTTAATGTAAAAAAAATTTGATATCTTCATTAAATAAAATATATGCATATTTTGTCAAAAAAAGTCATTGTATAGTATATTTTTTTGGTAAAAGTGTAAAGTTTTAGTTTAATTACACACTATATTACCCGGTCTTACTCGGGCGAAATAATGTAAAATTTTGATATTTATGTGACAAGATGTTTTTTGTTTATTTTTATTCATATTGTATTTTTGTAATTTTTTTTGCATTAAAAGTACTAGTGTAGTGGAAGAATCATGAGAATTGCTCAATTCGTTTCTGAGCTATAATCTCAAATATCCTTTTAAACACCGTCACAGCAACAACAACGCCACCTACCGGGTCAAACTTTAAACTTAGACCATCTACAGACCCAGCCGCATACACACACCAAATTTCATGAAAATCAGACAAGCCATTTACGAATGTTGTATTAATTCGCGCTAGAATCGCATTCTAGACCACAGTGCGCCGAGGTGAAAATTCGAAAAAAGTGATTTTTTCAGTCGTTTTAAAATCGGTATAATTTTCCAGCTTTATCCCATACAGCTTCAAATCAATTTTGTACCGATAAGTTTTTTTTTTGAGTCACTTTTTTGAGCGCGTAATAGCTGTCAGTGTCAAAATAACAGGTGATTTAAAAAAAAACCAGCCCACCCTATCCTTAGAGTGAAAAATTTATTAATAATATTAAATAACTATCTGCTAACTTAATATTTCGATATTCACTGGCGTCATGTCCGCTTAAGTTATACCCCCTTCCTAGTTTGTTGTGTGTAGGGTGCTTCAAATATCACCATGGTTGCTCAGTTTGAAGAATGGGGTTAACAATATAATTGTTTGTTTTATGTTAATAGCTGCATCTGTAATGCTGTTGGCCAAGTTAGAGTTGTAGAAAGAGGGGAAGGGTTGTAGATGAATTATTTTATCGATTTAAAATACTTTTATACGAAACTTTTAAATGCCATGTATCAGTGTTTGATAGTATTTTCGTACGTAACACAAATTTTATGGTAACACAGAAAAATGCAAATGTACGTGTGCATTTCCTCAAAACTGTTTCGCTAACTTGGTCGTATTTTTGTTTTTAATCCTGATATCAAGCTGCTATCCACCGACTACTAAGCTGACAACTAATTTTTGTTTTTTTTTTCTTTTACTTACCAGCGGCACATGGTGAATTTTTATTAATATGTCACAAAATGCACTAATTTTGATGCAAAAATTTGAAAAAATTTAATTTTATTTTGCATTCGTTTAATTTTTTAATTTCTTCAAACGCATGTTGTTAAACAAGTTCTTCTACTGCGAAAAGTAAAGCATTTCTTTGGTCCAACAAGCAACACACCCAAAATGTTTGCCAAAGTTCATTGAACCTTTTTTTCGCCTTTTCTTTTATAAAATATGCAATCCTAGCTACTTTTGCAAACGTGCCAAATTTTAAGGGTTGCTGCATTAATTGAACTTTTCGTGAATAAAATAAAAAAAAGACAAAAAAACAACCAACTTAAGTACATGTTTCGAACGCTTTCAACCCTTTTGCGCCATTGAAGCTATGCGAGCTATGGAAATACCCAAAATGCATTGCGTTTGCGTTGGCCCTGATGGCACGGCAAACAACCGGCTTAAAAAAGCTCTATGTGCTGCTGCTGCTGCTTGTGTGGAGGGTCTTTTGCAGCCCTCCCAATTATCCAAGTTTTGTATTCGTTCAGATTTGTTTGCGATAAAATAAATTATTTAGACCTATGCTGGCGATGCATGATAAAAAATTCGCAGTTAATTATGTTATGTTCTATAATAATACGTTTTTTTTTTATCTTCTTATTTTCTTTCAGGTACGTCTGATTCACAACATTTTTTATGTTATGCACAGTGAGTATTGGCTTTGTGCAACGCACTCGATAGTACGCAAGTTTCTCAAAAAAATTTAAAAAGTTTTTCTTCTACGTGATGACAACGGAAGTCTATGAGGTATTCAGGGGATTTAACTTATTTTATTGTTAACGTTTAGATTTAAGAGATTTAACGTCTCTTAAATTTTTATTGGATTATAAAGAAGACACATGGATCATCACATCTTTCAAATGGCCTTTCAAATTTTCAGTCACCCTTTCGCATAATTGGGGCTCTATTTCGTCTATGGCGACTTGAATGTTTGCTTTGACAGTTGGAATTGCTTGCTTACTCTTAACATAACCCCAAAGAAAGTAGTCTATCGATGTTAAGTTCCAAGATCTTGATGGTGACCAATTGACGGATTGTTTTATAACTTGTATGGCACGTAGCACCATTCTGTTGAAAAAAGAGGTCGTATGTGTCCGCAAACTCTATCTCCGATCATAAATTATGATTTTTCATGTCTACCTAGTGCACCCCATTGACGCGTCGTCATTTTCAAAAAGTACGACCCTTTAACGCCTCCGGTCCATAATACGCACCAAAAGTGCTTTTGCATCTCCACAATCACTCGCTGATTTTCGGATCCCCAAATGCGGTAATTTTGCTTATTAACACATGGTCCAATAAGTCCCGAGACTAAGTAATAAAAAAACTTTTTTTTGCAAATATTCTTTATTCATCAACATAGGTTCCTACAAGAGCAATATTCATTCCACCGCTTTTCGAACTTTTCAATTTTTGTAGAACGGTTTTGTAGAACCATTTGTGCTTCGCCTCAAAATACGCTTCAGTTTCAGCCATCACCTCTTCATTGGAGCCAAATCTCTTGCCGGCAAGCATTTTTTTGAGGTCAGCAAAGAGCCAGTAGTCGCTGGGGGCCAAATCTGGTGAATACTGTCGATGAGGAAGCAATGCGAAGTCCAATTCGTAGATTTTTACCATCGTTTGACACAGATTTTTTACCATCGATTTGAGACACAGTGAAAAAGAATTTTTTTCTTCTTCAAATGGGGTCGATTTGATTCGTGATTTCATCTTTCAAACGCTCCAACAACGCTATATAATAATCGCTGTTGATTGTTTTCCCCTTTCCGAGGTATTAGATGAACAATATTCCATGCGAATCCCAAAATACAGATGCCATAAACTTTCCAACCGACTGTTGTGTTTTTGGTCGCTTTCATCGGTTGCTCTCAACTCAGCTGACGACCGTTTTGATTTCGATGCGTAATGGTGAATCCATGTTTCATTTGTGACATTCCTACGCAAAAATTCATGCTTATTCTTTGTAAACAGTGCCAAACAGCTCTCCGAATCATCGACACGTTGTTGTTTTTGTTCCGGTGTGAGAAAACGCGGCACCCATTTGCCTTTCGATATCTTCAGATCCTCAGATAGCTTCGCGCACCTTCACTTTACGGTCGGCCAATACCATTTTGTGTACTTTTTTTAAGTTTTGTGGAATAACTGCTTCATTTGGGCGTCCTGAACGTTCAGCATCATTTGTGTCTGTACGACCAAGTTTAAACTCAGCATATCATTGGCAAATGGTTGCTTTTGACGGAGCAGAGTCCGAATAACACTTTCGAGGCCATTGCTCAGCTTGGACGGTATTTTTTCAAATTGAGGTGTTTGGGTCCTTTTCAACACTTTCCTCCACTGGTTCTATATTTTCGGACAAATGTTCGGAGCGAAGTCGTTTTGGTGTCTTCGCATGTCTTGCACTGAGCCAGCTCTCTCTTCAAATTAAATTAATTCTGTTCTTTTTGAAATAAAAATAATTCTGTTGCATTTTTAATTGGCTAGAGCGGAATTTTTTAGCAAAATGTATAAACGCCCATATTAGACATACAATCACATATACGAGGCATACTTTCAACTAGTTTTTGAGCAAACTGCCGTAGTAGCACCCTCCGAATAATTTTAATATTTTTGATAAGCGGTCCAGAGACTTATGTATGCCCTTAGGCTTGGGCATTTTAGTTCACCACAAAGATCGCTCTTTTTAGTTCAATCGTATGTAATGAACTAGTTGGTTCATTTAGTTTTTAGTTCGTTCGTTCTTTTAGTTCGCTAGGTCTTTTAGTTCGTTTGAACAAACCAAAGACTTAAACCATAGCTTGGTAAATTTGGTTATTTTTGCTCTCGTTCGTTTTGTTCCTACTCGCTGCAAAATCAATTGAACTAAAATGAACTAAAAGAACGAGAAACACTGAACTAGTTAACATAGTTCATGAGTGGGAATTGTTCAATTCAACTAGTTCGTTCATGAACTTCCCAAGCGTACTTATGTTTCTTTTTGAGCTTTTCCTTCATTTTCTAGAAATGAATTATTCTGGAAGCAATCCTGTGTGCGCCATTGGATTGTCATCCAATAATTCAACCTCATTTTGCTCTTTTTGCTTAAATAACTTTGATTTTTGTCGTCTTTGTCTTCTTGCAAGATCCAGGAAACTCTTCTTCTTTCAAACAGTGAATCAGCTGTTGGCAACATTAGTTCAGAGTTTAAATTGTCGGTGAATATGTTAACATGTCCAAAACCACCTTTCGAAAAGCATTTCCAGGCATGAACTTTTACCGATTGTTTGACAGTTCGCTGAATTAATCTACTTATTCCAGTACACCACGATCGACTTATTAAACCTCCGATCCAAAAAAGAAGATTAATCGGTATATTTTACAATGATCCAAATCAGATCCTTGTTTGCAGTCGTAAAAGCAAGTCTTTTTTGCACGTGAACTGGTGTTGGTAAAGACCGTTTTAGATTTTTCTTAAAGACGCGAAGGACTTTCTTATAATTTTTATTCGAAGTCTTCTCATTTGCTCCACGCCCAAGGAAATCATCGCCATTTTTTTACATACATCCAGACAGACTGTAAATACCTTGAGGGGGATTATTTATTATATAAGAAACGTAGAGAAAAATTATCGTAGTCAATTTAACACACATCCAATCTTTTATATAAAAAGCAAAAAACGGTAAATTCGGGATAATAATTTTATACACCCACGCATTCTGCGTCAAATTGGATGAAAACCATGCCTACCTCAAACAAAGTTACTTTATCAAAATGACAAAATTTCTAAAAATTCCACAAAACTTAATCTAAGATCTTGGAAAATCTTATATAATCCTTGATTCCAAATATGCAATTTTAGTTACAAAATTTAAAAATTGGTAGAAAACGACGTCTTCCTCCCATACAGGTACCTCCCATACACATATACAGTGAGTATATCGTGATAAAAATTTCTAAAAATTCCATAAAAACTAATTTTAAAATTTTGAATTTTGCACATAAAGATTAATTCCAAATATGTACTCCTATTTTGAAATTTTTAAAAAATCACCACCACGCCTACCTCCTATGCAAATTGACTATATCAAAATGGTAAAATTTCTGAAAATACCACAACAATTATTTTTCGAACTTAATATTAAGATCATTAGCTTTGATTAGAACATTTCGTTCATCGCCGTTCGGAGTCGGCGTTAAGCCTGTAGGTCCATTTCTCGGTCAATTGTGTACAAACTTAATAACACGCACAACACAATTGATCATAAGAAGCTAGGTCAAAGTCCTTTCAAGGGCTGAAATGGCCAGTTATTTATTTATTTTTATTTAGCTTTGATTATAAATACGCACTCTAAGTTTGAAATTTGATAATAGAATCGAATGAAATTTCGCGAAAATTTCGCCCACATCCCAACAAAGTGACGTCATCAAAATAGCAAAACCTTCATAAATTCCACAAAAATTTATGCATTGACGTGATATTTTACACATAAGCTTTGAAATATTTCCCAGCAAACATTATGTCTCTTAAAAGAGTTTTTAAGACTCATATAAATGAGCTTTTATCGTCATAATGCGCTCAAAAAAGACTCTTTTATGAGTACATTTTCGTAGGTTTCGGGCCTCAAAATATGATTCATAATAATGACTGCTTTGTGCCTCATTTCAGACTCAAAATTTAGACTCTTTTAAGACTCATATTTAATACTCTTTTAAGACTCATAATAAAGACTCTTTTAGAACTCATATAAATTAGTCTTTTTGGACTCAAAATTAAGACTCATATTTAATACTCTTGTAAGACTCATAATAAAGACTCTTTTATAACTCATATAAATGAGTCTTTTTGGACTCAAAATCAAGACTATTTAAAGACTCATTTTAAATACTTTTTTAAGATTCATAATAAAGACTTTAAATAAACACTTTTTTAAAACTCATATAAATGTCTTTTGGACTCAAAATTAAGACACTTTTAAGTAGTCATTTTTACACTAAAGGAAATAACGCATATTAGCATTATCCACGCCTCAGTATAAATTTTATTTAAATATTTACGTGGATAAATCAAATGTTTTCCTTACAACTCGTTTTTTTCCCGTATTTGAATTTTATTTATACCACACACCTACACACACATTCCATACAGCGGCCAAGCAGCCGCCAAGCAGCAGCAGCGTCGCACTCTGTTTCTGCAGTTATTTCTTGCCGTTGCAGGTTCTTATAGTTCTCGTTTAGTTTGTGTTACAAGGATAATATGTAATGCACGTTTGGTCAATATGATTTGTGATTGCGATGGGTGATGTGTGCGATGATGAATTTATGTAGGGTGGAGTGACAACTCGATATTTTCTCAAAAATATCTTGCAACGGTTGTCACTTACCTGCATATTTGCTTCATACTATCTCTTACTTTTTCTTCCTCTTTTCTTCCTCTTTTCTTCCTCTTTTCTTCTTCTTTTCTTCCTCTTTTATTCCTCGTTTCTTCCTCCTCTTCAACTTAAATATGTTGTTTTTTAAAATCAATATTTTTATATAAATTTTCTTTAAATGCGATAGTTTTATTTTCAAATAGTAAATATTTGAAAGATATTGAAATATATTCGTGCATAATTTTAATATATTTTTTATTAATTTTATTTTAAATATTTTAATATTTTATTTAATAAAAAGTATTTAAATAAATTTTAAATATTTACGTAGTCGGTTTAAGTAAATGCGTTATTGGTTCAAAAATGACTCGCTTTTTGGATAAATTAAAAAAGTTTTTGGATAAATTTAATATTTTTTTCCCTTAGTGTAAGAATCATGGAATGGAATCTTTAAAGACTTATACTGAGGACTCTTTCAGAACTCATAGAAGTAATTATGATCCGTTTATGCTGAAATATATTTTTATATTCAAATTTATTTAAAATATTTGATAGTTGAAAAATAAAAAAAAATTACAACAATATCTTTTTTTTAAACATTTCAAATAAAAAGTAATAGTAGAAAAATTTAAAGTCATTTTACAATCATATAAAAGACTTCTTTATGAGTCTTTTTATTGTGTACTCATAAAACACGCACAAAAAATACTATTTTTAGAGTCTTATTTTTGAGCAATCATTTTAGAATCATACAAAGACTCCTTTATGAGTCGTTTTATTGCGTACTCATAAAACACGCATAAGAAATACTCTATTTAGAGTCATTTTTTTGAGGCACTCAGAAAATGTTTGTAGGGTTATAAAACGCACAATTACTTTGATTTTTGGATAAATTAAATTGAAACCACGCCTATCCCCAAAGAACGAACTGACGTCATCAAACTAATAAAACCTTCATAACTGCGGATGTATTTAAACGAGAATAATAGATTTCTGACCATTTTTAAATAAATGTCCCGGATAGAGTTGAAAGTTAAAGAGTTGAAAAACGCTAAGAACTACAAATAATATTGTATTTATAGACTAGGCATTTGTACTTTCAACAAATACGAGTATAACAACACCAACAACAATAGAAAAAAAACATGTGTATTTTGTGGGTTATTTTAATGATTCCATTATTAAGCTTCGTTTCGCATCGTCATTTCAAATATTGATTCATTCATTCATTGAATCAGACGTTGAGTATTTGTCTTATTCTTCTTCCATTTATTCTTCTTCTTCTTCTTCTACTACTTGCACTCGGCTTTCTTGTTTTTTCTTATTGTGTGTGTGGATTACAAAAGACAACAAGCAGTCATGCACACCTACCCATGTAAATTCTACCGCTATCTCTCCCACTTCAAACAACCAACAGACGCCACTGACCAGCCTTGGTTGCATTTTGTAGCCTCTTCGCAAGAGTTGTACTTCAAGTATGTACATACTTTCGCATGCATACAAACACACACAAACATACATGTGTGAAGAATGCAAATATGCATACAACAAACAACTGAAACAACAAGAATAGCAACAAAAACAACCACCGACCAAACCAAACCAAACCAAATCAAATTCCACCCAAGAGCAAAGAGAAAAAGTTAATATATTTAAAAGAAAAAAAAAAAAACAAAATACATAAAAAAATTAATTTTTTTTTTGCTCGCACACTTTTATAGGTATTTTGTTGCTTCGTCATAGCAACATATAAGTGTGTTCTTGCAATAAAACGCAGCAACAGAAACGACAACGACAGCAGAAGCAGCAACAACAAAAACAACAACGACCATGCCCTACCGCAACATGATTTGCAGTAAGTTCGTTATTGTGTCTGCCGGTTCGTCTGGTAGCGGCTGCCGTTCGTTTTGTTTGCTCTGACTTGTCTGCTCTTCCTGCCGACAAGCAAGCATTCAATTTTGTTCGTTTAATTTCGTCAAGTTTTCGTTAAAGTTTTGTGCATCGCACACGCAACGCAACATCGTAACGCAGATGATAAATACAACAAACATAAAGACACAAAGCCAGAGTGATATGTATTTTTAAAGGTACAAAAACAATACAAAACAGCAGTAAAAAATGTAGCAACATCAAAGAAGTAAGAAATAAGGAAGCGGTGTATTGGCCTAAAAGTGAGGGACTTTTCTTGCTTGTGTTGGCATACACCAATACAGAAAGATTTACTCAGGGCCGCATTCGGTTAAAGCGGAAAATAAGGCACAAATTATTTCTTATTGCAATTGCATACTAATACATTCTGGTTGGAATAAAATAGTTTTTAACGTACTCATAAATATAGGAAAGAATTTCTACGAAGCGAAAGAGATTAATAACTTATTTATTTAATTTTTTTTTTGTATTTCCACACCACCTTTGAGGTATACAAATTGGCGCGTTACCGATTTTTTGGGTGTTCGGTTCCCCGGTAGGCCTATTTCACCCGAAAAAAAAGAAATATTAGTATTGAATATGTAGAGAAATTGTATTAATACTACAATATAATAATAAAAATATGCTATATAAAAAATGTAAGTAATTTACTAAGAATATAACCCACTAATAATATGAACATGCATTAAAATAAAAGAGGAATTAAATAAAAGCATACTTTTTTCTTAATTTTTATTTTAAAATCCCTTAAAATGTATACTTTTATGCAATTTTTGAATTATTTTTGGCTTTTCCTTATTTTTGCCTTATTTAATTTCATCTAATTCTGCAACCAAACTTTTGCTGCAGTTAGGAACTGGGACAATATGTCTAAATAATTATTTCATATGTAATGTAATAATTTTATGAAAATAAAAAAAGAATTACTTACATCTTATCATCGGCAGCATGTAAAAATGGTACTGCTGATGGATATAATCTCCGATTGGTTTTTTGAAAGTCAATAGTCATGTTCAAAAAAATGCTTGGATCATACAACAGTTCTTGCTGTAACTGTAGTGGGATCTAACTCTAGGGCCCGGATCCATTTATGCCTAATATCTAGCATATGTGGGAATCTGAAAACAAAACAAATAAATTTATACAAAAATATTATCCATTTAAGACAATGACGCCCTTAAAATATATGCCACCATGAAAAATGAATGCACCCTGAAAAATGAATGCGCCCTTGTAGTACGTTTTGTGTTTTGACGTTTTCGCTCTTGCAAAAAATGGCGGGAAATTAACTAAATTCAGTAATTGCTTTTTCTTTAATTTCTGATTAGAAATTTGTGAAATTTAATTTTAAGAACACTTTACTACAACCAATAATGTTTAAATAAAGTTTTTTTCTTAAAAAAATTGTAACCGTTTCAACACATTTGCAAAATACTTACTTGTGAAATGAAACCAGCTTTTCCTTCAGTCTCTGGACACTTAAACAATTTTTCACAACACAACGCTTAATTTTAAATGTTCTTTATTATATTTAATTTACAAATTAAATCGATTTGAGCAATTATAATCGCCTTTGATATATTTTTTTTAATGTTTTCTTCGCGCACTTTCTTTTGCTTTGCAGTAAGATCGCAAATGTCAAAAATCCAATCAGAAAAAAAGCCGCAGTACACATACACTGTGTGTGTGAGAAACACCATTTCCTTATATTTTATTTCTTTGCAACATTCACATTCACATGCGTTTTCAATTCCATTGTATGCCGTGAATCATCAAGGATACTAAAAAAGGTAGCCACCATTTTCTTTCCTTGCAAACAATGAATTACGGAAGGTTTCACTG
The DNA here is from genome assembly GCA_943735915.1 of Pherbina coryleti. Taxonomy (NCBI): domain Eukaryota; kingdom Metazoa; phylum Arthropoda; class Insecta; order Diptera; family Sciomyzidae; genus Pherbina; species Pherbina coryleti. Next base: position 75,918,382 of record OX030949.1, on the reverse strand, counting down.
AAAACCACCCAAAATACACTTGAGGAATTTTTCTTTATAAATGATGTGATTTATGAATAGGCATCTATTTTGGCGTGACGTTACCTTTAACCACAGGTTTCCAAAAAATTTGAAAAAGTATTGTTCCAAAATTCATCGGCGTTGCATTGAATTGTTACTCAATGAGTAAAGCGCTGGTTATAATAGACGGAACGGAACTTAGGGAAATTTCACTTTGCAGTCTATTACATGAGTTTTCTTATATGTGTGGTTAAAATAAGACGGAACGGAGCGCGACGTTGAGATCTATAGATTTTTTACTTTTCTATTGCGTTACGTGACACTTGACACCGTTCCGTTGTCTATTATAATCAGCGCTTAAAGGTGTTATGATAAAAGTGATGATCCGACAGTAAAGCTTAATTATTTGACTTTATGACAAAAATAAAAAAAAAATTCAAGACATCTTCGGGACGCGGCGGGAACCTAACCACGAAACCGCATATTTAGTATATTTAAAAATAACGCGCTATGTGTAGGTGCTCCTTTAAAAAGTATTCTATGTCGGTAAAGGCTGGTTGTTAGCCCTTATGACAGAAATAGACAGAACCTTCATAACGTCAGGAGGCCAAGGATGGAGCCGGTACAAGAGCGAAAATGCATCAATCATGCAACGGCGTTGCTTGAGGTTTCGGTCACATGGTAAAAATTCAAAAAAAAAAAAAAAAAAAAAAAATTAAAATAATGGCGTCGCGAGGCACCAATATGAACCAAATGCAATAGCACAAAAAAAAAGTAAAAAAAAAATTAAAATCAAAATAAGGACAAGAAAATGGTTTTCTATTAAGGACTTGACAACTTTTTTTTAAATAAAACGCAAACCATTTGAGATACTTCAAATACTTTATTATCGGCTTGAAGTACAATCAAAACATTTATGCATGGAACTCGACTTCATTCATATGGCCACCGCGGGCACGTATGCAGCGGTCGATTCGTTGGACCCAATATTCGATGACTGGGCCACACATTTCGGGCGAAACGGCCGCTATTTCGCGTTCAATGTTGGCTCTGAGCTTTTCCAATGTCGTCGGCTTGTTGCCATAGACCGATGACTTGACGTAGCCCCAAAGAAAATAGTCTAGAGCTGTTAAATCGCACGAACGAGGCGGCCAATCGGCTGGCCCATTTCTTGAGGTAACACGCTCATCAAACTTACTCTTCAATAAATCGATTGTAACGTGTGCTGTGTGGCTTATGGCATCGTCCTGTTGGAACCACATGTCGTCCAAGTCCATATCTTCCAATTTGGGCCAAGAGTAACCGGTAATCATGGCGCGATAACGATGCCCATTCACAGTAAAGTTACGATCGTTATCGTCGACGACAAAATATGGTCCAATGACGCCGCCGGCATGCAAACCGCATCAAACAGTTATTTTTTTTTGGATGAAGTGATTCATTAAGCACATGTGGATTTTGACCAGACCAATAACGCATATTTTGCTTATTGACGAACCCATTGAGCCAAAAATTAGCTTCGTCACTAAAGATGATTTTGCGATAAAATTCATCATCTTGGCGCATATTTTCCAGAGCCCAATCGGAGAACGTACGTCGCTTCAAATGGTCTATCGGCTTCAATTCTTGAGTCAGCTTGATCTGGTGTGGGTGTAAACCAAGATCCTTACGAAAATTTCGCCATAAAGTGGTCGGCACAATACCCAATTCTTGAGAAGGCCGTGGAATTGATTGTTTTGTATCGTTTGCTACGGACGCCTGAACGGCAGCGATATTTTCGACACTTCGACCAACCCGTTGTCTCACTGGCACGGCTATATCACACAACGAGTATGTAGACTCAAACGTTTGCACTAAACTTGTTATTGTCTGTCTACTAGGGCGAGAATTACGACCGAAAATTGCAGTTAACGCTCTTAAAGTTGCGATCACTGACTCCGAATTTCGGTAGTAAATTTTTATAATTTGCAGACATTGTTCGTTCGTGTACTTTACCATGGTGAAAATGTTGAGTTTACTGAATAAATTGACAGTGATAGTTCGATGATTAGTGAAAGGGTGCGTTCAGAAATTTAATTCAAAGTTGTCAAGTCCCAATTGGAAAACCCTGTATTAGGAAAAGTATTAATTGAAACTAATATACTCGAAAGCTGCATTCAAAATAAAATTTCAAAATTCCATTGAAACCTGAATAGCCCGGAAGTAGCTCCCTTTATTCGCTTAAGCACCTTTGTCTCCCCAAATATTAAAATTTTTTAATAATTAAACTTTGAAGACGTAACAATTTTTTTAATTCTAGAGTACCTATGTGTCCTTTTATTATTATTAAAATTGGATTTAAATCAAATTCGGACGTATTCGAAAATCGCAAATTTTTCTAATAGGGACCTCAGACGATACGAATTTTCATACTACCAAGTAGTACGACCAAGTAATTCTTTCGCATCATACGTTACGACTTTTTCATACTACTTTTCATACTGACAAAGGAGTACTGCATCTTAACTACATGTTTCTAAATGAACACATGCTTACTTGCTTTACAAAATGCGAATGAATAATGAAAACAAGTATGAAGTTGTACGACTTGTCCTCCTACACTAAAAGGTTTACTTCAACTTGAAAAAAAATCAATTTTTTTTATTTTCATACGACCTGGACGTACGACTTGGGTTTTCTTATACGACTTGTGATTTCTTATACGGCATGCCCTCAGACACTATGACTTTTTATACGACTTGGCTATTGCACTGAACACATTGACGACAACAACGACATTGCGACAACTGTCAAATTATTTTTACATGATTTTCTCATGGAGGTGAATGTGGTGAAAATGTCGCGGCGACATAGCAATGTTGCTGACTTCGGTATAGAATTATTTCTAATTTAACGAGCGACAAAAGTATAACTATAAGGGTTTGTGTATGCGTGAATGGAACAATCGTATAATATTTCAAGATTGTTGATTCTTTTTTCACGTCGCGTCGTAAAGTCTTGTAGTCGTCAATGTGTTCAGTGCATATGTCGTATGAAAAGTCTTACCGTCTCAGGCCCCTATAATGTCGACTTGTTGTGAGATTTAAAGTTGTGAGCTTTTTAATAACCCGTTTTGTTGTATGGTTGTCACAAAAATTACAATCAGATTTCTTTTGCTCATAACGACTTATCAATTCAATTATTTGTTTTCAGATAATTGAAGATAAACTCAAAAAATTTAAGAATGAATAACTACACTCCACAACAACTTGCTGTAATAGTGTTGTGTATGCACGAAATAATAATTGAATTATTGCTTCAAAACTTTCCATGAAATGGAACAGTACATTAAAAAATTGTAGGTTTGGGGAATTGAAAATCCAAGGGAAATCTACTCAAGGTAACTATGTTACCTTTGACTATATCTATGCTTTCTATGTTATCTTCAAAAATAATACGGTCCAACGGTGAATTGAGTCATTACAATTCATCGATAGACCGTATTTTTTCTTGAAGATTCTATGTCATCAGCACAGTTATAGTCAAAGGCGCACGATACAGATAAATCATTAAAAAAAATTATTGGTACTTACTCAGAACTTTTGTTTTTCAAAAAATATGTGGTGAACATTTCAAGTCGATATCTCAAAAAATAACTAAGTTATAGCCTAGTGAGTGAATCGCCTTTGAGAGCGCGCAGTGCTGGCCCTTATTTTCAAACGCGTTTTTCTCGAAACCATGTTTTCAAAGTTGGTTACCAAGATTTCTCGAAACTCAGTGAACCGATCGTTTTGATTTTTTTGCAGGCTTATTTTTTCATAATAATCTCGTACTTGTCAGAGACTTTTTTTTTTGTAGATTCCTTCATTTTTATAGGCAAAATAATGACGAATTTTTGCTCGAAAATCGTTAATTTACGTTCGGAAGTCCGCCATTTTGTGAAAAATCAATATTTAAAAAATTGGCTATGACAAGTACCAGTTTCAAGTATCTAGTTTAATAATATATTTCATTTTTTGTTTCAGTTGAATTTAGGAGGAGCAATCTTGGTCACCGCATTTTCAGAGCGCTCTACAAAAAATGCTGTATCTACCATAATATTAAATTTTTTTTTATTAAAAAAATACTAAACATACTCTTGAATGTGTATATTTTAAGGTATAAAAACCTTCATTTAAAAATATCCCTTAGGTTTCCTTAAAAAATGCACAAACATGATCTTTTTTTTCGGCCTCTGGGTATATAGTCCCCCTTAAATTATGATTTATTAGAAATCGTTTTTAAACGTACTGTAAAACAAAGAATATAAATCGTATTTTCATTTATTGTTAACATTTTGTATATTTATTGATTCAATAGAAAGTTATAAGCCAAACAAATCAGATAGTGACTTTTGGCCATCCTGTATAAGATTTCATAAAGTTGGTTTCCGTCTTCTCAATATAAAGAGCAAATATACCGATTGATAGCCTCAGTAGCCGAGTAGCTAGCGTGCTCGACTGCAACTTCTGAGGTCCCCGGGTTCGAATCCCGGCCAGGCCATGGTCCTACGCTTTAATTGAGAATTCATCAATATTTACGATTAAAAGTTGTAGTTTGTGGATGAGGTTGCTTTATTACTAGAATTGACTGGGGTAAAGGCCCAACACTTGCCTCAGATTCAAATGTACATGTTTTAATAGCTTTCGAACACGCTTAGAATATTCTACACATGTGTCACTTGATTGCCCCTTTCTTGACACTAATATGTCACCTCATTTCAAACCAATGCCGACATGACTGAATAGGTATTACACCTGAAATCCATGGTTCAAAGCTAAAAAAAAGAAATTAAGTTTCTCACTTCGTTTGTAATACCCTTCGTTTGTAAGGAGGCGTGGAAGGTATTGAAAAGTGTAAATATTCTTGATCAGTATCACCACCTGATTCGATTTAGCGATGTCCGTCGTAATGAAATTGAAAACTATTTTTAAAAAAGGAAAATTAAGTTCGAAAATGACCTAAATCGAAAGCAAACCCCGCCTACCTCCCAAACAAAGTGATGTCTATAAAATGGCGAAATATCGAAAAACCACAAAAATAATTTTAAAACCTTGAAATTGTGCACTCTTAGTTTGAAATTTGGCAAAATCGGATGAAAACTACGTCTACCTCCCAAACAAAGTGACGTCATCAAAATAAAAAACACGTGAGTGGGGTACTTTTACTTCGATCAAGCCGAAGATAGTACATTCCTCACTACTTCTTAAAAGCTCTCGAATATACAAGCATCGTCCAGAATTCTTGATTTGAAGGGAAACAATTCTGCTCTTTTTGCAAGTGTTGCAAAAAACCAACTCGCACATTCTTATCTTCGGTCGGTGCGCTCGGAACTACTGCGAGCGGTGAGTTACACAATATATTGCGTAGCATTTAAATACCATGACAGCAAGTTTGCAACCCTTTATCGTGCTGTCAGAAATTTGCAAGGACTCGCTCTTCCATAAATCGATTGCACAACTCCATTTTGTACTTCCGCTAGACGACTGTTGTTGTGTAGCATGGCTTTTGTTTATGCTTGTATAACTTCATTAGCTGGCGCATCAAGCAGAAATTTATTAGGTTAGGTTGTTTGGCTAATGTATGCTCTTTGGTTGCATTCCAATGTTGCTAGGGTGCATTGTTGTCAATGTTTCAAGGTGGTTGCTGCTGCTGCAACTGCTATGGTCATGGATGTGATAAGGTGATTGAACTCTGAAACAGACGACGCTGCTCGTTTTAAACAGTTAGTTGTTAAATTTAATTAAATACCTTGTGTGCCTGCATAATAGTGGTGCGCTATGCAGAATGGACGAACTCCTGTTTATTTCAGCTAATTTTCACCTGTAGTAAAACGTATGATTTCGATTGGTTTTTTTTTCTGTTGCTGTTCTTACATGCAAATTAAAAAATAATTTCAACGTCTGCTTTGCTGAAATGATGTCATATTAGCAGCTGTTTCTCTGGCTCTGCCGTTTTAAGCCCCTGTTGTTTTGCGCTGCTTATGTAAATTTAAATAAATATGATAAATGATGATCATAAAGCATTACAACAAATTTACTTGTAACTAGACAAGAAAGACTTATTGGTCTACAGCTATTTTTTGACACTTTGTGACAAGTAGCTAAGCTACCAAAATACGCGCTCGTTTGAGTGAGTGTGTCACAAATCATACAAAACTTTAATCACTATTGTGATTACTGCACCAAAATATGGCCTTAACAAAGCGTTGTTCTTCGTGTCACATCATCATCGGTGGCAGCTTGCGTAGGCGGTAGGTACACCTATTTAGAGCATTGTATGTAGAGAGGCTGTTTCTGTTGCATGCCTGTTCATCAAACTGTCTCGCATGAGTCTGCATTGCATGCATTCGAAGCCAGTCACTTTGATAGTCGCAGTTAATGTTTGACGTTATGACGTCAGCGTGGTTAATTTGAAGTATTCCGTGTGTTGCTGTGGCTGGATGAAGTCAGTGCCACTCCGTAGCATATTTTAATTATATTTTGAGGAATATATAGTATTTAAATATTACTTTTGCTAAGTGGATTACCGTGGTGAGGACCATGCTCTCTCTTATCTATACATCAACTCCAACGAATGATGGACACGCTTTTATTCTTTAAAAAAAATTCGATACCGAACAGTATCTGTCTTACTTTTTAAAACAAAATTTTTTTTTTTCGTTATTTTAGTTTGTTATTTATTATCATACCTTACAAATAAAATTCGAATTTAGCACTTAAAATGCTAAAATTTTATAAAATTTAAAAAGAAAATATGTAAATGTTTTTGTCTCCACTATATTTTTCCGTACGTTATGTTTGTCCACTATGACGATTATATCAAAGCAATTTTTTCACCCCTTTAGATACATCTTTTAACCCTTAACTTTTTTTTGGGGCTTTAGTTTTAGGTTTAAGTGAAAGAATAAAGAAGTTTTTGCTTTAGGTTTTGCATTTGTTTACTTAAAAAAAAAATTCATATCTCTGGTCCTAACTAATATAAGGAAAAAATGTTCCAGGGAATTTTACTTGATATATAGGTCTTTCAAAAAAACCTGCCCAAATTTGACTCCGTTCCTAAAACCAGAATTATTTCACCACATGAAAAATTACCTTTTTTTGTATTAAAAAAATTTTAAATGTAAAAAAATTTAATGACATGTGTCTAGTAATAAAAACAATTTTTTTTTTTTTTATACAAAATCCCTCCACGAAGGCCGTTTTTGCCGAAGTCGTAAAATGGCTGCCATCATCCAGCTTTTTCTATTGGTCTGAAATGAAAAAACAAAAAATATTTGAATTACTGATGAATTTTGGCAAAGAGTAAAGCTATAAAATTGAAAAAAAGTAGGATATAAAAAATTTGGTATACTTTTTAATAAAACATTCGTATTTTCGCATATTTTTTCGACAGTTATTGCCCCCTTAACATTTTTTATTTATGCAAAATGTGTAATATTTTAGGATTATTCTATGGGTAACTATGTTGACTAAAACCCCTCAAAATTTCAGCCCGATCGGTTAATTACTTTTTAAACTGCAGTGGCAGCCGTTTTTGAAAAAGAAGTTTCGAGAAAATCGCGTTTTAAGTTTAAGGACGATAAAACTAATAGTTTTTGCGACTCAACGATCAATCAGCAATTCCAGGCGCATACAATAGCTCTTCAGCTTCCTCGAAAATCTGATTATCTTCCAGTTGTTGCTGTTTCCTGGTAGTACATTATACAGTAGATTTTACATGTATTTCTCCCCTTAAGAGTATCTAATGAACGTAAAAGGTTTTAGGGATCATGTGCTAGCTATTTATGAGAAAATAAAAAAGAACGTGTACGTTCTATAAACGTTATAAAAATATAAAACTTTTTTATCAAAATTATTTCTATGCAAAAACAAATCTTTTATTTGAAAGATACATATTACTGAAAATTCTTTTATCAAAAACACACATTTTTTTTTACAAAAAAAAAAAAAAAATAAAAATAAAAGAATTCCTAATTTACACAAACATGAGCATTTTTTACATACCTAAAATCGCAAAAAAGTTCTTATTGTGTCCACTATGACGATATGGCCAACTCTGACAGTACACTGCGGGCGAACGGCTTGACAGAAACTGATGCGACTTGGCACCTATTCATTACAAGGCCTAAAGTTTTTTTAGGTGGGGTTACGAAGTCGCGCTCAAAGTACATTTCTTTGATGATATCGTCATAGTGGCCACATGGTGGGTTAAACTTCCAACAGGTTCCACTTTCAAGATTTTTAAAGGGTTCCACCTCGATGTGAATATGTACATTAGACCGTACCTCAAAAAAAAAAAAAGTGCGCCGTATACCAGCGAATATGACGCATTTGTGCAAGACAATTACGAAAAAAAATTTTTTTTTACCGAACGTAGGGGTCGCGCATTGACATATTTCTTAATATCTCTGGTGTGTACAGTCGGATTTTAAAGTTTGGTATATCAATGTTTTTGTCTCAAGGAGACCAATATGACCTCTATAAAAGTCATTGACCTCAGGTGCACCGTTCCAGTACTTACCCTCCAGATCTCAGTTCCTACCATCCTAATGACCGATTCTAATATCAAAAAAATAAAGCTCTTGAAATATCATTAATATTTTGCTCAGAAAGTATATCAATATTTCCAACAGAACTATTTTTAAAAAATTTTTGAAAATTTTTTGCCGAACGTAGGGCTCTCTTTTTTCATTTTCATCATATCTTCGGTATTAAAAAAGTCTGATCATATTGAATGTCATATCGATGTTTTTGTCTGAAAAAGACCAATTATTTTTTCTCCAAAATAAAAAAAAAAATATTCCTACAAGTCCTTGGAAGGCGTTAAATTGATTTTGAGGAATTTTAAAGCTCGTAAAAGAAAAAAAAAACCGGTAACGCCAATGCTAAAAGAGGTATCAACACTATTTTTGTTATGATTTATTACATATACAATGTATTATTTTTTTTCACTTTTGCTTTTTACTTTCACTGATTCGCTTTCCACAGCCTGATTGAAAATAGTCAAGCAATTTCAAGCATTGGCTTATCACACCTTATCCAGGCCATTCTCAAAACACCGAGCGTTTTCTTCATGTAGTACATGAATCTGCTTTGGCGGTCACCGATGAACAACGCATGGGCCACATTTTAGCCAACTTGAATCACGTCAAAATTTGATGGATTAAAACCTACGTGATTCTTCTATTGAGATACTTAAAAAATGATAAAAATAAAAAAAAAATTTTCAAAAATTTGTAAAAAATATAAAAACTATTATATTCAAGATTTATAATGGGGAAACACAGTGTTTCAAGGGTTTAATGCTTAACAGCATATAAGCAAATATGACACCATTAGCAATGTTCCGCGAAAAAAAAACCCAACATCAGCGCACGCCGACTGAATGCTAACTCGAATCTCCGTAGACGACCTAAAATTGTTATCCGCAGTCATGCAACGTGATATTAAAAAAAAGTAAATGTCAAAATATCCAAGCGGACCATTTCACACAAGAAGCAACTTCTGAGTAGGATTCAAAGAAAACGTCGAATGACCTTTGCAAATTGAAATTGGACTACAAATCAGTGAAAGAATGTGCTTTGGAGCGATGAAACAAAAATAAATCGATTTGGTCCTTATGGTCGGAGACATGTCAGACGGCCTATCAATCAAGAATTTTATCCTCGCTATTTTTCTCGCGTAGTAAACCATGGTGGAGGGTCCATTATGGTATGGGGGTATTTCTCCTGGGACCTGGTGTTGGGCCAATCCATAAAATTGATGAAATTTTAAATAATGAGAAGTACGTTGTTATTTTAAGCAATATCGTGCTGACGTGGGTTGAAAAAAAGTTGCTTATTATATGGAAATTCCAACAGGACAACGATCCGAAGCACACGAAAACGCCATTAGAAAACGCTTTAATAAGTCATTGAATAGGCCAAATTTTTTAACGCATACGTTTTTACTTTCCTTTTTTTCACCTCAAACAGGGATCTCTAAAGACAAAATTGTAATTTTTTTTTTTGTTTACTTAACATGCTTATGGCCAAATTAGCCAAACACAACAAGCCGTTTCTTTTGTCCATAAAAATCTAACTAATGCGTTTTTTGTGTATCTAATTAGCCGAAACGTGACGTTGACGTGACGTGATGTAGAAGTCTGTTGAATGTTGATTTCTATCATATGTTACGTCAACCAACATTTATTTCAGCAGACAAAGTGACTTTTGCAAGGTTTTGTAATCATTACACTTTGATTGTAGAGTAATTTTTTGTTTTGCGTTTATTTGTGTTTAATTATTGTTTATTTTTTTATTTTATGTTTATTTTAATTGATTTTTTATTAATAACACTGTGCGAAAATTTAAGGGTCATTTGAAATAACTGCAAATATTCCATTGGTTTCTGATAGCCATTGGTCTGTAGAACATATCGTCCAAGGGATTTTTCTGGGTTTGCTCAAATAACCGATTTTTTCAAGGTCAAATATTATACTTTGGGGCCATAATTAATTTCCTTAAACTCCTGAACTAAGTAAAATTTTAATTTTAGACCTTGAATAAAATTTTTGCAAATTTAATGTGCTTTATTATTGGGAAACATTATTTTTCCTTAATATTCACACAGGGGTGAATAACTCCCTAAAATTGAAAAAGTGTTATATCTCGGAAACTCTAGGCGATATCACTTTCATTACTTCTACAGAAAAAAATGTTCATCATATTATCTCTAATTTTGCACAAAATCAAAATACAAAAAACCGGTTCTTCTATAAAAAAATCGCCAGAAAAATTCCTTTGTCTATATGTTCTATAGACCAATGGCTGTCAAAAACCAAAAGTTTTTTCAGTTATTTTTTTGGTGTCGCATAGTGTAATTAAAATAATTGAAATATGTTTCAGAATGATATACGACGAAAAATTCGATTTATTTGACACTTGCTGTGCACCACATGTGGTTGCTTTGTTGGTAGCAAAATCAACAAAATGTCATGGTAGGTTGCGTCATGTTAACCCATTAATGCTCACCACCAAAACTCGATGGGCTCAACATTCTGAACAAAACTGGTGCGAAAATGTAAATAAAAGAGCTTTTGGCGTCAACTTCAGTGCTTTTTTGAAAAAGCATACTTTTAGCTTTCTCACACTGTCGAAATCAAAAGTTTTACATTGTCGGTGGATTTTTGAGGAATTTTCGAAAATGCGTAAAATATTTCATCGCGTATGATATATCATACGTTGTCATTGATGGGTTAACCTATGTTACGTCAAGTTTGCATAATCAGACCATTAGCCTTAACCATGTGGAAAAGTGTAGACATGTTGAGAATTACAATTTTTTGCTTTCGCCACAAGGTAAATAAGTTCTTGGTAAATAGTTTTTTTGAAGTGTATCTTATTTCGTCGCTTAAAAGGCACTATGTCGACTCTTCAGGGTATTTCAGCTGGATATTTATAAAACTCCTGGTTATGGTTGTTACGTTGGGTAACTAAAAAATTGTTGTGCTTAATCGATTCAACCAGAGTAAATGTTGACGCCACCGCTCGAAACAATTTGTTTTTTTTCTTATCTTATGTTTTAAGAATGATTCAAATAACTTTCAAATTCAAGATAAGACCGTATACAAGGAGAGTTTTCGAGCTTTTAATAATTTTTCTGTAAGTCATTGTCGGTCGTGGTCGAACGTGTAAACGTGCGTGAACTGTTCGAGTCAAGTCTTACGGAGGTCCATGGTTCGAATGGACACCTAGCACAGAAAATTTTTTAAATTAATTTTAATTACACGTTGCAATGTGTAAGTAGACTTCAAAGACTTTCTTAACCGTGACTTTATTCAAAGTTCTTTAAAATTCTTGAGGAGAGGACTATTTCCAAACCCTTTCAAGTGGGTTTGACTGTAGCTCACACGTGGAAAGTACTCTACGGGAATTTGTTCCTTTTTTTCGATGTATGTTTGTTCAATGACAAATGTTCCTTCATACAATTTAATCCTTGAGAGCTTTACCTTTAATGATATTGCTCATAAGCAAAAAATATTGAATAAACCAAGTCTTGGAGAAGCTAAACTTAAAAATGTTATATTTGGAGCTTTTCTACAGAAATTGTTTACTTAAGGTAGATAGATTATCTTACTTATAAGTGCGTATAGTGCCTATGTCTAAGTGAAGTTGTGTGGTAATCCTCAAATGTATTACGTTACATTTGCACTCTGGTACAGACAGCAAAAATCAATAAAATGCGAATGAACGGATGAATGACGATGACAGAAAAAAAAATGAACGCACAAATGCAGATGTATGAGGCTTAAAAGGATGTTTGAAAGTATGTGTGCCTGAAAAGAATGTCTGTCTATTTGTTCGCACGACAGTTGAATAACCTCTGATATGTTCCAACATGTGTATAGGTAGTTTTTACTCTTAACTTACTGAAAAACCCTTCAAATTCACCTACACACACCCCTCCCCCCCCCCCCTCAACTACCTCTTTAACCGCATCGAAAAACAACATCCACTTGAACTAAGTTTTACAGTGCGTGCTCTTAACTTGGCTTAATGCTAGCCACGTAATGAAGCAGAGTAGCGCATAAGAAACTTCTTCAGTTTTCATGTTAATGTTTCCTTAAGAGCAAATGTATTAATGTTGCGTATACGTCCCAAGTATGCTAAATACTTAAAATAAAAAAAAGTAGAACCACTTTATGTTGCAGTGTGTGCACAGCACAATCCTTGAGTAGTTTATAACAACCTGAAATTGTTGAAATTGATAACCAGACATGCAATTAATTGGAGGTTTGTCAGTCATTGAGCAAAATCCATTAAAAGTTGCAGGAATTGAGAATTGCAGCAAATTAATCTCATCGTGTAAAATTTTCCTAATGATATAATGAGATAAATATAAACTGTATTGTTACATAATAAATGGTAACGGAGTTGGAATCAGACAGAAACTTTAAAACTATTCACCTTCAAAGACATTAAATTTTTTATTACGTAAGAGATGTTCGTGGCGCAGTGGGTAGAGTGCGTGACCCATACGCCAGAGAACCTTGGTTCAATTCCACCTGACACAGAGAGTTTTTTCAATTGAATTAATTTTTCTGTTCGGTTGTTACCTCTCTACAGACAATGGCAAACATCAGACAGTAAATAATGCCATGTAAAGCTTCTTGAGTACATGCACATTAGCCGTTCGGAGTCGGCATAAAACTAGTAGGTCCAGTTCTCGATCAATTGTGTACAAACATTTAATAACACGCACAACACAATTTGATCATAAGAAGTTCGTCCAAAGTCGTCCTTTCAAGGGGTGAAATGGCCAGTTTATTTATTATTTAAGAAATTTCCGTGTGTCAAGTTGGCACAATGCTTTTTAACCAGAGATTAAAGTAGACACCCGTAGTTTATGTCATAACATATCCTTATCCTTGTCCTAATCCTTGTCCAAATCTTTTTCAAAATTCTTGTCGAAATCTATATCGTAGTCCCTGTCTTAATTTTTGGCCTGATTCTTATCCTAATCATTGTTCTCATTATTGTCTCAATCCTTGTTCTAATCCTTGTTCTTATTGAAGTCCTAACGCTTATTTTAATTCATATCCTTATCCTTGTTCTAAGCTGTATTATAGACCTTGTCTTATTTCCTGTCATTATCTATATTTCAATCCACGTTCTAGTTCATGATTAAATCTTAATCTAAATCCTCGTCTCAATCCTAACTTTATTTGTTGTATTCTTTCTTGCCCAAATATTTTTCAGAGTCCTTGTCCTAATCCTTGCCTAAATCCCTGCTTTAATCCTGATTCCATTCCTTATTCTTAGTTTAGTCCAAATCTTTGTCCATATCATTGTCCTAATTGTCCTCATCATTCTAAAAATTATTGTCCCCCTACACTACCCTACCCTTATTATATTCTTATCCTTGGCATAATACTTGCTCACAGTCGTGTCCAAATCCTTGTAGTAATCGTTATCCTGTCCTTATCCTTGACCCAATTCATATACTTATCTCTGTTCCAATCCTTTGCCAAGCCCTTGTCCAGAAACTTGAGTTAATCCTTCTCTAAATTCTTGTCCTTATTATTATCCAAATCCTTGTCCTTATCTTTGACCTAATCCATGCTCTAATCCTTGTCCCAAGCCTTGTCCTAAACTTTGTTTAAATCTTTGTCTTATCCTGATCCTTTTTTCTAATCCTTGATCTAAGTCTTCTCCTAATAATCTTTATCCAAATCCTTGACTTCGTCCTTTTCCTGATCCTTTTTTTATTTCTGAACCCTTTGGATTTTAATTTTTGATTTTGATTTTGATTTTGATTTTGATTTTAATTTTGATTTTGATTTTGTTTTTGATTTTGGTTTTGATATTGGTTTTGATTTTGATTTTGAATTTGAATTTGAATTTGAATTTGAATTTGAATTTGATTTCGATTTCGATTTTGATTTTGATTTTGATTTTGATTTTAATTTTAATTTTGATTTTGATTTTGATTTTGATTTTGATTTTGATTTTGATTTTAATTTTGATTTTTATTTTGATTTTGATTTTGATTTTGATTTTGATTTTGAGTTTGATTTTGATTTTGATTTTCAATTTGAATTTGATTTTGATTTTGTTCTTAATTTGATTTTGATTTTGATTTTGATTTTGATTAAAATTTGAATTTGATTTTGATTTTGATTTTTGATTTTGATTTTGATTTTGATTTTGATTTTGAATTTGAATTTGAATTTGATTTCGATTTCGATTTTGATTTTGATTTTGATTTTGATTTTAATTTTAATTTTGATTTTGATTTTGATTTTGATTTTGATTTTGATTTTGATTTTGATTTTGATTTTAATTTTTATTTTTATTTTGATTTTGATTTTGATTTTGATTTTGAGTTTGATTTTGATTTTGATTTTCAATTTGAATTTGATTTTGATTTTGTTCTTAATTTGATTTTGATTTTGATTAAAATTTGAATTTGATTTTGATTTTGATTTTGATTTGATTTTGATTTTGATTTTGATTTTGATTTTGATTTTGATTTTGATTTTGATTTTGATTTTGATTTTGATTTTGATTTTGATTTTGATTTTGATTTTGATTTTGATTTTGATTTTGATTTTGATTTTGATTTTGATTTTGATTTTGATTTTGATTTTGATTTTGTTTTTGATTTTGATTTTGATTTTGATTTTAATTTTGATTTTGATTTTGATTTTTATTTTGATTTTGATTTTGATTTTGATTTTGATTTTGATTTATTTTGATTTTGATTTTGATTTTGATATTGATATTGGTATTGATATTGATATTGATTTTAATTTTGATTTTGATTTTGACTTTGATTTTGTTTCTTTTTAATTTGATTTTGGTTTTTTTTAATTTTTTAAAATTTAATTAAATTTCATCAAATTAAATATCAAATTAAAATTGAATTAATTTCAATTTTTTGATATTTTGAATGGTTGATGGTATATATATACTTAGAAAAGAAAGGTGGAGCAAAATTGCAAAATGCAGTACTATATTCCAATGACTATATATGTTGTAATATCTGCTATTCCAAAAGATTCCGAAACGTCTGATTATTTGATGGAAGCTTCAGTTTCAAGTTACCAATACCACATAGAACCACGTAGAACATGAGATTTAGATTTTTCTTATAGATATTTTGATTTTTTTTTTTAATTTTTTATCTCTCCGTTTTAACTCCAAATATTTATAATAATAATAATATCAACAACACAAGAAGGACTTTGATTTCGAATTGAATGAAAGGTTACATTGAATGGATTTAAGAATTTTAATAAAGTTTAAATTTATGCAAATATCCACTTGAGTCAAATATCAGAAAATAATTTTTAATATCATTAATGAACTTGTTAGTTATTTGCAATAACATAAACGAAACATTTTCGTATGGTCGCCTTCATCATATCAAATTATATTCTCGCGAAAAATGCCACGATGTCTAGAATTTTGTCAAAGTCGTAAATATCGTTATCGTTATTATTATTATTATGTATTACGTCGTTGTCGCTTTCGACGCCGACGATTTCATTGTCTTCAAATGTTGTTTACCTTCAACTAACAATAAGTTGCTTTACAACAATTGCAATGTTTGCATAATTGAATTAAATAATATTTTGTTTTTACGTGATTTTATATTTTTACATAGCACTTTATATGCTGAAAGATATTAAAAAAAGAGTTTTAAGAATTTATCTATTGAATTTATTAGTTAAGACTCTAAACTTTAGAGAGTTAATACATTTTTGGAGGATAAAACCTTTTTATATTCGCGTACTTTTTTAGACACTTCATTTCAATAGCGTTATCGTAAATTTGTCTTATGCTATGTTCACACAGAGAGTTTAGTTTGAGTTTCCAGTACAAGTTGAGTTTACTTTGTACTGGAAACTCAAACTAAACTCTCTGTGTGAACATAGCATTAGTAAGTTTTTTAAAGTACATATTCCATCTTAAGGCTAGAAGACTTTAAGAGGCCTTTAAGAGGTATATACAGTTAGGAAACCGAAACAAAAAAAAAAAAAAAAAAAAATAAAAACAATTTTTTAAGCATTTTTGCTAAGATATTTTAATTTACAGGTTTTTTAACTTCAAATACAAGCTTTAACATTTCAAAAGTTAAAATTTAACTTTTCCAAATCAAATTAAACTTTTTAGAAGTCATAATAAAATAGTTACATTTTCATAAAACTTTTCCATTTCAAATTCAACACTTAACAGTTTAAAAAAGTTCCATTTCGAATGTAAATTTTTAAATTTCAAATGAAATTTAGCCAGAAGAGGAGGTTTTTATTATTATTTGCTCATGGTTTTCAATATTGACTTGATATTTTATAGAATGTTCAAACCGACGTCATTTAACGCGTTATTCGAAAAAAAGCCTTTTTTTAACATGATCGTTCATACTGCCTTAACTAGTTTCAAAATGTCAGTTTATTTGTTTATATATTGAAAGAAATAAAAATTTGTTTTTAAAAATATAAAAAAAAAAAAAATAAAAAAAAAATAAAAAAAAAAATAAAAAAAAAAAATTCAAAACAATTAAAAAAATTTGTCAAATTAAACTTTTTGACTTCAAATTAAAAAGCTCTTTTCAGAATTGAATGCGCTCCAAAGGCAAAAAAAGCTTTTCTGACGTTAGCAAGGACACACACCAGTGATTTAACGAGTTTTGAAACGTGTTTAATCATTTAACACGTTTAATTTCTAACAACAATTGTGCATATAACTTCATTAGAACTTCATTTGAGAACTCGTTTTTCGATTTAACTTCATTAAATTGATTTAACATAATTAACAGCTCAGTTTGAACATGCTATTATTCCGAAAGTTTGTTTTTTCATCTTGGTGTAGTGGGGTTTAAGTAATCATAATTATATGTATTTATAACTGAGGCAATTTGAAATAACTCCACCATATATTCTCTTATTATTTATTCCACCTGTTTTTATAGCATGAGTGGCGTAAAGCGGGTGTTTCAAAACTCATACCATGAAATAGTTTTTGTTGTCCAAGCTAATGGTTCTACCTTCATACAAAATATATGAAACCTAAGACTATTAGATATCATGAGATTTTTCTAGTTAGGTTAGATTCGGTTAGGTTATAAAGAGTTTTTTACTATTTTGAACACTATGGTGCTTTCACGGGACTCTTATAGCATGCTCAAACCGACTTCATTTTACGTGTTATTCGAAAAAAGCTTTTTTAACATCATAGTTCATACTGCTTTAACTAGTTTTAAAATGTAAGTTCATTTGTTTATATTTTGAAAGAAATAAAAAATATAAAAAAATAAAAAAAATTCAAATAAATCCAAAAATTTGTCAAAGAATTAAGAAAAATTTGTCAAAGAATTTATTTGTTTACATAATGCTTTAACACGTTAAATTTCCAACAACAATTGTACGAATATAACTTCATTTGAGAACACGTTTTTCGATTTAAAATCATTAAATTGATTTAACATAATTAAATGCTCGGTTTGAACATGTTATTAAGTTGATTTGTGATTTTTGTTTTTAAATATTTAATATAACTTTAGAATTAACTAGTTTTCACTCACCACAAAATTTCACAATTCCAAATGTTTCGACTTCGTAAAATCGCCGACGATTGTCCAAGCTAACTGTGCTCACAAGGGCCATTATTAATTATTTTCAAAATTAACAATTTATCTTCTACATGCACACGAAACTAATTTCCAATAGTCTCTCAAGTCCCTCTTTATGGGTTTTTATCAAGGAAGGTATTATTTTTGGTTATTTTTCGATCCTATAATATTCGATAAAAACTAGTAAGAAATGATCTTCGACTGGTTGAATTCGAAGATCATATCACTTCGACCGAAGTTAAATTACCCCCGCGGCCGAACCAAAGTATATTCAAAGTCTTAAGAAGTCAAAAAAATGTTTATTTAACAGAAAATATTCGCTTTTGTTTTTTGATAAAGTCACTTTGTATGGGAGGTGAGTGTGGTTTTCTCTCGATTTGGTTGAATTTCATACTCAAATTGTATATTAAATATCAAAACTCGTATATAAAATTTCAAGTCCATATACTTATTTTTGTGGAATTCTAAGAGATTTTTGATAAAGTCATTTTGTATGGGAGGTAGGCGCGGTTTCCATCCGATTTAGCTCATTTTCCAAATTGATCTTTATTTTTTTAGATAGAAGTTTCAATATCTAATTTCGTGATTATAGCTTGAAAATTACGGCTGTAATCGTGAACACAGACGGACAGACGAACAGACAAACGGACATGACTAAATCGACTCGGGTGGCGATATATTATTTTCCTGATCAGTGGGGGTGTAAAAATTTATTACGTGAAAAGTTGAAAGCGATTTGGAAAAAGTAAAATGTTGTATTTGAAGTTAAAAACCTGCATTAAGGTCATATGACAGGTTGTAACCAGTTAGAATAACACATACAATTTGTTCGATTTATGCATATCACTTTGCAAAAATAGATTTTCTTTGCATTCTTTTAGGATGGACATTTTAAACAGCAATGGCTAAAAATAAATACAGTGGAAACTTTTAACATTTTATTTGTAAAAATAATTATTTTTAAAGCTGCTTGAGCCGATCTCTGTGAACTCCTCTATCTCTGGGCTGGATCATCTGAAATGAAAAAATAGAAAATTTCGTTAACATATGGTATTTAATCGTCTTAGAGTCTACTATTTAATCGAAGAAATAAGCAAAATTATTAATTTTTACAAAATGGCTCAATACAAAATTACTTAATAAAAAAAAAAAAAAAATCCGAGTTTTAAAAAAAATGAATGCCTTAAATTGTTTTATCGGCGAGAATAAACCTTCCATCAATCATAAAAAAAACTTAAAAAACTTGTGTTGAATTTGACACTTAACACTCAGCCGTTTCCCAGAAATCTTGCTCACCGACATCAAAAAAATAAATTTGAGAAAATTGCTTTTAAAGTTTCGCATTTCTGTGAAAGACGTGAAATTTTCTATGTTAAAATACATATATGTAGATGCATTCAGAAAATATTATAAAATTTGTTTGACCACCTGGCTGCGTATAACCCTTTAAATCCTTTCCCGCGCTTAAAGCAAAGAATAATTGAGTAAAACTACACCACCGTATAGCTCTTTCCCGTGCTGTCCTCTATAGGCCATAGAACTTAAAAAAGATAAATTTCAAAAGGATGCGTTAAAACCTCCAGTTTGTGCCAATTTTTTACCTTAATGCAGCCATTAAATATTATGTCACTTTCGGTTGCTTTTCATTCACAATATCTCTTTGGTTTCGTACTCAGCGTTAAAGTTGCTTTTGTTGTCACTGTTAAACATTTTTAATTATGGCCATAAAAATTCATAGCCATATATTTTTCTTTTGCTTGTTGTTGCAGCATTTTTTTTTTGCTGCCGACGCTCTTTCAACGTGTTAATAGTTTGACCTCAATTACTTTTTTATGCAAATATTTCTGTTTAAATTGTTGTTGCGTCGTTGTCATCGTGATGTTGTTTTGTGTTGAATTAAAGGAAAAACTAAACTTGCCACCAAACATGCTTAAAAAATGTTCTTAATGGCTGTAGAATTGAAAATAGTTCGCGAACTCGATAAGAGATATGACTGAAAGGATTATATAAAGGGTATTTTTTTTTTAATTCGCTGTAGTTTTTTTAATAGAAATATTTGACGTCTGTGTCGCCAGATCGACGCCATTTTTTTATTTTTATTTTATACAGTAAACATTGAAATTCCATCAACGAAGATAAACGACTGAGCAAGATCTCCAAATATTGGAATTTGACATCAAACATAACCGTTCGGTTAAGCAAATATTTTGCCAATTGTTGCTAATTTCCGGTCAACGTCTTTTCTAGCTACATGGATAACTACGTAAACAAAACTACATGAAGTTAAATTCGCAAAGCCGAAGCTTAGTTACAGTAAAGACACTGTGTGATTCGTGTAATTTTTGTTTTTTACCATAAGTTATTGACCTAAAATGCATATTTAGGTGATTTCTGTTTTTTTTTTTTTTTTTGTTTTTGTTTACGAATAATAATAAGTTGCACGAAGCAATAATTTTCCAATCCCTCAAAAATTTGTATTTAAGGTACTGTTTCACTCAATAAATTAGTAATTACCTCGTAAAAAATATTATGCTTAAGAAAATAGTTTTTCAAATAAGTCAAATTATAGCACACATCTGGTACCTTCCAGCACGTTTTTGTTTTTTTTTCTTATAAGAAGCCAAAAAGACTTTCTGCCATATTGAACAATTACCTTTAATTAAACAAACAGTAATTAATTCTTTCGTACGTCAGCTGTCCATTTATTGTCTATTGCTTTGTTTGTTTTGTGATATTCAGTTTACCTTTTACTTCCCTTTAGCTCAGGCTCTTTGTTGTTCTTATTAAGTAATTATTAAGGTACTCATTAATTAAATTGCTGAACTGTTATTTTTCCGGCTTTTAAATATTTATAATAATATTTTTACTTCAGTGATGATGTGCAATCAATAAGAATGTTAATTATTTGTTTGCACCGGTCATTGATATATGTAGCTTGAAAAGTGATTCTTTAGAAATGCGCTTCCTTCCGGACAGCTTCAGCGAAGCTTTGATGATTTTAATGAATTTTCCCTGTCATATTTTTATAGGATTGAGTTGTTGTGCTATGCCATGAAAACATCTTCTGCGAAATAAAAAAACAACAAAATTTATTAGAGGGTATATGGGGACAGTTAGTGAGGATGCAAAAAATTGAGAAAGTATAAATATATTTTTTAATTTTCGCTTCTTAAAAGTGTTTTTTTGAAACACGTGACCCCAAATTTTAAATGGAGAATATTTAAAAACCAATAATTTCCGAATCTATTTTTGAATGCTATCGTGATATTGTCATTATCAAGAAAACAATCATCGAAGAATTCTTTTGATGACCGAATGCAATTTCACGCAAGTTCCACGGAATTGCAAAAATAACAACGCCCAGTAATTACGGACGTGCGCCTGTGTGTTTGCGAGTGTGTTAGTGCTACCACATTAATTAGCAAGTCAAAAAAACTTATGTTTTCTATTTGTTTTTTTTTTATTATTGTTTTTGTTGCTGTTAGTAATACTGGTGTTGGTGCATTTATGACAAGCAACAATGTTGCCAACGCTGCTGCTGATGATGCATAATTATTCGCAATACTAGGCACGGCTGCGTAACGCATTTAACTAATGATTTGTTATTGTTGTTATTATTATTTTTGGTGTTATTGTTGTTGGTGTTGTTATGAAGTCGATGTCGGTAAGTCGACCAACATTCCGGACGCCACACAAATAGCAATAAAGACATGCTCTTTGGCGAAAAAACGCAAAAAGTTATTAGTTTCTTTTGTTGCTTCTTTGTAAGATCGTTTGGTTGTTTAACGTACCAACAACAAGTAACCAAAGGTTAACAAGTTAGTGTTAATGCTAGCATGAACTCCGATATGTTTGCAAAGTTACCTAGCTAGAATAAACCTATAGTCCAGAAACTTCCATGAAGATAGCTATCGAGACCTAGCCAGCCGACAAGTTGGTATGCGCGCCCAAGCAATACGAAGCCAAGCAAAATAATATAGTTTTTTGAATACGAGGCCAATAGTAACTTTAAAAAAGGGCTCAAATATGCGGGGAATTCCATAATTTGTCTAAATTTGATTATTTAGTAAATTTTCCGATACAATTTTCTTCCTACAATAAAATTTGCTTCACATTTGCAAAATATTCTTGTTACCTAAAAACGGCTATTTACTTTCCCAAGACCCAAAATAATTTTTCGTTGTATTAAACTGTATGGAAATTGACATCTATCACTTTCTCTTTTCAAAAACAAACTTTCTTTGCTAAGCAGGCGGCGCTAACAAAACGTAAGTTAATGTTTGTTATTTGTTATTTGATATTTGTTATTTTATAACTCTTATTTAGATTATGCCTGAGGAACAGAAACAAAAAAGGTTCTTATCAAAAATCCTGGGAAGATGAGGAGAAATGGATTAAGGCCAGCAAAAGGGGTAGTGAATATTACCACTGCAGCATTTGCAATATTCATTCCAAGATCATGTTTGTTAGATTTTAATACATTTTCGTTTATTACTTAACTACTTATTACTTTCGTTTATTACTGTAAAAAAAACTTTACACATGGATTTGTATTCCAACGACATCATAAAAGTGCTCAGTCGACTTTGCATACCTTACAATCGGGACATGTGCCTCTTTTTTTACCAATATGAATTGTTTTTTAATATGTAAAAGATCTTTGTTTTTGAAGCGAAGCTTTTTACGCCTCGTTCTGCGATTTGCTAGAGTGAAATCAGAAAAAACGACACTTTTTTCCGACACCTTTTTTCTTAGAATTGATATTGTTTCTTGCTTGCATCAACTGAACCAGAAAATGTTAAATTAAAAATAATTTCTTGCCCGCTGCAGGAATTGAACCCACAAACTCACAGTTCTATCGTTTGTTGGTACTTTCCTCTAACCATTACGTTAAAACCCTTTCTTTCATAATTTTGTTGATTCAGTGATAAACATTAGCTAAAGCTATGTTTCAGCAGATCACTATAATCTATTACTTTAAGAGTAGATTAAGAAATATAATCTACTAGCCTTTTCCCGGCGCGCGTTGCTGCACCCTGCAACTATATGGGAACATAATATGTGTATTCAAAACTTTTCTTAGACTCATAGTTTGACACCACTGTTATTTTCCACTGCCCGTTACAGTTTCCCAGTAGCAGGAGATCACCAAATAGTAACTCCATTTTGAGTTTATATGTAAGTATTGCTACTTTTACTTTCAAAGCTATTTGATAATACAAATTTTAACTGTATGGGCGGAGCCACAGCCTCTTATATAATGCTCATCCCAGTTTTCTAGTAGATGGACACTACCCAGTTTTAGTACAGTTAGGACAGTAAGCATACAGACTAAATTACCAAAATGTAGCCCAATCGACGAAAACCGTAGGAAATATAGCATTTTTATTGATTTGTGGGCGGTAAAAGGGGGTGTGACAAAAATTTAAGCCATCTCGTACTTGAAAAAAATGTTCTGCCAAAAATTTCAGCTCTATCGGCTCAGTAATTTTGAAGTTTCCAGCCATCACACAGACAGCGTTTTGCTTTTTGTATATATATTTTGGATAAAGATTATTCACTATAACTTTTGATTGGTAAGAGATACTAAGATAATTTTTTCCAATAAATTAATTTTTTAGCTTGTATATTTTTTCAAAAATATGAAACCACAATAATGGAAAAAAAAATTTCTTCAAAAAAATCAAGGGGTAGGCCTTGTTTTTTTAATCACAAAAATGGTTTTTAATTTTTGCGTAAAATTGAAATAACTTTTGCTTATAAATGTTATAATTTTTGAATAGAGTTGAAAAGTTACGAATTTGAATTTAAATTATTTTTACAACAAAAACAAATTTTGAGCCTTTTTGTGAGGAAAACTCCAAAATTTCAGACCTTTTTTGAAAAAAATATTAAAAATATATATACTCAACTTACGGTATTTTTGCAATAAGATTTTCATAGTACTTTGATGAAGCTTTAAGACGAAAAAATAATTTAACAAAATGTATACAAAAGCAGCGGAGATATTTGACTCGAAAGTCGCAAAATTAAATTTCTGATTCTTTTTTTATCATTTTTGAGCAACGATGTTGCATTAAATATATCGTTGTAGTAAAATTTTTCATAGTTTTCAAGATATGTTCATGTTTTTGATGTCAAAATAACGGAAATTTCTTAAGTTTTACTAAATTTAAGAAATATTTTATATTTTGTAAATATTTGTGTATGTAACCTAAGAAAACAACTAAAAATATGCGATTTTGTAAAAAATTTGTACTACAGCACCATCTGGTGTCCAAGGTGGTTCAAAGAAGATACTACTAAAAAACTCATCGTACCTGAAAACTACTATATACCAATTTTTATTCTAATCGCATGAGCAATTTGGGAGTTTTAGGTGGTTTTGTAAAAAATTTGTACTATAGCGCCCTCTGGTGTTCAATATAGGTCAAAAACGATAGAAGCACAACACTCAACGTATATGAAACCTACTATATACCACTTTTCATTCTAATCGCATTAGCAGTTTATGAGTTTTAGGCAGTTTTGCAAAAAATTTGTACTACAGCGCCCTCTGGTGTTCAAGGTGGATCGAAATTGATAGCCCACAAACACGCACCGTACCAAAAAACTTCTATACACAAATTTTCATGCTAATCGGATGAGTAGTTTAGGAGTCTATTGCGGCCTTACAAACATAAGCTCCTTTTTTATATATATAGAAGATAGAAGATAGCTTTTCCCGGCGCGCGTTGTTGCACCCTGCAACTATATGGGAACATAATAGGTGTATTCAAAACTTTTCTTAGACTCATAGTTTGACACCACTGTTATTTTCCACTGCCAAATAGTAACACCGTGGCGTCCGTGGCGTAGTTGGTTAAAGTGCGTGGCCGCTATGTCAAAGAACCTGTGGAGACCCAGGTTCGAACCCCAGCAGCGACAGAAAATTATTTGAATTAAAATAATTTTTCTGTACGGCCGCCACCTCTCTGGAGACAATGGCAAACCTCAGAGAGTAATCAAAATGCCATGTAAAGCTTCTTGAGAATAAGAACATTCCGTTCATCGCCGTTCGGAGTCGGCGTTAAGCCTGTAGGTCCATTTCTCGGTCAATTGTGTACAAACTTAATAACACACACAACACAATTGATCATAAGAAGCTAGGTCAAAGTCCTTTCAAGGGCTGAAATGGCCAGTTATTTATTTTTATTTTTAAATAGTAACTCCATTTTGAGTTTGTATGTAAGTATTGCTACTTTTGCTTTCAAAGCTATTCGATAATACAAATTTTAACTGTATGGGCGGAGCCACACCCTCTTATATTTTTGCAATAAGGTTTTCATAGTACTTTGATGAAGCTTTAAGACAAAAAAAAATTTAACAAAATGTATACAAATGCAGCGGAGATATTTGAATCGAAAGTCACAAAATTAAATTTCTGATTGTTTTTTTTCTCATTATAAAGCAACGATGTTGCATTAAATATATCGTTGTAGTAAAATTTTTCATAGTTTTCAAGATATGTTCATGTTTTTGATGTCAAAATAACGGTAATTTTTTAATTTTACTAAATTTAAGAAATATTTTATATTTTGTAAATATTTTCACATGTAACCTAAGAAAACAACTAAAAATATGCGATTTTGTAAAAAATTTGTACTACAGCACCATCTGGTGTCCAAGGTGGGTCAAAAGAGATAGTGCTGAAAAGCTCATCGTACCTGAAAACTACTATATACCAATTTTTATTCTAATCGCATGAGCGGTTTGGGAGTTTTAGGTGGTTTCGTAAAAAATTTGTACTAAAGCGCCCTCTGGTGTTCAATATAGGTCAAAAACAATAGCAGCAGAACACTCAACGTTCATGAAATTCACTTATACCACTTTTCATTCTAATCGCATTAGCAGTTTATGAGTTTTAGGCAGTTTTGTAAAAAATTTGTACTACAGCGCCCTCTGGTGTTCAAGGTGGATCAAAATTGATAGCCCACAAACACGCACCGTACCAAAAAACTTCTATACACAAATTTGCATGCTAATCGGATGAGTAGTTTAGGAGCCTATTGCGGCCTTACAAACATAAGCTCCTTTTTTATATATATAGAAGATAGCTTTTCCCGGCGCGCGTTGCTGCACCCTGCAACTATATGGGAACATAATAGGTGTATTCAAAACTTTTCTTAGACTCATAGTTTGACACCACTGTTATTTTCCACTGCCAAATAGTAACTCCATTTTGAGTTTGTATGTAAGTATTGCTACTTTTGCTTTCAAAGCTATTCGATAATACAAATTTTAACTGTATGGGCGGAGCCACACCCTCTTATATTTTTGCAATAAGGTTTTCATAGTACTTTGATGAAGCTTTAAGACAAAAAAAAAATTTAACAAAGTGTATACAAATGCAGCGGAGATATTTGAATCGAAAGTCACAAAATTAAATTTCTGATTGTTTTTTGCTCATTATTAAGCAACGATGTTGCATTAAATATATCGTTGTAGTAAAATTTTTCATAGTTTTCATGATATGTTCATGTTTTTGATGTCAAAATAACGGTAATTTTTTAATTTTACTAAATTTAAGAAATATTTTATATTTTGTAAATATTTTCACATGTAACCTAAGAAAACAACTAAAAATATGCGATTTTGTAAAAAATTTGTACTACAGCACCATCTGGTGTCCAAGGTGGGTCAAAAGAGATAGTGCTGAAAAGCTCATCGTACCTGAAAACTACTATATACCAATTTTTATTCTAATCGCATGAGCGGTTTGGGAGTTTTAGGTGGTTTCGTAAAAAATTTGTACTAAAGCGCCATCTGGTGTTCAATTTAGGTCAAAAACGATAGCAGCAGAACACTCAACGTACATGAAACTCACTGTATACCACTTTACATTCTAATCGCATTAGCAGTTTATGAGTTTTAGGCAGTTTTGTTAAAAATTTGTACTACAGCGCCCTCTGGTGTTCAAGGTAGATCAAAATTGATAGCCCACAAACACGCACCGTACCAAAAAACTTCTATTCACAAATTTTCATGCTAATCGGATGAGTAGTTTAGGAGTCTATTGCGGCCTTACAAACATAAGCTCCTTTTTTATATATATAGATAGATATAGATATAGATATAGATAGATAGATGGCACTTCGGACATGACAATATGACTGTTTTCGTTATCCGTCGCTCGCTGGTCAGTGTGGTTTACACGTGTATTAGCTCGCCGTGCATTTGACTTCGTAGACCTATGCCCGGCTCGTCCTCTCCTTGGATTTGTAATGAACACTGTACTATACGAAAAATTACCAATTTCAATTCTTTCGATTTTTTTCGTTTTGGGTTCTTCCTAATTTTCTTTCTTCCTACACTACATCCGCATTTCCGAGTATATAAATATTCAGAAGATAGAAAGATAGAAGATAAGAATAAGATGAAAAACACGATTGGTTTTTGTCTAAGAAAAATATAATAGGTGCGTTTCTTGTAAAGGGGCGGAAAAGGCTTGGTCAAAACTAAGTATGCCATAACCTAATCTAGGCTTCAAGTAATGTGTGTGCCGAATCTGAGCTAAATTCGTCCAGCCGTTAAGTTTTGTTGCCTATTTAAAGTAGTCTGATACTTTATACTGTGGCAATTTCCATACAAAATTACCAATTTCGATTTTTTCGATTTTTCCGCTGTTCCTTCGAGTTTTTTGTAATTTTTTTTTTTGCTAAACCACATCTGTATTAAGGCAAAGAATACAAAAAAAGAATTATTAAAATCGGCCGAGCCGTTTCTGAGCCTTAGCAGGACTAACGCACACGCATTTCATTTTTATATATAAGATTACTATTCTAGGACTGTGTATTGGCTAGCCAACCGACAAAAGTAGCAAACAAAACGAACTAGAGCAAAGATAACTAAATTTACCGAGCTATGGTTTGAATCTTCGGTTTGTCCATGCGAACTAAAAGACCTAACGAACTAAAAGAACGAACGAACTAAAAGAAATATTCACTAAGGATTGTGTATTAGATGTTGTTTCTACTTCCTACTAAATGTCGTTATAAATATCGTTAAAAATAAACAACCTGTAAGTTGATTAAATTGTAACAAAATTAATGATTTTTGTATATTTATTCCCTACAACTGAACAGGGGGCTTTAAGGGAGGGCCGAAGAGGGTTAATATATATGATATATATACTTTGTTATTTGAAAGTTTCGAATTTAAAAATTATTTTAATCGAAAAAACGCTATTAAATTATCAAATCTATGAATTTGCGAAAATGCTTCGCTTCTCTCGTGTGTCCAGTGACGCACCTGTGTTTTTTTTATGTTTTGTTTCATTAGGAAATCTATAAATAAATTCATTGCTTTTTTTTGCAGGGAATTTGCTTAAAAATCGGGGAATTTTGAGAACTACTGCGGTGAAATCCAAAAAATGGGTTGGCAACCCTGCTGTTAACAGACTACTGTCAAAGATTTTGGGCAAGCTGCGTCATTTAGCTTGTGTTTGAAAGTAGGCTTGGGCATTTTAGTTCACTACACTCTTCTCACATCACTCTTTTTAGTTCAATCGAATGTAATGAACTAGTTCGTTGATTTAGTTCTTTTAGTTCGTTAGTTCTTATTGTTCGTTGGATGTTTTACTTCGTTTGTTCTCTTAGTTCGTTAGTTCTTTTAGTTCGTTAGACCCCTTTTACATTGGTCAAGACTTGAAATGAAGTCTGTGAGTTTGTTGATGAAAGGCGTGGACATCAACGTAGGAGAGGGTAAGTTTTAGCAAAGAATTGATTTCAAGTCTTCACCAAAATCAAAGGGGTCTTAGGTCTTTTAGTTCGTTAGGTCTTTTAATTCGATTAGTTTTTTGGTTCGTTTCGTTTACTCGTTCATGTCCAGTAGTGGAATTCCCAAAAAGTTAACGATACGAAATCGTTATGGTTTACTAACGACGTTTGTAGTTTGCAATAACGAATGTTGTATTCTCAAAGCAGTACTTAGCGACAAAATTGTTAAAATATAACATTCACGATATAAGCTACAAACGTCGTTAACAGAAATCAAAATTATGGCAGCACTGTGCTTTTCTGACGGATTAGATAGACCTTTTCGATAGATTCATGCTGAATCAGCCAAGCAGCAGACAGCTGCATCGCAGCAATTAGCAGAGGCAGCGCTAATGCAAGCAATTGATTGCGACCGAATTGCTTCTGCGCTTAAGAGACTGTCGATTTCGTTTGAGCGATTGCCTTCAACGAACTTATAATTGTTATAAGTATAACTTTTTTATTATTTTTACTTTTATTATTATTTTTTATTATTAATGCTCTGAAATGTGCCTTATTATCCGTTAATTTGTTTTTATTTAGTTTAAAAACTTTTCTTTATTTTTTAAACTTTAAATAAAAGCGTAGAAACTATTGAAAATAAAGTTTATAGAAATATTTTTATTTTGATTTAATCTTATTTTATTTAACCATGATGGTTAACATATGCCTCGTCGTGTTGTGGCCATTTTATGCATATTATTTATATATTATAAAATCGCAATGGCATGTAAAACAATCGCTTAACGTTGTTATTTAAGTTAGCGACGCTAAAATATTCGTGGTTAAGCTAGCTACAAATAACGTTAAAGAACTGTCATAATTAAGGACAAAAATAGCTAGCATAGATTTTGTGAATACCAGTTAACGATAATTGTAGCAAAGGCCAGTTAACGATAACTATAAACGTCGTTAACACGTTTGGGAATTCCGCTACTGGTTTATAAAATGAAACAAACTTGGTATGAATATGTGCTAGCAGTCAATCCACCATTTCTTTTAGTGCAGACACAAAAAGTGTCTCAAACCAAGGACTCAAACCATAACTTGGTAAATTTACTTATTTTTGCTCTCGTTCGTTTTGTTCGTACTCGCTGCAATATCAATTGAACTAAAATGAACTAAAAGAACAAGAAACACTGAACTAGTTCACATATCGTCGTTCGCAAATTATTGTGTTCTATATGACAAAAATGTTTTTTTGGTAAATCAAGTTTAAAAAACTGAACCGAAAAATCTACCGCGATTTTCTTACCAATGAAAGTTCAAGAGTTTGTGGTTTTTTCTGTCAAAAAAAATGTTCATCCTTGGAAGCGTTTTTTAGAGTAAGATGCATTTAAAAAAAAATAATTTGTTCTATATGCACTTATTTACGAAACTATTCTTTTTTAATAGCATATAGAACAAAATGTAATATGTATTGGAGAAATGAAAAGCAATGTGATTTCACCCAATAAAAACTTTATTTCATATATTATAATATTAACTTAATTTTAAACTTAATCTTATACATATGTTCTTATGAGTCCACTTAAATCAATACCTGTTAATTTCTTAAAAGGTAAGTTTCGACTACAAAATCAAGTAAAAAATTAACCAAATTTATTTGACTTCGATTCCACGAAGGTCATGCTTGATTTACGGAGATTTTTTAATTGAAGCAAGATTGTTAAAAAAACGAAGACAAAAAGTTGTACCTATATTTTAAATTGTATTAAACAAATTATTATGGGTATTTACGGGTTGATGCGAAACACAGTTGCGACGATGCGAAAATGCAAGATTGCGAATTTTTGCTTCATTCCAACAACAAACACATTAGAAGCAATTTTGGGACTCTTCTTGAATTACGCACTGCTCAAACCTATTGCGAAAGCGCACAAACAGTGATGCGAAACAGCTGATTCATGTTATGGGTGTTTTTAAGCATAGTTGCCATCTGGGTAAAACTTTAAAAAGACTAAATTTGTACGTTGATTTAAATAAGTTTTTGTTATTTTGAAATGAGGTGGCAAAATATTTCTTTCCGCTATCGTAAAGTTACAATATTGATGTTCACGCGTTAGTGCGAAAAATATGTTGCATTTTCGCATTCTTGCAATTCGCATCAACCCGTGAATACCCCTTTTGTAGTATGCCACTGCATCAAGTGATAAAAAGTTGTATAAACTTTTCACATCATTTACTTTCTCCAATGGTATCTTCTTATCTATTGCTTATCCATTCTTATTCTTAGTATTAAGCTTTTTTAAACGTTGTTGTAAAATTTAACTTCTAACCTTATGTTATTTATGATGGGTATTTTCTTTTCGTTTTTGTTTCATTTTATTTACCAACTGCAATCTAAAGCGGGATTTTTCATTTTTGTTTCATTTCATTTGCCAAGTGCAATGTGAAGCTAAGAAAAAAACCAGAGAAAAAACAATAAAAAAAGCAAAACACAAAGACCTCCAAATAATAACTTTTATAACTTTATTTAGACTTGCATATAGAACAAAATAAAAAAATATTTTTTTTACTTAGTATTTTTGCTTCATTTTTGTTCTATATGCACGATTTTTTGCATATAGAACACAATAGGTTACGAAGCTTGTCACAACAGTGTTGTATAGCACAAAGTCGATGTCTCATATTTCGAAAACTATAAAAGATAAAAGCAAACTGATGACACAGATCGATAGATCTCGAAAAATTTGCCTATATACCAGTCTTATCTCAATTTTTTAAATTTTGTGATATAGAACACAATAATTTACGAACGACGATATGTAGTTCATGAGTGGAAAATCGTTTAATTGAACTAGTTCGTTCATGAACTACCCAAGCCTAATTGAAAGCAGACAACCTCGTGAATTTTGACGAAAATAAACAAAAATTGAAAAAAATTAAATTTCGTGTACTCGTCAAGCATTATTTTTTTTTTGTGTAAAACACCCATCGCCGAAACCAAGGCAAAAAAAAAAAAAAACTAAGTAAAGGCTCAATTTTAATTAAGAGGTGATTAAGAAGTAGTTTGAATTTCGTTGTGATCGCACCAAGTGACGCTGAACGTTTAGGTCGCCCAAAAAAGGTCGTCACGCCAGAAATTGTTGAAAAAATCCATGGAAAGATATTGGACAATCGGAGAATGAAAGTGCGTGTGGTGGCTGAGGCTGTAGGCTTCTCAACTAAGCGGCTATATCCCATTTTACATGAAAATTTGGACATGAAAAAGCAATCCGCGTGATGGGTGCCGCGATTGCTCAGACTCGACCATAACCGAAGCCATGTGATCACTTCAAAGGAGTGTTTTGCGATGTTAACCGCAATCTGAAGGAGTTTGCGCCAAGAAACTGTCTATGCCGTTGACTTCTTTGGGTGAACGTGCACCAAAGGAGACCAAGGTGGGGCTGTAGGCCAACAAGGTGATTTACATCGATTACCTTGAAAAGGGTAAAAAGATTACCGGCGAACATTATACACAGCTGTTGAACCGATTTGACATTGATTCGAAGCAAAAACGACTGCATTTGGCTAAGAAAAAGTGCTCTTCCACCTTGACAAAGCACCGTCGCACACGTACATATATGTCTCCATGGCAAAAACTGGGGGGTAGCATCTACCATATTCTCCAGATTTAGCCCCTGCGACTATTTCCTATTTCTACACCTTCAAAAATGGCTCGGCTGTTAGTTTTTTTCAGTAATGACCTCTTCATTCGACCCAAATCTCTATTTATGTTATTTTGAGGACCTTCATTAAACCTACTATTTGGGGACTATACTGAGAAATTAAACTGTTTTTTTAAAATTGTAATTGAATGTTACCTTTTTTACCTTTTCTTTTGACCTTGCTTTTTTGCCGGAAAAAATATCTTCCTTGCAAAAAGTCACTGACATCAAATATTTAAAATTTTACTTGATTTATTATGAAGAAACCACAAGAAGATTATGTATGAAGTACAATATCTCTTAAATAGCCGCCTTGGCTTAGCTTGCAGACCTAAATCCTTTCTTTGAAATTTTTGATCACTCTTTCGCACAATTGGGGCTCTATTTCGGCATTGGCGACTTCAATATTAGCTTTGATAACTGGAATTGTTAGTGTAAACCTACGGATGGTTAGTGTAGACCTTATTTGTAAAATAACTTAAATGAAAAAGTCCAACGGTGCTAAGTCGCAAAATCTTGGTGGTCAATTGGGGTCTCCAGAACTCGAAATTAGGCGACGAGAGGACTTTGAGCGCAATTGTTCGCAAAACTCGATTATTTTGCAATTTGTATGGCACGTAGTAACATCTAATAGTAGTGCTCATCTGTGCCCTATACTCCAACTACGATCATAAGAAATAGTTAATCGTGTCCCTGTAGCGCACTCCATTGACTAAAGCGGCTCTTCCGTAGTCATTTTCGAAAAAGTGTAGCCGTATGACGGCCTCCGGGCCACAATCCACACCAAACAGTCACACGTTGTGAGTGCATTGATATCTCCTAAATCATTCATGAGTTTTCAGATGGACAAATGCGGCTATTTTGCTTATAAACGTAGCCGCCGATGTGAAAATGAGCTTCCACAGAAAACACTAGTTTATTGCAAAAATCAACTTTACCATTTATGTTTTCCAAGACACAATCAGAGACAAACGGCGCTGCTGGTAGTCTGCCGGCTGCAGTTCTTAAGTTGTACTGAGTCTGTTGAATAAAAACATTGTTTCATTAATAATTTAAATTATTTTACTTGAAAAGAAACTAGTACACATGTAGATCTGAAACAAAAAATTTCTTAATATTGCATTAATCATTAATTCCTCGATCTTTACAAAACAAACATTCTTCAAAATGAAATTCCTCAGGCTTACGTTTGAACTCGTAACCTAAATTTCTACATTGCAAAATATAACAAAAACAACAAGGAAAAAAATAAAATAAAAATCAGAATTGCAAAGTAAGTTCGTATTTATTTTGAGGCGCACATAAGACCCTCGTGCCACAGAATTCATTGGAGTGAATTACCGCGGCTGCAACAACAAAAATGATCTTCCTTCAATCGACTGACTGACTGACTGCATGTGCGGGCCCAAAAAGACAACTACGATCGGCAAATTAAAAAAAGTAGCCATGCAAGTCACCGACAATTCTTTTTCCCTATCACAATCTGTCTTCCTGACTCTTTCACATTCTTTCCCTGTCGACGATCTCCCACTCGTTTTCTCGCTCTTTCTCTCTCTTCTCAATCCCTGTTTCTCTGTTTCTGTTAACCTCGTTGTATTAAGCTGTTCGCGAAAACTCCGGAATGCAGTACCATATGCAACATCAGGAAGGTGGTGTTGTGGAGAACAGGGGGACAGGCGTAGCAACGATCAGCACACAAATCTTTTCCACTTTTTATGCTTTCTGGAAAACGTGCGGAAATATTTGCACATTCAAGAATTGCTGATGGCTTCGGGACAACGGCACATGCGCCAACACCGCTGCCATCGGTGAATGCTGTGCATTAAGCGCATTCCACTGATTGCCGCAAAAGCCATTCTGATGATGGTTGCAGCATGCAGCGTGCAGCATGCGGTCGTGTGGCAGCGTCTCCTATTTGAATTTGAATTTTATGGAGCAACTGTAGATCATCATTAAATAATAATTTATGCATTTGAATAATGCTCTAGGGAGGCAGACATCAGCTCCACGTTGGGTTGCAGCAACGTTATGTGTGTCAGCATGCATATAAATGCGTGTGTTCGTGTGTGTATGTGTGTGCATCCATTTACATCAGACTTTTAAAATGTGCTACGTTGAGAATGTGCTACATTCCATTGGTAGTTTAAGCTTTCAGGCGCAGTTAACATGCAAATTATTTCCGGTTTTAGTTTTCCTAAAATCATTGCTGCAGCGATATCCTTCAACATCTATTGCATGGATCGGTGAACTTTTAAAAATTCCATTGTTGCTCTCTAATTGCAATGTCTTTCTTTTTAGTCTGATCCAAATGATTGTTAATAAAAGATTTGAAAGCAAAGAAATTCGGAGGGCAAAAGGCCATGTTTGGACATAATGCTAAATTGAGGAATGAAGACCCAATTTCCCACAATTGGAGGATTCCATTTCGGCGATGCTAAGCCAGCAAACTCCAACAAATTAACCGAAACACCAACAATATCTGATCAAACACGCTTTAAAATATACCTTCGTAGAAAAGTCTTCTAGAATTAACAGTGTAAATAAATCAGAAGTCAAGGCATTGACTATTTATTTAATAAGAGGCGTCATATGAGACGGCTTACGTTTTCAGATTGAATCAATAGAGAAAGTCATCGTGCAAAGCAAGGACAAGTATTAGGATAAGGATTTGGATAGGGATTAAGACAAGGATTAGAAAAAAAATCAAGCCAATGATTTTCCCAAAGATAAGGACCAGGAATAACATAAGGAGTAGGACAAAAACTTCGACAAAGATTAAAAAAACGAAATGCACAAGGATTAAGACACAAATTCAGAGAAGGATTGGGAAAATGACCATGACAAGAATTGGAACAAGAACTAGGGCAAAGATATAGACACACCTTAAACAATATTGAGGCCAAGATTGGAAAAATGACAAGGACAAGGAATGGAACAAAGATTTCGACCCAATAAACACAAGATTTAGGACAGATTGGGAAAAAATAGTGCAACAAGGATTAGGAAAGGGTTCGAATAAGAATAAGCTCAAGAATTTGGACATAGATTAAAACAAGTGTTTGATCTAGAAGTAGGGCAATTATTATATGAATAAGGAGAAGATATAAGGTTTAGGAATAGTTTAGGAATAAAAGAGAAGTTACGGACAAGAATAAGGACGACAAAGATAAAGATACGCTATCACGTCAAAACCTACGGCTGTGCTTACGACACAGCCAACATATTTTTTTAACACGGAGAAGTAACATTTTTTTTTTCTCAAAATGGCGACTATTCGAAAAAAAAGTATTTTTTTCAACTTTTTTCAAAGTTATCAAAGTTTTCAATTTTTTAGAACTATTAAAAAAACAACATTTCTACATAATTCCATTCCGGGTCATAAAGGGATATATAAGAAAGGTCACCACCAAATTTAGAGTTAATCGGCCCATTAAAATCTGAGATATCGTGTCAAACGTGGTATAAAAAGTAGTTTTGAGAAAAACGCGGTCAAAGTTTTGAATTTCAGCGGAGCCGGTTTAGTTGTTGCGTCACTAGAATAACTATAACTTTGTTAATAATTTCAATTTTAAGAAATCTTTTTAAGGACATATTTTTAACGTTTAAAAAAATTTTAAATTTTATTACTAGAACACCCCCTTAAGTTAAGAAATAATTTATTTACTGATATTTTGAGAAATGTGATATGATGTGACTATGATAATGTGCTATGACTATGATAAAACAAAAAAATTCAGGATTTAGTTGATGAATCCTTTCATTTTCCTATTTCTCAAACTCCAAATAGGAATGTAGGAATTTAGTAATGTAGGAATGTAAAGAAAAGTATAACTTATGAAATGTGCTTTTGTTCGAGAAATGTGCTTTTGTTCGACAAGTTTCCTTTCAGCAACACACTTGTTTCAGGAAATGTGTTTCCTTTCGGAAACTAGTTTTCATCTTGAACTATGGTACTTTCTTGATGTTAAGACCATTGAAGCATGCAGCATTTTTATTTTAAAAAAAGGCTGTTCATATGCATGCAGGACTTTATAATCATTGACAAACTAGCTGAGAAAAGTATTTTTTTTCCGCTTCACTACTTCGTCTCGATTGCATAGCTGGTGGCAAGCTATGGAATGTAGTTGGCAGCAACTTTAACATGCAACAATGCAAATTTTACTCGAGCATCGTTCTTTATTTTTTTTTCCATTTTTTATTTTGTGCCATTCGCTGTAGCTCCCACCTGCCAGCTAGCAATGTAAAGAACAAACTTGCTACATGTTTTTTTGTTGTTGAAAAGAATCCAGCACGATTCTTAGAAATGGTTTTTTTTTTTCAATTTGTGCTCTGCATAATACTAAGTGGCGCCGCTTAAATATTGAAAATTTTGAGATATTTCGTTCCTTTACATGACTTTTTGATGGAGACTAAATATGATGCGGCTGGAAATTTAATCACGAAACATTACTTATCAATCTTGCATAAAATGCAATTTATAAAGTTAGAAGCTTAAAATTTTGACCAAGCTTGGATAGATTTTTAAATTGGAGAGCCGCGCACTACAACTATTAAGGCTCTTGAAAATCAATTGAAGCTATGTCTATCGTATTCACAGCGGATTATTCTCCGTACAGTTTGGATAACAACGTTCTTAGCCTGTTTTATATGTTGCAACTATTTGCTAGCGTTCCTTATTCCTCGTTTTTATTTTCTTCGGTCTATGCATTTTTGTGGTCAGCAGCAGGTATGTAAGATGAGAATGTTGATGATGATTATGGCGAATGATGATGATGATGATGATGATGTTGATGTTGGTAATGGATATCCGTAAGAGC
Source organism: Pherbina coryleti (assembly GCA_943735915.1). NCBI lineage: Eukaryota > Metazoa > Arthropoda > Insecta > Diptera > Sciomyzidae > Pherbina > Pherbina coryleti. Next base: position 75,880,985 of record OX030949.1, on the reverse strand, counting down.
AGCGAGCATCCATTGCAATGGATGAGGTAAATGATCTGGCATTTAAGTTTCACACAGCAGAGTTACGCGGTGCAGATATAGTTTGTGTGGTAGAAGGATTTGTGGATTTTTTTTTAAAAGCCAGATTCTTAATGTTGCTGCTGTGATGAATACTCTAGCAACAGAGCGATCAACATTCAATATGTAAAACTCCCTCTGCACCATCATGTTGATCGGCACTAAAGCGCATGGAATGTTGTAAATTATTTATGCAAATCTCTGAAGGGGCTTTGGAGGTGGTGGAGCTGAGAACAGTGGCAACGTGATTTAAAATCTTTGTAAATTTGAAAGCAATAGTTGTATGCAAGGTATGTGTGTGACTATTAGGGAGAGCAGGAATTTCGTTTTCTTAACTATAGGAAACTGATGTCACAATTCGCTTCTTTAAAGTGGAAAAAGTATTTTTCCACAAGTGCTAAAACACTAACCCTAAAACACTGCCTTTTGCCGCCTCTTGGAAGATTATTGAACATTTATTAGCCTCATTATTAATAAATTATTGATAATTAATAATAAATTATTAATTATTGAGCCTCATTGACCCCATTTGAACTTTGATAGCGCTAATTTTCTATTATTGATAGCTATGTTCCGAAAATTTAGAAAAAGGACAAAGTGTCAGAACCTTGACTGGATTAAAATCTTACGTATCTAATCAAACAAATAAGCTACACAAAATTACTAAGAACAACCTCGATATCAGTGTGAAAGTAAAGATTAGATATGAAGAACTGTCTACTAAATTTTTTACCAGATTGGTTGAATCGTCATAAACAAATCTTTGTTGAGAGAAAATTCTTGAAAATCCTAAGAAATTCTTCAATTTCGTAAATGTCAAACGAAATTTAGCCGGTTATCCTGAGTCCATGTTAAAAGGTTACGTGGTTTCTTCTTACCCTTATGAGATCTATAATCTCTTGACAGATAAATTCAAAGATGTAGATCAGATTCTAGCTTCGTCTTCTTATCCAAACACCATCCATCATCCATTGCCTCTGACATTATTTTGACTCAGGAAGAGATATATGAATCCATTAAGAGTCTTCATCCAAAAATGGCTCCTTGTCCAGATCTTGTACCTTCAAGCTTACGAGGGGTACTATTTATATTTCGGGAAATGGCAACACTATAATCTAAAGTCAATAGCTAAAATCTGGCATTACCATAACAAAGTTTGACATTTGTTAGCATAAATGTACTCACAACATTTTGATGTACAAGTGCTATTTGTTTTGTTTACAGTGAGTTAAGAAAACCAGTTTGTTAAAAAAATGGAAATTTCAAGAGAAGGTTTTCGTTGGATTATTTTTCACAACTTTCGGCGTGGATTATCTCAAAAAGAATGTGTCGATGGACTCAGTTCTTTCTATGACGATAAAGCACCATCAAAAACCACTGTATATCGCTGGTATAGTGAATTCAATCGTGGTCGTAGTTCGGTCGCCGACGAATTCCGTGAAGATCATTCAAAATCGGTTGTTGTGCCACAAAACATCAATGCAGTACGTGAACTAATAATGCAAGATCGTCATGTGATATATCGTGAGATAGAGGCATGTTTGCACATTAGTTCCACTTCAATACATTGGATTTTGCATGAACACTTATCTGTAAAAAAAAATTTGCTCTCGTTGGATACCCCATAATTTATCAATCGCTCAAAAAAAGTCTCGCGTCGATTGGTGTAAGAAAATAATTAAAAAGTTCAACCGTGGCGCTTCAAAAGACGTGTATAAAATCGTGACAGCAATCGACCGTGTGGCTATTCCAAGACGAGGCAAATTCGACAAAAGTTGTTCGCGGACGAAGCACTGTGTAGCAAATGGTTGCCTGTTTCCTGATCGAATGGGTCATGTGGCCACTGTTCCACTTGAGCAACGTAGGATGGTCAATTCTGAATAGTACCCGACCATTTGTTTGCCGGAAGCCTCTGGAGAAATTCGCAAAACCAACCGCCAAAGACGAATCATTCTCTATCATGACAATGCAGGCTCTCACACATCTCGTCAAACATGTAAATTTTTAAGCAGTCAAAACGTCGAATTGATGTTTTATCCTCCATGTCCCCAATGTCAAAGGTAAACTCCGTGATCAACGATTTACGAGCGCCGCAGAAGTAGTTGAAACGTTCAAAAACCATGTTTTGGAGGTGTCTCAAGAGGAATGAAAAAACTGCTATGACAAATGATTTGAACGAATGCAGAAGTGTATTGATCATCAAGGGGAATATTTTGAAAAACAATAAAGCCATTTTCATTTAAAAATGTTTGTTATTATTTGCTTTTTCCTAAATATAAATAGTACCCCTCCTACAAGTTTTGTGCGTAAATAGACTTATCATGTCGTTATATATCAATACGATCGTTTTGGAAATCTTCCCATATTACATGTATATTTGAGAAAAGGAGATAAGAGGTCGGTTGAAAACTATAGGGATATTGCCATGTTGTCTTCAATTCCAAAATTTTTCGAAAAGGTGATAAGTGAAAAACGTACCTGCCCAGTTAATCTTTTACTAAACGAACAACAGCATGGTTTTCGCAGAGACCGATCAAATAACGAATCTTACAATTTTAGTAACTAATGATCTTACTTCTGACTTCTTACAAACTGACTTCAGTAAAGCCTTTGATCATGTGGATCATGCAACCCTATTTCTCAATTGCAAAGTTTTGCTGTTTCGGGTTCCTTTCTAAATTGTCTGAAATCCTATCTCTGCGAAAGCTGTCAGTTTGTAAACTTCCAAGGTATTTTGTCAAAAAAAAAAAAAAAATTAACCGTCGCATCCGGTGTTCCTCAAGGCAGTGGACCTTGGTCCATTTCTTTTTGATATATTTGTGGCGTACGCACAACATATTTGTGCAAACATACATGTTTACACCATCTAGCACACTTAACGTAGCAGCCCTGTGTACTAGACGTAATGTCAAGAATTGCATTACACATTGAAATATAAAATGAATTTTTTAACTCACTTAGCAAAAAATTTTATATTTTGTTGATGCACATACAATTTTTGTATCAGTTATGGTTATTTACAGTATTTACTAAGTAATAATAAAAAAAAAGTACTAATATAAAGCAAAAGAATTAAAAAACATAACATAAACATAATCTACTCCCTTTTGCAAGTGTCAAGAAATGCATTACACTAATTTTTCCAATGCCTTTTTGCAGCAATTCAACACTGTACAGTACATTTCCCGTTATTTTTTCTCATCATCTCGTTGCATTGATATTTTTGTTTGATCGTTTTATATATTAGGTGCTAGATTTTAGTTTTGTTTTCATCCTTGTTTCAAGCTTGTGTGTTAAAAAAATGGTGGGTCAAAAAACATCGTCTGATGTGGTTCAGTTGATATACTATAATCGCCAATTGGGGAAAAGTGTGCAGGAGTTATCGGACATGTTTTCTAAAACAAGATAAACTATTTATAATATTTTAAATCGAATTGAAAACGAAGGTACATTCGAACCAAAGCTAGGAGGTGGCCGTAAGCGGAAAATAACTAAACGTGGAGTGCGCGCATTGGTAAGAAAACTTGAAAAAAATCCGACTGCTTCGACGAGAATACTTGCTAGAGAACTCAAGGAAGAATGTGGTTTAATTGTTTCCCATGAAACAGTACGACAGGCCATGCTTCGCAAGAAGTATTCATCAAGAGCTGCTCGTAAAAAGCCACTACTTTCTGCACAGAATATTGAAAAGCGATACTCCTTCGCATCAATGCATATTTCTGAACCTGTAGAATATTGGGATGACGTCATATTCTGCGACGAAACGAAAATGATGCTATACTACAATGATGGACCGACTAGAGTGTGGCGAAAGCCGTTGACAGCATTAGAAAATCGCAACATCATTCCAACAGTAAAATTCGGAAAATTGTCTGTTATGATTTGGGGATGCATATCCAGCAGAGGAGTGGGAGACTTAGCATTTATCGAAAATACAATGGATGCCCAACAATATTTATTAAGAGCCCATTTGACCAGCAGTGCTGAAAAATTTGGTTTGATGAGCGGTAACAAACCAAATTTCAAATTTTACCAAGACAACGATCCGAAACATAAGGCGAATAAAGTACGGATGTGGCTGCTATATAACTGCCGAAAAGTTATAAAGTTAAAGAAACACCAGCCCAAAGTCCGGATCTAAATCCCATAGAAAATTTGTGGGCCCTTTTAAAAAAGCAGGTGGCCAAAAGGCATCCAAAAAACAAACCAGCGCTTAAAACTGCAATACTTGAAGAATGGCAAAAAATACCAAGTAATTATGATATGAAAAAGTTGGTAAATTCAATGAAAAAACGGCTGCAACATGTGATTGACGCCAGAGGTGGCCACACTAAATATTAAATATCCCAAACTTTAAGTTTTAGTTGCTAAAGCCCTTTTTTTAAATTTTGTGTAATACATTTCTTGACACTTGCAAAAGGGAGTAGATTATGTTTATGTTATGTTTTTAATTCTTTTGCTTTATATTAGTACATTTATTTTTATTATTACTTAGTAAATCAGTTCAATTTTAGTCGTGCTACTGTTTAGACCTGCCTAGTTATGCTGTGCTTTAATTGCTCAAACACAATAGCTAGTGACTCGTGTATTAATTGTAATTTGTGCAATGCGAACTTTCATAGTCAATGCTGTAATTTAACTACAAGCCAATTTCAGACTTTATCATCACATCCCAATATTAATTTTACTTGCGACAAGTGTTTAATTTCTTTTGCGAGTTTTAATTCAGTAATTAATGCATTGGTGGCTGAAGTTGCAGAACTTAAATTGTTGTTAATTCAACACATAAATAAAGAGGTCATTGACCCGCCGAATATGCAATACAAGTCGCTGTCGGTTGCTAAAAATTCTTGTGTTGCTATTGACATTCCTCGTCAAAAATCTCGTGCTGGTGCTGCTCCTAATGCAAGATCTTTATCTCCATCTCCTAATACTCGTGAAATGCCGCTCACGCGCTTACGCTCTCGAAAACCGGTTTCCTCACTTAATACTGGACGCACTGTCTCGCCGACTACGAGTTCGTCTGCTCCCACGCAGAAAAACTCTCAGCCTGCTGTTGTTGTTACTGTTTCTGCGCCGACTGAGACTGTTGCTGTTGCTTCACCTGCTTCGCCTGCTCTGCTCTCTGCTGCTCTACCATCGCTTGCTGCTGTATGTTCTGCTCTCACACCCCATGACTCTCAGCCATCTATTGTTGTTCCTGCTTCTAACATGGATACTGATATTTCTCTTTGCTCGTATGCGGCAATATGTTCATCGAATGCTGTCTCAAGTAAAGTTGCAAATGATTTTTCACCTATCGCTGCCCTTGAAGCTCAGACTCTTCAAGCTAATGAACAAAAAAATGATGTTGTGGATCTGAACTCTAAAGAGAAAAATTTTAATGCAGATTTCAATGATTGGACAGTGGTTAATAATGCTAGGAATTCAACAAATAGATCTGAATCTATCGTTGGGCTTAATGATAGTTTTGAACTGGATGTCATATCTATGAAAAAATTTGTGCACCTTTCGTCGTTTAAGCCGAACGTTACCGAAGAAAACATAATATCTTATGTGCTCAAGCATTCTACCATATCACGGAATCACCTTACTTGTTATAAACTTGTTAAGAGAGACGCTAATTTGGCAAATCTTAATAGTGTCAGTTTTAAACTCGGTGTATCTGAGCAATTTTATGATACCATTCTCAATCCATCTCTTTGGCAGCGTAATATTTATGTGCGTCCGTTTATAAATTTTCAAACTGCAGGGAAAAGATCGGTGGAGACTTAGTTGCTCCTGCAGTTAGTCGAAATTTAAAAATTTATTTCCAGAATGTGTCTGGAATGAGAACAAAATCTGCTTCTATCTATAATTTTACGTCCGATGGTGATTTTGATGTTTTTGTTCTTGTGGAAACTTGGCTTAACAAAGACTTTTTTGATGGTGAATTCTTCGATGCTAACATGTTTCAAGTGTACCGGAAAGATAGGGATTCTGAAAAGACTGGCCTTAATCGTGGTGGTGGCGTACTTATTGCTGTCAAACGCTTGTTTTCTTCGTCGGTGCATATACTTCAAAATGTCGATTCTTTGCTTGACCAACTTTGTGTCGCTTTAACTGGACCCTATGGCACTCTCTATATTTGTGCGTCTTACATTCCACCATCTAGTCCGGACTATATTTATGCAGCGCATGTCGATAACCTACTAGCTCTTCATGGATCTATTAGAGAAAAATGTCACTTAACTGTTTTTGGCGATTTTAATCTCAGTAGGATCTCCTGGACTCTCATCGCAAGTGAACTAATCCCTCTAAATTTATCCTATAATCATGAAATTTACTTTATTGATAGTTTGCTAAGTATTGATTTAATTCAGGTTAACTCACATTCAAATAGCTTAAGTAAAATTTTAGATCTTATTTTTCTATCTAATAACATCAATTATTTATTGTCTGAGTGTCTCTGTCCAATCTGTCCGTCCGATATGCATCATGTTCCTCTAATTTTAAAGATGGGTTTCTACGACTTTATCTCCGTTCACCAATCTAACTGTGCTTACAACTTCAATTTGTGTAATTTCAATAATTTATCAGATATTTTTAAGAACATTGATTGGCCTTCTTTATTCAGTGGTAAGACCGCCGCAACTTGTTTCGATCTGTTAAAAGCTCAAGTAGCTCAAATTTGTTCTGAAAATATTCCAATGTTGGTAAAAAAATCTCATAAGCTACCATGGTATACCAATGGCCTAAAAAAACTAAAAAATCTTCGTAATAAGCACCTAAAATTATTTAAATTCACCAATGATGATGATCATAAAACAAAATATCTGCATTATATGAGAGAGTTCAATTTTTTAAATAAATTTTTATATAAACAGTACATCATGGGGTTTGAAGTTAATATAAAATCGAATCCTAAATCTTTTTGGAATTTTATTCAATCGAAGAAGGGTGGCTCCAATATTCCAACCACAATGCATTTAAATGGTGTATCTTCTTTCTCGATAAATGATACTGTGAACTTATTTGCAGACTTTTTTAGTGCCAACTACGCTGTCAATCCAAATTATAACAGTGCTCTTTTGTCAAATGTTGATGCTTTCTTGGACTGCGGTTCATTAACGCTCTCTGAGTTAGATGTCTTTGATTCGCTAAAACAAGTAAAATCTTCTGTTAGGCCTGACATTGATGGGTTTTCTCCAATTGTTTTATTCAATTGTGCTCTTGCTCTATCCGCTCCCTTATGTCAAATTTTTAATATGTCCTTAAAATCTGGAATATTCTTAGATAGTTGGAAAATTGCTCATATTACCCCTATTTTTAAAACAGGTTCAAAAAATGATATCTCGAATTATCGACCCATTTCTAAACTCTCTACCATATCTAAAGTTTTCGAAAGGATCATAAAAAATAAAATATTTTTTCTAGCTAAACTTAATTTTTGCCCTGAACAGCATGGTTTCATTAATGGTCGCTCTACGGTAACCAACTTGGCGATCTTTACGAATTACTGCATATCCTCATTTGAACTTGGCTTCCAAATTGATGCAATTTATACGGACTTCTCTAAGGCATTTGATAAAGTCAGTCATAAAATTTTAATTGCGAAATTGTTTAAAATGGGATTTCATTCATCCTTTCTTGACTGGATTAAGTCTTATTTAAGTGGTAGATCCAGTTACGTGTCTATCAATAATGTTAATTCGTATAAGTTCTTCGCCACGTCGGGTGTACCGCAAGGTAGTATCCTTGGCCCCTTATTATTTATATTATTTATTAATGATATAAATAAAATTTTTTGCAATTCAAAGTTTTTACTGTATGCTGATGACCTGAAGCTATTTACTAGGGTAAACTGCAGCTTAGATGTTGCCTCCTTACAAGCTGACTTAAATAATTTAGTCCAATGGAGTAATTTGAATGATCTACCTTTAAACATCTCTAAATGTTTTCACATTAGTTTTTCTAAGTCCAATAGTGTCCTCAGTAACACTTACTCCATTGCTGGAAATCCACTCAAACATGTGCTATCGATCAAAGATCTTGGTGTTATTTTTGACACTAAATTCACTTTTATTGAGCACGTTAATTCTCTGGTCCCTAAAGCATATTCCTTACTTGCTTTCATTCGGAGAAATAGTTCTGAATTTTCCGACCCTCACACCTTAAAGTCGCTGTTTAATGCCTTTGTGAGATCGAAACTTGAATACGCATCTTTCATTTGGAATCCTATTTATGCCGTCCATACGTTAAGATTGGAACAAATTCAAAAGAGATTCACTAAATTTGCTCTTCGTTCACTATACTGTCATGTAGACTTGCCTTCATATAATGTAAGATGTTTGCTTCTTGGTATAAAAACGTTGGAGTCAAGAAGAAAAGTTCAGTCTCTTATTATTATCTATGACATAATATCTGGTAATATTGACAGTTCTTTTCTTTTGGAATTAATAAATTTCAATATTCCTTCAAGACAGTTGCGGGGTTTTAAAACCTTTGTAATTCAATTTCACAGATCTAATTATGCCAACAATGAACCAATTCATAGAGCTCTCTCTTTATATAATAATTTTTCGTCTCGTGTGCTTTTTGATTTTTCTGTATCTAAAGGTTGTTTTAAAGAATTATTAAATCGTTTATTTGCAGTTTAAATTTGTTAATATCATTACCTTATTGTATTTTATATTTAATATTGTTATTCTAGTCTGTAAGGATTTACTTCCATAGACTCAATAAATCTAAATCTAAATCTAAATACTGTAAATAACCATAACTGATAAAAAAATTGTATGTGCATTAACGAAAAATAAAATTTTTTGCTAAGTGAGTTAAAAAATTCATTTTATATTTTAATGTGTAATGCAATTCTTGACATACTGTATATCAAAGGCAAAGAACGAGCAACAGCAAGAATAGAAGATTAAGCTTTTGACATTTGTTTTTACCTATTATTCTCGCTCTCTCTCTATTTCGCCATCACGCAATGAACACGCGTTTTTAAGTTGAATTCTTTTAATAAAAATAAAATCTTAAAACATCATTTAATTTTAAGAAGAAACTAAATCTTTTATTTCGTAGAAAGAACCCACAAATTGGTGACCCCGACGGAGCACGTACAGTTCTGAAGAATTCTTTATGGAAGTCAAGATGAACGACGAGGCGAATGCAACCACTCGTACGGCAGAAGCAGCAGCGCCAGCGGAGCACCTCTGCGAAAATAACGAGGTCGCCAAAGTTTCAATTAAGATTCCACCTTTCTGGCATGCTGAGCCGGAATTATGGATCGCCCAGGTGGAATCGCAATTCATCGCAGCTGGTATTTCTAGCGACAAAACTAAATATCATAATGTTGTTGCTGCTGTCGAGAGTAATGTGCTGTCCTACATCAGCGACATCATTTTGAATCCTCCAAGTACTGACATGTACTCAACACTTAAACACCGCCTAATAGAGCAGTTTGCGGATTCCGAGCAAAAGCGAATAAAAAAATTACTATAGGAAGTGGAGCTAGGCGACAAGCGTCCATCGCATTTGCTTCGAGAGATGCGACAGCTTGCAGGTCGTGAAATGAACGACAGAATGCTTAAATCAATTTGGTTGAGTAGGCTTCCTCAAGGTATTAGATCTGTAATTTCTGTCAGTAACGAACCATTAGACAAAGTTGCAATTTTGGCAGACAAAATTGTTGAGGTTAGCGACGGCCCGCAGTTACATGCCGTTAACACATGTGACTCGTCACACCCAACATTGTCGCAACAAATTACTCTATTAAAAAACGAGTTGGAAGCTTTAAAAACTCAGTTCAGCCGACGAGGTAGAGATCGTCGTCGTTCACATTCACATAGCCGCGCACATACACCCAGCAAGGGTGAAGGAATTTATTGGTACCACAGGAAATTTGGCGAAAGCGCAACAAAGTGCAGGAACCCGTGTGCCAAGTCGTTAAACTAAATTCCCTGTCACCAAAGACGGTATGTGACAGGTCCGTCGCCACAAACCGTCGTCTTATTATAATAAACAAAAATTCAAAACTTCGTTTTCTTATTGACACTGGTGCCGAGTTGAGCGTTATACCACCAACACCTGCTCAGCGCAAACATCCTGATGCTACTTTATATTTGTACGCTGCTAATAAATCTTCAATTAAAACTTATGGTGAAAAAATTTTAAATTTAAACTTAGGTCTGCGTAGACAATTACAGTGGTGTTTTGTCATTGCAGATGTTTCACAACCAATTCTTGGCGCTGATTTTCTCGCGCACTTTAAAATCATAGTTAATTTACATCAAAAAAAGCTGATTGATAGCCTAACTAACGTGTCACAATGCTGTGCTTTAAGCGAAGTCTCAAACTATTTAAACAGATTGTCAGTCATCAATAGTAATCTACCATTTCAAGGATTGCTTAACGAGTTTAAGGATATTACGCGAGAGGACTTGGTTCCAAAATGCGCTGCACCCGGCATTACGCACCATATCATAACTAGAGGTCCACCAGTCTTCGCAAAGCCAAGACGACTTTCGCCTGAAAAATTGAAAGCAGCAAAAGCTGAAATACAAATGCTCTTAAACGCTGGTATATGCCGTCCGTCTCGAAGTCCATGGGCAAGTCCGTTGCATATGGTGAGAAAAAAGAACGGCGATTGGAGACCATGTGGGGATTTTCGACAGTTAAACAGCATCAGAGAGCCCGACCGCTATCCAATACCCCATCTTCACGACTTCACTCATACGCTTCATGGATGTACGATATTTTCCACCATAGACTTGCGCCGCGCATACCACCAACTGCCAGTGGAACCTGCCGACGTACCAAAAACAGCTATAACGACGCCTTTCGGTATGTTCGAGTTTGTCTACATGTGTTTTGGTTTGAGAAACGCGGGACAAACCTTTCAACGTTTTATGGATCACGTTCTCCGAGAATTAGACTTCGCATGGCCATATTTTGATAATATATATTGATTTAATCTAAAAATGCAGATGAGCATAGCATGCACCTGCGCGCCGTTTTCACTAAATTGAGAGAATTTGGTATCGTTATTAACCAGTCTAAATGCGTGCTTGGCCAACCGGAGGTAACTTTTTTAGGTTTTGTTATAAACAAGGATGGGGTCAAACCACCAACAGAACGAGTTAAAGCCCTCAATGATTTCAAACTGCCGGAGCGAGCGTGCGATCTCAGACGATTTTTGGGAATGGTAAATTTTTTCCGTCGATTTTTACCGAAAGCTGCCACAAATTTAAAACCTGGAACGGAAATTTATTGTGATATAAGCACCGGTAGGGCACGTCCGTACCTAACTGAACCGTTTCGTAAACTTGGTTTTGACTCTATACACAACATTTTTCATGGTGGCGTTTCCAAAACTACTAAGCTGGTAGCCGAGAAATATGTTTGGCCAAATAAGAAGCAAGACTGTACCAGATGGACAAAATCTTGCATTCCGTGTCAAAAATCAAAAATACAGCGTCACAACAAATCACCTATTTTAACCTACACTCTGACAGAACAAAGGTTCGAGCATATCAATATAGACATAGTAGGTCCACTACCACCTAATAAGGGTTATCGATATTGCGCTACCTGTGTTGACCGCTACACTCGATGGGTCGAAGCATTCCCGATCGAAAATATCACGGCTGAGTCAGTTGCGTTCGCATTTTATACTAACTGGATTTCAAGATTTGAAGTACCACTTAAAATCACCACCGATCAAGGACGCCAGTTCGAGTCATCATTTTTTCGAGACTTAAATAGACTTTTAGGTATTAAACATTTAAGAACCACAGCTTACCATCCAGCAGCAAACGGCCTCATCGAGCGTTACCACAGAACGCTGAAAGCTTCAATTAAATGTTACCAAACAGAACAGTGGGTCGACGTGCTGCTGCTTATACTTCTGGGTTATAGAGCATCGTTTAAAGATGACATTAAAGCAACGCCTGCAGAAATGGTTTTCGGTGGCACACTTCGGTTGCCAGGTGAGTTTTTTGAGTCGACAAATAATGGTTTACCAGAGGCCGAGTTCGTGAGTCACTTACGCGAACGCATGCGTGAAATTCGACCAACGCCAACTTCAAATCACTCAAAACATTCACACTTTATCGAAGCGAAACTAGAAACAACACCAGCAGTATTTGTCAGAACTGACGCTGTTAGGCGACCACCACAGGCTCCATACGAAGGACCATATCCTGTTCTAAAGAGAGGCGATAAATTTTTCAAGCTAGACATTCGTGGAAAAGAAGTAAATGTCAGCATTGACCGATTGAAAGCAGCGTATCTCGTCAACGAAGAGCCCGAGACAGGACCAAAAAACACAACAAAAACTCCGGATTATCAAACGCGCTCTGGACGAAAAGTTCGTTTTCGTTTTTCTACGGTGGGGGAGTGATGTGGCGTACGCACAACATATTTGTGCAAACATACATGTTTACACCATCTAGCACACTTAACGTAGCAGCCCTGTGTATATCAAAGGCAAAGAACGAGCAACAGCAAGAATAGAAGATTAAGCTTTTGACATTTGTTTTTACCTATTATTCTCGCTCTCTCTCTATTTCGCCATCACGCAATGAACACGCGTTTTTAAGTTGAATTCTTTTAATAAAAATTAAATCTTAAAACATCATTTAATTTTAAGAAGAAACTAAATCTTTTATTTCGTAGAAAGAACCCACATATTCATCTCAGATTTATCGGAATTATTCAATGATATCCACATCTTACGTACGCGGAATACCTTAAAATTTGCCATGTCATCCAATCCGAAGCTCGTGTTTATTTTTAAAAGTCGAATCTGTTCGATTTGGAACAAAGGTGATATCAAAATAAGATATCAGACCTCTGCAGACCTCAGAGAGTAAATAATGTCATGTAAAGCATCTTGAGAATATGCACATTAGCCGATCGGAGTCGGAGTAGGTCCAGTTCTCGATTGAATTAATTTTTCTGCTCGGTCGTCACCTCTCTGCAGACAACGGCAAACCTCAGAGAGTAAATAATGCCATATAAACCATCTTGAGAATATGCACATTAGCCGTTCGGAGTCGGAGTAGGTCCAGTTCTCGATCAATTGTGTTCAAACTTTGTATAACACGCACAACACAATTTAATCATAAGAAGTTCAGTTAAAGTCCTTTCAAGGGCTGAAATGGTCAGTTTATTTATTTATTTATTTTTTTTTTAATTTTTACTCTGATAAAGTTTTATCTAGGGCTATTAAGCAGCTTGGATTCATAAAAAGACATGCAAGGAAGTTTAAAAATGTGTGGGTAACTAAGGGGTCTTGTAACCAGTTCACATCTAGCTTTAGTTTGCCTACCATTTTTAAAGAAAGCACCCAAGAATAAACCGTTTTTTTTTTGCTCATCTGAACTCTTTCGCTCTTCTAGAATTTCGGGTTGCGGCAATTTATAGCTTGACACCCCATTTTTATATCAGCTGAATAGTGCATTGATGTCATGGTAACTACCAGCTGCGCGTGCGCTTGCGCATGCTAAGCAATAGCGTTAACGCTGCAACAATGTTGCACGAATTGTGAATGACATGCTTTTAGTTAGCTTACAATATATGATCAATAAACATTTCGATATTATCGGCTGATGGAAATGAATTTCATGAACATAGAACGACGAGTTAGCCAATGGCTACCCAACTGTATAAATTTGTTAATATGAATAGACATCATAATGGATGCTAGTATTATTTCCACTTAGCTTTTTTGTATTTTGTGCAAAATTTGTAAGTGTTTTTCATGTGTAGCAACAGCAGGATTTATTTATTTTCAAAAATTTTCTTATCTCCAGACATATTTTTAAATCTACAAAATAAAAATACACACAACCAGACCCGTAGCCAGGATTTTACTTTGGTGGGGGGTTGAGAAAATAGTTTGCTTATAAATATAAATGAGTATCCACGCTAAATCAAACTCTTAATTTTTCTTTTTTTTAATTCGCTCTTACATTTATTTTTATTTCTATTTTTATATCCAGATAAATTTTCTTTCGAGTCGCAGACTCATTTTGAAAAAAAAAATACTAAATTTCATTTGTTTTAGTTACTAATTTCGACATTGAATCTTTCAAGAGACAAATTTTGATGAAAAAATAATAATTTTTAATATAACTATAAGATACAGATACCACAGGAAATTTAAAATAAGCGCAATTGCCAAGCATTTTTATTTCAAATCAAATTATATCATCTACGAAGTATGACTTTTTATCTCTTTAATTAATTTTATTTTCATGACTTGACTTAATGTACAATATGCAATAAAAAATAACCCAGTCGATAAAGGGCGGTCTAAAAAGCATTGCTAGCACACCTTCTCTCAGTAATACCCCTGCCTTTCTGCATACTTTTCTATATTCTTTTTTGTATAGAATGTTCCAAAAGAAGTAGAACTTCTTACTCACCGTGCAGGTTCAAATCCGAACGTGGTAAAAAGAAAATATATTTTTTCGTTATCTATACTCTATACTATTATATAAAAGGGTACTCACGTATGTTCGGCTGCGAAAAGCTTCAAAATGGCAGGCGCTATTTCAAAAATTCTTTTTCTCTAGGATAGCTATGGTGCCCAGTTGGGACATGGGCTATATAAAAATTTAATAACTATTATTTAAATAATTGATTAAAATTCAAAGAGAATAACCATACAATTTCTTTATTCTTATTCTCAGAGAGAAAAAATTTTCTCATTAAAGCTCTGTGCATCTCAAAAAAGGTTGTGCCCAAAGCTAATAAGGTAAAACATATGTATATGTAATTCTTCTGTATTCCAACTCTAAAATCGAAGAGAGACAGCCATAACAAAATAAGATGTTTTTGTTGTATTAGTATATTTGAATATATGAAAACTACTTCACACAAAAAAAAAAATGTCAAATCGTCACAGGGCCGGTTGTTATAAAAACGTTTACCACAAACATATAAGAAAACAAATCATATATGTTTTGCCTAAATCACAGTACGTACCATTATAAAACAATTATAATAACGCCTGAAATATGATTAAATTTAAACAAACTAAATTTTAATCAAAAAATTCAAACAACAAAAATTTCAACTTAAATTATTGACAATGAAAGCACCGCTCCTGAGTATTTTTATTTTGAAATTTAATTTCCTCTATATATTTTCTCGCTCATATAACAATATTCAGCACTCTAATGTTAGCGAATATATGAGATAGAACAATATGTCAAAATCGCTGTGAGACAAAAGCTCTACTTTCAAACTCTTTTTGAGCATCATAAATAAAATTCAACAACCCAGCGGGAAAATGAGAATTGATTCTAAAAAAAATCGTAAATGGAATGGATTCTTTTGCTTATATTTTAGAACGTATTCCAAAGAATATATTAAATTAAAGCAAAACCTATGAATTGGAATATATCAATCTAAAGTTTACTGATTCCTTTTTATTCCAGCCAGAATCGATTACGACCCATATAATAATTTCTACTATAGAAAATGTTTTTAGTTGTTTGGTAAGTGAAAAACGAGTTCATTCTAAAACAAATTTTAGTATAAGCGAGGAAACCATCAGTCTGTCTTGATTTGTTTTCTTATTTCCGAAAATTAATACTTTTTATTTAAAAGAATGCATTTAAAAAGTGAATAAAAGAATCGATTTCTATAGCGATTCATATGGAAGCGAGAAAAGAATGTACTACTTTTTGTAGGACATCAGCGTCCCACCGGGAAAATGAGAATGGATTCTAAAAAAAAATCGTAAATAGAATGGATTCTTTTGCTTACATTTTAGAATGTATTTCAAAGAACATATAAATTTAAATCAAAACCTATGAATTGGAATCTATCAAGCAAAAGTTCATTTATTCGTTTTTATTCCAACCATAATCGATTACAACCCATATAATAATTTCTGCTATAGAAAATCTTTTTAGACTCCTTGCTTTTTCCTGCTTGCTTTTTTGGTAAGTGAAAAACGAATTGATTCTAAGAAAAATTCTGGTATAAATGAATAAAGCATCAGTTTATGCTTTATTGAAAATTGATACTTTTTATTTAAAAGAATCATATATGTATGTAATCCTTCTATATTGGCAGTACACTTAAGGTACATTCGCCAACTTTAGAGTGCAGATATATTGTTATATGAGCGAGAAAATATATAAACAATGTACCCGAAATTTTATTTTATAATAAAAAAAAATCAGGAGCGGTGCTTTCATTGTCAAAAATTTCATTTAAAATTTTTGCTTTCATTGTCAAAAATTTCATTAAAATTTTTGTTGTTTGAATTTTTATGGCTTAAATTTTGTTTGCTTAAATTTTTTTTTTTAAATTTAATCATATTTCACGCGTTGGTCGTATAATTGTTTTATAATGGTGCGTACCTATGTATGATTTATGCAAAACAAATATGTATAATTTGTTTTGTTTTATGTTTGGGGTAGACATTTTTCTTAACAACCGCCCCTGTGACGTATAGTAGTAGTATATTCAAATATACTAATACAAACAACAAAATCTTATGTAGGCTATCTCTCTTTGATTTCGTAGTTGAAGTTCATTGAAAATTTAGGTTGCTTCCAATATAAAATTATTACATATATGGAAAGAATCCATTTAAAAAGTGAATAAAAGAATAAATTTCTGTAGCGATTCCACTTGAAGCGAGAAAAGAATGTACTATTTTTTGTAGGACATCAGCATGTTAAAAATAATCAATTCTAGAATCTATACTGGAGAAAAGAATTGATTCTTTTTTCATATACAATCGCTTATTTTTTCCCGGTGGGGTGTTAAAAATAATCAATTTTAGAATCTATATTGGAGAAGAGGTTTGATTCTTTTTTCATACACAATTTCTTCTTTTTTCCCGGTGGGAAGATCCACAAAAAGGAAAAAAAAGACAGCAACATGTATTGTGTGCGGTACCAATGCTGCCACCTTTTTGAATGTAAAAATACTGCCACTTTTATAAAAGCATCGACAAAAATTCCGTGTCGATGTTTTGTAGAAATGTTTTGATGAAATGTTTCAGCTGAAGCAAATGATATATTTAAGTTTAAAATAACAATTCTCTAAGGCCGTCATATATTTTTCTTACGTCAGAGCTGATATTTTTACGTATAAACGAAATTTTTATATATAGGGTATTCACAGATCCCTTCTAAAGTAAATATATATTAACTTTAAAACGATACTTCAATCAAATTGTGAGCACCCCTACACGTAGTTCATTCTAGAATTGAACACAAACGCCTTTTGAAAAGAGAAGCTTTCTTTAATTTATTGATTTTTCAATAAAATAAAAATAACAAGAGAAGCTTTCTTTGATTTATTGATTTTTCAATAAAATAAAAATACCTTTCAGAAAAATGGTTGAAACCATAGTTGAATAAATAAGGTTGTCGCATGGGTGAGAGCGAGTTCCCATAAATGTCAAATCGAAGTTGACAGCTCATACAAAATCTGAAAGGGGAAATTATTAACATGCAAAGCCGATGAAGTTGTTGTTGTATCTTTTCATTGATTTTGACAATTATGGGTACTGAGAAGAGAGTACAATCAGCCACGAGACAACCTTATTTATTCAACCATGGTTGAAACTTTTAATTTTTTTTTTTTTTTTGTTTTTATTGTTTATAATTTATCATAATTATTTGCTATCATTTGAGCACAAATATTGTCAAAAATAATTAAAATTATTGAAAATATTTCATACATTTGGAATAATATGTCAAAAAATTCAAAATATATAAAAAATTTCCAAAAAAAGAAAATAAAAACAAGAAAATTTGTCAAAGATTTCAAAATATTTATACAAAAAAAAAAAAAAAATAATAATAAAATGACAATTATTTCAGTGCAGAGGGCTTAGAAAAACTTTTGATTTTTAAATATCAAAATGTTGACGAAATTGCGACAAATTAATAACAAGTCACTGAATTTATCTAATACACAAACCATTATTTACACTCTTCCCACTTCAATATGAATACGGCTGTTAAATTTTAAGATTTTAAGTTTTTAATGATATTTAATATTTTTATCGCCGGCGAAGCAGCGGGTATTTGCTAGTACTTTATAATTCAATTAAAAGAATTTAAATCAGACATACATATTTTAAGATCTGAAGCTAACTAATTTCGAGGAGTGGTTATTTTGTCGAAACACCTACACTAAGGGAAATAATGCATATTAACATTATCCACGCCTGAGTATCAATTTTATTTAAATATTTACGTGGATAAATCAAATATTTTCCTTACAACTCGTTTTTTCCCCGTATTTACATTTTATTTATACCACACACCCACCTACACACATATTCCATACAGCTGAAATAGCCGACAAGCAACAACAGCATCGCACTCTGTTCCTGCAGTTTATTTCTTGCAGTTGCAGGTTTCTTATAGTTCTCATTTCGTTTTTGTTGCAAGGGTAATATAGCTGGGATATTTGGCCGTACGTGTGAGCGATTGCGTACTCAAATAATGCAATTATGTAGTGTGAACTCGACATTTTCCCACGAATGTGTCGCACCGATTGCCATTTGCCTGCATATTTTGCTTTTTTAATTTTTCCTAATTTTTCGTTCTATAGTTTTATACTATTTTTGACATTTGGTGCCATAATATTGCACCGACTGTCAAAAATAGTATAATATTAAGGAACGAAAAAAAAAAATAAAATAACCATGCAAATGGAATTAATAGACGCAGCTCGTGAGAAATATTTGAATATTTTGTTTTTAATTTCAATATTTTTTATATAAATTTCCTTTATATATGACAGTTTCATTTTCAAATAGTAAATATTTGAAAAATATTTAAAAAAATTCGTGCATAATTTTAATATATTTGTTATTATATCTGTTCAAATATTTTAATATTTATTTAATTAAAAAAGTTTTTAAATGAATTTTAAATATTTACGTAGTGAATTTATGTAAATGCGTTATTGGTGCAAAAATGACTCGCTTTTTGGATAAATTAAAAAAGTTTTTGGATAAATTTAATATTTTTTTTTCTTAGTGTAGGGAACATTTTTATTTAATAAAAATATTTAAACTCATAACAGTTAGGAGTCAAAATCTGGGGCCCTACTCTGTGTTGCGATGCGAAAAAAAAAATCGCAAAATAGCGTAATAGGTACTCCGTAATGCGATAATCACGTGCAATTTGCTATTTGAATGCGCACCGCGTTTCATTTTCGCATCGCATTGATTTGCGCATCGCAATACCCTGCATCGCCCCTGGTTCTCTGCATTCCAGTCATTAAGACTGAGATATCGTTAACGCCAGAGTTATAGAGCTGAAAAGTATTAGATCAAGCAAAATATTTGCTTAATATAAGAATATTATGTCTTTCCGGGTATGGGCACTACTACATTTAAAGCTTTTGTGTTGTTTCTGTGTTTGTTTTTGTCTTTGATTTGTTGTTGCGTTTTGTGTTGCTACATAAGTCTTTGCTCTCAATTCTTACTCTCAACGCTCCCAGAGCGCTCTCTGCCCATAGCTGCACATGATTATTTGCTTCTCAGCTCGAACAACTTTTGTTGGATTTGATTCATCTTGAAAGACAGTTATCGGACAGTTGACATCTGTCAGGCTCATACGTAGACCGACGCAATGATTCGGTCCCATGCTTTGGAGCAACGTGGAATTAAGTCTATACGGCAGGTGTCCACGTTAAGCACATTAGGAATTTCTGTCAGGCTCATACGAATAGGATCCAAGATTCGTCACCAGCCATGATTTTACGATTTTACCACGATATACACTAGAGCCTCGAGTTGCGTCGTTAATGCGCTTCAAAAAACTCGACATAAAAAATTAAAAAATTAAAAATTTAATAAAAAAAGTAAAAACACGGTCTCTTCGGTTCATATAATATACGAGAAAAACTATTTCATTTTTGTTGAATATAATGTATGTACTACTTTACATTCAAAATATTGTATCGACGCAGTTATAAAAACGACGCAACTCGAAGCTCTAGTCTACGTCTTTTGAAGCACCGCGATTGTGTTTCTTGAGCGTTTCTTTGCACCAATCGATACAATTTTTTTTAGCGACTATCACATTATTTGGAATCCAGCTTGAACAAAAAACTTTTTCACAACTATCGGCTCAATTATGAAATATTTTCTCCCGGAAGTTGTAAAGGGAGTTTCCGTTTTTAAGATAAAGTTTAAAAACTTTTTGGAAATTTTTAATGCAATTTTGTTTTGTGTTAATGTAAATGTAAAATAAAACTAGCAAGAAATGATCTTTGACTGGGCGAAAGTTAAAATAAGGCCACACGCCGAACCAAAGTATATTCAAAGTCTTAAACAATCAAAAAATTTTTATTTGTAAAAACATTTTCGTCATAGTTTTAACAGGAAATATTCGCTTTTGTTTTTTGATAAAGTCACTTTGTAATTGCCAATCTGCAACCTATGTTTGTGTTTGTGTGCGAGGGGGGTAATCAACCTCGAGAGTTACCCTCCTTGCTTACGTGCCTGCTCCAAGTATTTGCAGACCACTTATTTAACAATTTGATCGTTTATCTTGGCATGTGTTGCATTTTGGGCCAGCAGCACACCTACGAATGGGAACACGTCTGTCGTTGTTAACTTGCCTTAATTCAAGCTGATCGTATACAAAGATCGTGTTTACAATTTTATTGCTTTTAAAATTGTTTTTGTTGGCGATTTTAAGATAAATCTTCAGTCTTTTATCTATCGTTTTAACAAATAACAAAAGTTTAAATGCAGCATGTAACGTATTTTCAAATTTGTCAAAATAAAAAAAAATAAAATAATAAAACTATAAAAAGTCATATTATGTAACACATCAGCTAGAAAATTGTTAACATTGGACAATTACATTTAATCAGATAAATGATTTTGGTTTGAGGCGTATTTGATCTTATCATTTGAGTCAGATGCTAAAATTTCGTATTTTTAAATAGATATGTGAGTGTGTTCCAAAAGTAACGGAATTTTTAATTTTGGTGTTGTTGTTGTTGTTGTTGTTGTTGTTGTTGTTGTTGTTGTTGTTGTTGTTGTTGTTGTTGTTGTTGTTGTTGTTGTTGTTGTTTTGGCAAGCATTTCTAGATAGTATCTATATGTTTTCGGACATATTGGTTGTTAAATTATTGTCAGCTGCTTGCGATTTTTTCAATTATTACACTGGAACGATTGCGTTTTAGTTTCGACATCATAACTTTTAACCCATATTTCATCACTTGTTATGTTACATTTTAATAGTTTTGCATCAATCAGTGTCTTCCGGGCAATATCCATTTGCCGATGTTTTTGATCGAATCGCACTTTTAGAGCAAATTTCATATTCATATTCATATTCACAATTGAAAAATTCACAATTAATGATGTAACCGAAAGTTGCTTAATCAGCACTTGGTGAAACCGAAATTGTTTTTTTAGCTTTGTATGGTTAGCTATCTCCTGGTTAAGAGCTAGACTAACCGGACATTGTGAAAACGGCCCTAATTGTAATACGACGATCATTCATAGCCAATGCTTTCACTTTTTTAATATTTACTATTTTACTGGAGTAATAATTGTATGTAAATGTTTCAACTCTTTGCTTTATTTTTCATTTACACATTTAATGTCACGCAGAGGCGCAACCAGGAATTTGTTTTGGGGGGGGGTTTATAACTATATCTATATAAAAGAAAATATACGTAACTATAGCGGCTATGGTGTAATGAGTCCAAATATTGCACTCATAACGTTAATTCTACCACAATGGCAGCAAACATAAGGGGGCATATAGGTTACAAATTTTAAAAAAACCGACCGATTTTGTAACCTCGAAAATCGATTTTTTCAAATGGAAGCCATTTTGTTTTTTTTTCGGCGGAAAAAAATTATCCTACTTCAGGCGATAGCCACTTAAACAAGGATTAATTTGATTTTTTTTAATTTTTCCTCAGATGTTCCAGACTGGTTATATCCTGCACACCGTCATATTTTTGCATTTTTTTAAAATAATAAAATAACGTCAAAAACCGCTTCAAAAATTCTGAAACAAATTTTTTTTTTTTTGTATTCTTGAAATGTTAATAAATATATGTGCAAAATTTGAGAACGATATCTTTTTTCCTTCTATGAAAAAAAAATTCCCAAAAAAAAATTTTGTTTTTAAAAAGTTTGTAACCTACATGGCCCATAATGATAAAATTTTTATAAATAAATATTTTTTAGAATAGAAAAAAATTTTATTTATTATTTTTACATTAAAAAGATTTTAGTTACAGGATTAAGGCGATTAAGATTAATAAAAGAAACTGACTTATATTTTTAAATCCAGTTAACGCTTACTTTCAGCGAGTTTATCTAAAATAATATCCACTGATTTTATTTTTCTGTACAGATAAAGCAATGTGAGACCGTTTAGTCTATCTTGCAACATCGTGTTTTTAGGTTTTGAGTCGGCGAAGTACTGAAAATGTTCATTAATTTTCACATGAAGTTACTGGAAGAGTTGCAAGGATAAATAAGTAAATTATTGTATATATTGCCCATTTCAGATTGAGGTGACCTATCGCACTGACTAGTCGCACTGGCCATCTCCGATTTGGCTCAAATTTTGTTCCTAGATTGGTTTATTACTTAGAAAATCAAATCCGAAGTTATAAATTTTTAGAACTATTTTTCAAGGCCAAAATAGGGTGTATTTTGCAACGACGTAGCTCAGTCAATTTAATTCCGATTTTCGTAAATATAAAACTTTTAGAAAAATTGCAGTAAGTTGGCCCATTCTTAATTTCAAAGTTTAATGCCATGTCAACAACAGACGCTATAATTTTTTTTCAGTTTCTTTATTTTGGTTTTTTATACGTTTTAATACCTTTTCAACGATATAAAATTAAGGTGTGCTGTTGAAGAAATTATAGCGTCTGTTGTTGACATGGCATTAAACTTTGAAATTAAGAATGGGCCAACTTACTGTAATTTTTCTAAAAGTTTTATATTTACGAAAATCGGAATAAAATTGACTGAGCTACGTCGTTGTAAAATACACCCTATTTTGGCCTTGAAAATAGGAAATATAGAAATTGTAGCATGCCAAATATAGTTGGCATGGCGTTAAACTTTGAAATAAACAATGGGTCAATTTACAGCAATTTTTCTAAAAGTTTTATATTTTATCCTTAAAATAGATGAGATAACCATTCCAATTATTCCTAAGTTAATAAAATTTGATTTAAATTGACTGAGCTACATTGTCTAAAAATAGGCCCTATTTTGACATTTTTTTGAAACTTTTAACTCCGGAATTGGTTTTCTTAGCAAAAAACCAACCTAAAAACAAATTTTGAGTCAAATCGGAGATGGTCAGTGCGACTGATAGGTCAATCTGAAATGGGCGATATATATTTGGAAATATATCTGTTGTGGATAGAGAGACCGCGATTTATTAAAATTGATTTTATGTTTGTTCTTTTCATTAATAATGCATTTTGATTTATGCTTCATCTAAAAAAACAAAATAACTCTGTAAAATGATAACAATGACAACACTTTAATGATTGAACGGAAATTAATGATTTTACTTTTATGAGTTTTATGAAATTAAAAATTTCATTTTGCAAAAAAATCTGCAGAAATGTCCAACGAGAGAGTAGATTAAAACGACTGAAGAAGCTATTTGCAGAATTTGGAAAATGATTAAGCGAATAGAGTCCTTTATTGATTCAGAATCCGAAGCTGAGGTGGAATTGAATTCTGAATCTGGATCTGCCGAAAGAGCAGAAGAAGGAGCGGTACTAGAAGTGGAAACCAAAGCAGGCGGATACATTGGAGAAGATAAAAAGGATAAAGAAAGCATGAAGACCGATGGAAAGACCTTTTACCGTGACAAAAATAATTCAAAGAGGCCTAATCAGAGTTCACCCAATAAAAATGTTAGAACACGGGCGGAAAACATAATTATACATTTACCTGGTGCAAGAGGATTGGCGCAAGAGGAGAACTGGTTGAATTGATCTATTTTACCGGTTTATTCAAGTCAAAACTACAAAGTATTGTTGATCTGTGGAGTACAGATGGATCTGAAATAAAAATATTCCGGTCTACAAGTCTTTGCAAAGATTTCGAATTTTGTAACAAGCTCTCCAGTTCGAAGACATTAATGAACTGACAACAGCGCTTAAAGTTTGATAAGTTGGCTCCCCTGAGAGATTTGTTTGACAAATTCATCAAAAACTGCAAAAATCATTATTTGCCGTCAGAATACCTTACAATTGATGAAAAATTAGAGGCTTTAGGACAGTACATGGCAAATAAGCCATCGAAATATGGACTCAAAGTGTTAATTCTTGTCGATGCAACAACATTTTACTGTCAATTACTGTCAATTATGGAAATGTATGTCGACGTTGAGAAGACTGCCTGAAATTATAGACTTTTACAACTCAACTAAAGGCGGTGTTAATTTGTTGAAAGAGCTTTCCGCGAAATATTATGTTTCAAGGAATAGTCACCGATAGCCCTTGACATTATTTTTCTCATTTTTAAATACTGCTGGCGTCAATGCTCAAGTCATCTTCAAATCGAACACAAATGACTATAACATCAAAAGGGGACTATTTGGAAAGGAATGATAACGAAAGAATAAGGTACTGGTCAATTTATATTTTAAATTTCCAAAAGCATTGAACATAAAAAAACGATTTATTTCTGTACTATTTTTATACCCCCACGTTTAAAAAACGTAAATGGGGGTATATTAATTTTGTCACTCCGTTTGTAACGCCCATAAGGAGGCGTGGTAGGTATAGAAAAGTATATATATTCTTGATCAGCATCACCACCCGAGTTGATTTAGCCATGTCCGTCTGTCTGTGATCACGATTACAGCCGTAATTTTAAAGCTATCATCACGAAATTCAATATTTAAGCTTTTATCTAAAAAATGAAGGTCAAGTTCGTAAATGAGCCAAATCGGATGAGAACCACGTCTACCTCCCATACAAAGTGTCTTTATCAAAACGGTAAAATCTCTTAGAATTCCACAAAAATCAATATATAGACTTGCAATTTTGCATATGAGTTTTAATGTTCAAAATACACTCTAAGTATGAAATTCAACCAAATCGGATGAAAACCACGCCTGCCTCCCATACAAAGTGACTTTATCAAAACGGTAAAATTTCTCTAAAATCCACAAAAATTAATGTATGGACTTGAAATTTTGCATATACACTTTGATATATAACGTGTACTATGTGTATGGAATTTAACCAAATTGAGTGAAAACCACGCCCACCTCCCATACAAAGCGACTTTATCAAAAAACAAAAGCGAATATTTTCTGTTAAAAATATAACGAAAACGTTTTTACAGATAAACATTTCATTGATTGCTTAAGACTTTGAATATACTTTGGTTCGGCCGTAGGGGTATTTTAACTTCGGCCCAGTCGAAGATCATTTCTTACTAGTTTTTTTTAATAATTCAAACAAAATATATTAGTTTTCATTGTATACTTTTCTCTAGAAGGAGAAGTATCCATTACTGTTCAAACGTTGACCAATAGTTTCGGAAATCCAGCTTATATAGTGGCTGATACGGTAGTAAGCAGCTGGAACGTGGCTTAGGCAGGAAAGTGGATCGGAAAAAACACCAACCAGGCGTGGCGCCCATGGCCAGTCGAGTAGTAGACCACCTCCTTGGGTATTGCTGCAGGGTACCGTAGTGTCATTGCGTAAACCCAAAGTGCAAATTTTACTCGTATTGTTCGAGCAATACGGATGCGATACAATTTCAAAATTTCCATATGCTTGAAGAGTTGTATTCTGCTTAATTCCTGGCATGGCTGCATGAAGACCAGTCAGCTTTTCTGTAGGATTCAAGGCCAAAGCAATTGGTGCCACATCGTTATCGAATTCAAGAGCAACTGGTAATCGAATAAGTGCCAAATTGGCGTCGCTGTGACGTTTCACGGCTATCTGGCCAACAGTCAGAATAAATGATTTCGGTTCCTTGTGATGTGAAATATTGACATTGAGACGATTAAACATGAGCGCAATGCTGGCATTTTCTTTCCAACTGACGCAGCTAGCGGCAGTGAGTATCCAGTTAGGAGTCAGAATCGAACCGCTGCAGTAGGTCATGTTCGGCGTGTAGATAACTACCTGATGTGGAAATTCACGCATGTTATGCAACAAGGTACCATTTATTATACCGTTGCGTTCAGTCAGGTTTTGTGCCTGGCCAATGGCTGCAATAGCACCGAACAATAGTATTATGACGATAGTTTTGAACATGTTCACGGTTGACACTGATTCAATTGGAAGAGTTCGAAAACCTTTTATACTTTATTCATAATAAAATAACATTCTGATACGGGCACTTTAATGCAATTTTTTTATTTTTATTTCTGTTGTTGTTGTTGCTGACACAATTATTAACAGCTTGGGAAAAGTGCGAAAAAACCACACGCTTGTTTGCTTTATCTGTGGCAATAATGGTAGTTTCAAAACATAGCCGCTAAAAAAAATGTCTGCAAGAAAAAACATATATTTAAACATTTTAAAGAAAAAAAAAAAACAACCACTGAATACAAAACAAAAACATTTTAAACATTTACTCAACTTAAAATTGGTTGTTATAAAATGTTTATCAAACTTTTAATCAACTGACAAAAATGTATACAAGTATTGATATTAAGTGTAAAACATCTAATGGGACATCATTCAGGCCATGTCCAGCACTTTCAAAATTTTGTTCAAATGTGACTTATTTTAAGACGTTTAAAGAAAATTGTGTAAAAAATTGAAGTAATTTATCATTTTGATGTATTTAAAAAAAAAAATCGAAGGTTCTTGGTGCATTTTTTTTCTGAAAGTAATTTCTCTGAAAATAAAAGCTTGTCGATTATATTTATGAAAGAAAAAAATGTGTATTTTGTTCATCAAAAAGTAGTATATAAAATGTACAAAAATCGAAAAATATCTGAAAACTAGTAAGAAATGATCTTCGACTAGGCCGAAGTTAAAATACCCCCACGGACGAACCAAGGTATATTCAAAGTCTTAACTCTTATAATATGTTTATTTGTAAAAACATTTTCGTTGTAGTTTTAACAAGTCACTTTGTATGGGAGGTAGGAGTGGTTTTCATCCGATTTGGTTCATTTTCGAACTTGATCTTTATTTTTTAGATAAAAGCCTAAATATCGAATTTCGTGAAGATAGCTTGAAAATTACGGCTGTAACCGTGATCACAGACGGACATACGGCCATGGCTAAATCGACTCGGGTAGTGATGCTGATCAAGAATATATGCATTTTTCTATACCTACCACGCCTCCTTGTGGGCGTTACAAATGAAGTGACAAATTTAATATACCCCTTTTACGTTTTTTAAACGTGGGGTATAATTAGTGCATTTCGTGCTTAAAATTACTGCTAATAATTAATTTTATCGAGGCATCAAATATTGAAAAAGAAGGTTGCACTTGACTGTTTTATAGATATACCCTTCTGGCAACATGTCTATACTTTCCTTTTTCTTATTTTTGCACTTGGCCTTATACTTGTCCAAATTCTTGTTGTAGTCTAGATCCAAATTCTTGTCCTTGTTCAAATACCTTTCCAGATAGGGAGGATGCCCACCTACTGAACACGTTTTGTTTGGTTTAAAACAGATTTTTTCAGAGCTCTTGGTTTTGTTTGAAAGCTGAGTTCAATTGCTAATAAAATTTTTAAGCTGAACATAAAAGTTCCGAAAAATATCAACCGCCGAAAAAATCAGCCCAGCTACTGAACACCTAAAATAAACTGCTGTACAAATTAGAAAATGAAGTTTGTGAGTGATTATGGAAAGTTTATTCTTTCAATGGTTCACAGTGACCAGGGGCGTACCGAGTTCATTTTGATTGGGAGATAGCAAGGTATTTCTGCCAACTGGATACCCTTAAGTCCCGATTTTTTTTTAAACAAAGCTGTATTAACTAAAGTTGCTCATCCGTTCGATCAATATAAATAAATCTTAAGGGAAAGCTCATAATTATTGTTAATAAAAATCAATATTTTAAACAAATTTCAGTAAAAAATAACAACTAGGTCGACTATAAAAAAGTAAGGGGGCAGCCTACACCCCTTATCCTCCGCTAGTTACGCCCCTGACAGTGACTCACTAAACTTTAAACAATAGAGTGGTTTAGCGTCGATTTTAAATTCTTTGAAGGCTTAAGTCATCGCATCAGGATCTATATTCGTTCTGTTTTTCACTTTTTTTCGGCTACGGCATTCTGAAATTTTATCTGAATGTGGACGAAAATCACGAAAATGCAAAATAAAAACTTTAAGATGATTCCAAATACCTTTTGCAATCGTATCATTGACAATTTTATGCATTCACGATGTCTGAGAATCTGTTCAGTAGGTGGGCCGATGTTTGTTCCGTAGATGGGTAGTGACGCCATCATGACATGATGCAAAATATTTTTTTCCCATTTCATAATAATGTTCGAGTGCTCATCGAATTGTGAAAAATAAATATTAAACTATGAATTCCACTCATAATCCCCTATTTTTATCGATAAAAAACACTTAAAAATTCACTTAATAGAGATGAATTATTTTTGTTCGGCTTAATTTTATTGGAATATTTTATTTCTCAATGGCCGTGGGTCTGTTAGGTCTGTTCCCGTTCTTTTGTAGCAAAAACTTGCAAGTTGCAAAATTCAAGAGAGTAAGCAAAAAAATTGTCTCTGAGCAAAAAAAAAATGCTAAAAAGTACAGGAACGATTTTTGGTGAAAACTTGCAACTTTTGATCAAACATATGTTGGACAAACATTTGGTGAATTAAACGAAAAAATATTTTGGAAGATTTCGACAATGTCTGATAAATTAGATGCACTAATTGATTTAATATATATGCTATATGTGCATATATATGTGCAATAAAAACACCAAATATAACCATTTTTTACATTTTTTTACTAAAACAACAAGACATTTTCAACTGTTTAACTTTGTTTACAATTCGCCAATTCTAGCTTTCTCAAAGCTTGGAGATTTTAGATCAAGTTGCTAACTTCGTTTGACGTTCGCGGCAGTAGGCTCTCTTTTAGTGCACTATGCATGATGCCATTGTATAATAATACAAGGTAGCATTGACAACTGCTTATTTTCTCTTTTACAAGAAAACATTTCCTGTCAAAAAGAACTGTTTGTGCAAATGCATCTGCAGCTGCTGAAGTTGTTGTTCTTTTTACTTCTACGTTTTCAACGTTGTTTGTGTTTTCAATGGCCGATTGTGTGCGCTCTCTTTATGAGCATATTTTTTGACAGGAGATGGTTTCCCAAGCAACTGTCAATGCTACATTGTATTATTATACCATGACATGATGCAATAATTTCAAGGTAGGAGTGGCTACTGCCTATTTTCTCTGTATATTTTACTTTCTATTTTCTTTTTTACTTTTTTCGTGGTCACTCCTATCTTGTAATTATTGTATCATGGCACTATGGAATAATTTTAATTATTTTTGACAATATTTCATTTTGACATATATTTTGGCACATTTCAGCCATTTTTAAAAATCCTCTTACTTATAAAGCCTATATCGGTCAATTGCATACAAAGCGCTTTTTTTTTGTCCCCGCTTTTTCAACTCTGTTTTTATGTAAATACAAAAAGAAAAAACAAATAAAAAATGAGAAAGTGATCACTGAAGAATATTTATTGAAAAACATATTGTTCGTTATCCTAAAATTGTTTGCATATTTGTTTTGAAGAATATTATATTCTCTCGTACTCGCTTAATACAAAAACATATGTCCCCAGTTACACTTTTTGATGAAAAACGTGAAAAAAGTTGAAAACAATGCAAAATGTCGAATTTGGTTTTCGATTTACATTAATTCCCCAAGCATTGTATTGAACGTCACTTTTTCTACACTTCGTTGGTTTTAATTTAGGAGAGGTATAGATGACAAGTAAGTTATATTAAGGAAGTGCAGAGATTAGTTCTCATGAAATTCTAAAAATGAAGACGATTAAATAATATTAAAGTAAATTTTTTTGTGTTTTCTCAGTTCATCGTTATAAGTATGTGTAAAAATGTATTGAATGTCACGCGGAGTTTTATTGAAGCAAAAATAGTGAATAAAAAAAATGCAAGTTTAAAATCATTGTTTCATGGTTTTTGATTAATTTCCTTGTTTTAGTATATTTGCAAAATAAGATTCCTAAGAAAAAAAGCTAAAAAGTGGCAAATGTATTGAACGTCACTTTTATGATATGTCACACCACCGGCTGAAGTATTCATTTTGTATTTCGTTTTTGTATATTTAAGAGTAAAATAGCAAAATTAACGCCTGCTGAAAGAGCACGAAGATATAAAGTTAGATAAGGAACGAAATTAAGAATATAAACGAAAGCAAAAAGAATAGTACCTATGTTTGACTTTGACCTGATTTTTGTTTTTACTCACTGATATCGCCCATTTCACATTGAAGTGATCAGTTGCGCTGATCATCTCCGATTTGGCTGAAATATTTTAGTGATTTGAAAACCAAATTCGAAGGTATAAATTTTTAGAATAATTTTTCGCGGCCAAAATAGGGTCTATTTTGAGACAACGTATCATAATCAACTTAAGACCGATTACCGGTAATATAGTACCGGTAGTATAGTATATAAAATGAAGATGTGGTTTTAAAGGGTTCAGAAGTTATATTGTAAAACGTGAAGTCTTAATAAAGTTTCAATTCAGGTAGCTATTGACTTTTTTAATTTTTTTTTGGAAAAAAATAAAGAAGAAAAATTGGATGAAAATTTTATGTAAAGCCGAAATATGTTCTTTATATTTACATTTGGGTTTTTTTTTTTTTTTTTTTTTGGTAAAAGAATAAACCTGTTTTTTGTTAAACTCACAATTTTATTTACATTATTTGGTTAAGCGGAACAAAATGTATTGAACGTCACAAAATGTATTGAACGACACACTGTTGTTTTTTCTGAAATTGCTTATTATTTAACAGTTTTTTAATATTTTTTGCTGCAAGTCTACTACTTTGAAAATAACCTCTATGTTGATGTCTTTTTGAAGAAAAATTTTAATTTTTCCCGTTAAAATTGTAGGTATTATTGGTAAAAAATTATTACTTCTGTAACTGAAATGGCGATTTTTGCAAAAGCTGATTTAACTTATTGAATAACTTAACAAGCATCACAGTAAGCTTTAATTTACAACATTTTTCAAATTTTTAGTGATTTCTCCCGTATATCTGCTGTGTGACGTTCAATACAAAAATCGTATAAAAACCATACAAAAAATGATTTTTTGCAGGGCCTAAACACAATTCAACTTCTCCATTATTTTGCACTTAAAGTAGTCAATCTAACGGGAAAATTTAAAAAACTTTAAAAAAAAAACATGAAAACCTCTTTTTGAACGTTTTTTTATTTTTTTCAATTGACATGAGATTTATGAATCTCATTACAACCATTTTTTGATATTTTGTTTGTTTCTGATATATTTTGAAATAGTTTGATATATTTTTGACAATATTTGTGCTCAGATGAGAACATGACAATTTTTTTAAATTCTTTATCGAGGGTTTATTGAAGATTTCAACCATTTTTAAAATTCTCTCATATTTGATCCTTTAAAGCAGATTTTTATCGTTATTTGACGTTTATGAATAATACTTTTAAAATTTTTCGATTTTTTGCTTATAAAGCCTTTATAAAGAGTTTCTTCACTTTTTGTGAATACAGCCGTAAATCTTTAAGTCAGTTTAGTTGAATCTTGCTATATTTTTAGATAAATTTATTTTAAAAAACTAATCTTTAAAGTAATGCATTTATTTTCCTTTTTCAGTTTTAGCCAGTGGTAATGCCGAAATTTCTGGACCATTTCTACAAATTGAGAAACGATCATTTGCACGACTGAGTATCACTAAAGCTCATCTGGAACATTATCTGCATTGCAAGGCAAATATCGATGCGAATTTTTACGAAATAAGTAAGTGATTTTAATATAATTCCATTGAAGTCATAAAGAGGATGGAAGTTATCTTAAATAAGAAAAACGTGTCGTTTGTATCGCGAAACATGGAAGTAGTTGAACCCTTTTACTTCGAAAGTGATTTTAAAATCTAAAACCAATTTCTACAGAAAAATTGAAATATAACTCTTGTTGCTTAAAACAAAACAAATTTGTTTTCGACACAAATGTTACAAAGTACTCGCGTAAATTGGCCGAAACTTTTGTCAGAACAAATAACACTTGAGCAGCTGAGTGATTCACACCGATAATCACGCATAACTACTGAGAATTGAACAGTCAACAGCTTCCTACTCTGCTGTGTGACTACTTTGCATAAAGTTGTTATCGTTAGTTGTTTTCTTCATAAAAAATACCTGACCTCGACCTCAACAGCACGTCTAAATAATTGAATATTAGAGTTTATGTTCAACAAAAAAAAAAAAAAACGTCCAAGTTCACAATTTATAAAAATAACAAATTCCTTCTGTTCCTTGGCTTCTTGAATTCCTTGAATTCTATTTTCAAAAACATTTCATCATGTTTTTAGCACTAAAATTTCATATCTCATCTCTCTTATGTTAATAGAGAAATCTTATTCATCAACATGACTTAAAAAATAACTTGCTAAGGCTGTGCGAATAATCGCCCAAGAGAAAATCGCCCAAACATTAGGCTAAAAATATTGCACGATTGTTAATTTCGATTTGGGCGATTTGACGCAAAATAATTTTGGGCGATGGTTCATAAAGAACGTTTGTCCAAAATTTGAAAAATAAATAATCGCGTAACGTTAATTTTTTTGCGATTGTTCATTTCACAACTTAGAAAAGAATTAACGGTTTCCATAAAGTTGTTTTTGTACCAATTGCTCACTTTGCTTAACTTGCGATAGAAAAAAATTTTAAGAAAGTTAAAGGTTGGGCGGGGTGTTGTAAGGTCAAATTTGGCTTTATTAACTTTTCTAACGAAAATATTTCAAAATTTGCGAAATTGGTCTTACTTCCACTTGAAAAGGAAATAAAGAAAAAAAAATTCAACAATATGGTAATAAAACCAAAAATTACTTTCTGCAAATGAAGCATTGTTTTTATTTTTTTTTTTTAAATTTTTATAAAAAATCGCGGTGAATTAATTTGATATCATTCATTCCGTTCAAGGACAAATTATTATAAGTGTACGCACGTGTTCTGCGTGAGCAATATGTATTAATAACAATTGCTTAAAGCTTTCAGAGCTTCATACTGCAGTAAAAGTACCATCTGCTATATATTTCCGTGAGTTATATTGTTCTTTTTGAAGTGAAACTTTCTTTAGCTGCGATGGGAGTAAAACAGATGATTTAATTCACCGATGAAACACTTTGCCGTGAAACGCTTCGGCGTGTTTTTCACATAGTGTTAGACAGAATTAAATAATTTTAATATAGTATGGACACAGTAGCTTTTCAACTGCGTGGTTCATACATTGAGTAATTATAATATTGCTAAGAAAATTCGCCGCATATGGAGCATGTCTTTGATATTCATATTGATAACATCAATCTTAAACAAAAAGACAAACATTGACTGCTGCTTAGTAACAGAGTTATAATGTACAACATTTTGAAGTATATTTCAAACTTTTGTACAGTAATTTCAGAAAATCTAAGCCATGTTATAATAATTCAAGGTAGCATTGACAGTTGCTTAGGAAAACATCTCTTGTCAAAAAATATTCTCAAAAAGAGAGCGCTCACAATCCGCCATTGAAAACACAAAAAATGTTGAAAACGTTGAAGTGAAAAAAACAAAAACATCAGCAGCTGCAGATGCATTTTCACAAACAGCTGTTTTTGACAGCAGATGTTTTCTTGTAGAAGAGAAAATAAGCAGTTGTCAATGCTACCTTGTATTATTATACCCATGATACAATAAGAAGGTAGGGTAAGGAGCTTTGAAAAGACCTACTCCTTATGTCAAAAAGCATTTTAGCGATGCCACTTTTCTGTATATTTCATAAATTTGGGATAAACACATAGAAAACGATATAGGGTAAATAAGAAAAATTTGAATCAATGTGTCTATATTTGAAACAACGAATTTTTTAGTTATTTTATAGCTTTATTTTCACTAATTTAATACTGCCCATCATTTTATGTTAATCTTTTTGTATTCTTTATTTCTTGTTTAAAAATTTTATTCTGATGTGCATACGATATCTTAAAAAAACTTTTTTAAGTCTTCTTAAGACAGTGGAACTGTTGAAGATAAATTAACTTTTTTTTTAAAAGTTCCTCGATTATCAATATTTTCAGCAATACATTTTGTATAAAACGCTTACCCACGGAAACCATTAAACATGGATTTGTCATGGGATTTTTTCTTAATATATGGTAGCACAGTATTTTATGGTTTTCACATTAGCAGTAGGTCTTGTCAAAGCTCCTTACCCTACCTTCTTATTGTATCATGATTATACCATTATCTAAACGAGTACTGTACAACATTCGGCTGGTTGCACACTCTTTTATTAACCGCAGAAGAGCAGATTGCAGTGATGCCTGTTTAAAAAGTAGTGTGTTCACGAAGATATAAAGAGTGCACAGAATATATTTCTGTATTATACATATCACATAGTTTTATGAAACAGTATGACGGCATAGTATGATAGTATGGTATGATGGTATGATATGGTGGTATGATGATCAGAGAACTGCATAAGCCTACTTGAAACCTATTTCAAGTACTTGCCATAAATATGAGTACAAGCTTGCTTGAAAAACGTGTTGTGTTCGGCAAAAAGCTTGAAAAGCTTGAAATTAAAAGAAAGTATCCCATTAATTCAAGTATCCAAATAATTCAATGAAGTGTAGGAAAAACTTTTGCGTATTAAGAATATTTAGAGTTCTATAGATTTCGTGTTTAGCAGTTTTAGGGGGTAGCTGATTTCGAATCCGATGTCAGACTTTTAAAATTTAAAATGGCTGATAGGGTTGCCACCTAATTTTTTATATTTTTACGAATTCGATGATGGGGCGAACACTAGGTAAAAATGGGTCGCTGAGTCCGAATCCGTTGTCAGAATTTCAAAATAGTGAAATTTTTAACCCTTTAGAGTTGCCACCTAAAAATTTGCTTTTTTAAGAGTTTTAAACATTATCCAACAGGTTTACGCTGATTTCGAATCTGAAGTCAGAATTTTAAAATTCAAGATGGCTGATAGGGTTGCCACCTATTTTTTTTTTATTTTTACGAATTCGATGTTGGGGCGAACACTAGCGGGCGAAAATTTTGAAATTCTGACATTGGATTCGGACTCAGCGACCCATTTTTACCTAGTGTTCGCCCCATCATCGAATTCGTAAAAATATAAAAAATTAGGTGGCAACCCTATCAGCCATTTTGAATTTTAAAATTCTGACATCGGATTCGAAATCAGCTACCCCCTAAAACTGCTAAACACGAAATCTATAGAACCCTAAATATTCTTAATACGCTAAAGTTTTTCCTACACTTCATTGAATTATTTGGATACTTGAATTATTTGTGGATACTTGAAATAATTGGATACTTGTGAGCTTACAAGTTTTTGCCGATCGTTTCAAGCTTTTCAACTTTCAGACACGACAAAGTAAGTCATAACAAGTCAAGTCAACGAAAAAGCAGGGATATGACTTGTATCTGTTTGCTATTTTTAACCGACTTCAAAAAGGAGGAGGTTCTCAAGTTCGTTGGTTTGTCCGCTTTTTGTAAGCAGGCTAAAGCTTGGTTTTTCAAGTATGGATAAATTCAATTTTTCAAGTACTTGAAGTTGCTTGAACTTGTGCAGGCTTGTGCAGGTCTCTGATGATGATCATGAAATGATGGTATAGTATGGTATGGTATGGTATGGTATGATGGGTTTGGTGCGATTGATAATTCTGAAGTATTTTCTTATTTGTCTTATTAACATTAAACTTTTCGAAATTGTATTAAACAGATTTTATTTACTCTTGTCATTATATGAAATGGGACTTTTTTTAGTAAGACTATATTAAAGAGTAAATCAACTAACCACTTAAAAATCAACTTTTTTGGGTTAAAGTTTCACTTCTACCGTACGTGGAAGTCAACAGAATACATTTTACATAATTATATTTAAATCAAAAATTTCCAAATCTTAAGATTTGTCGTGACTCTATTAGATTATATTCCTATTATGAAGCTTTTATACAAACTTTTAGATCGTTAGTAATTAATAGTTCATTAATTTTTAGATCAACCAAATTTATTTTACACCTGGTATCGAAATGGAAACGCTTTACAGCCAAACTGTCTACGACGCAATGATTTTTGTATTTTCAATAATGGAACACTACGACTGCCACCAGCAGAGAAGGCCTCTGGACTGTATTACTGTCAAGTGAACGCAAACGCAATAGCTGTGCTTTCAGAGAGCGTCACCGTGGAATATCCAGGTAAATTATAGATTTATCTGATACTTCCCACGAAGAAATTATTAAACAAAAAAAAAAAAAAAAAAAAAAAAAAAAACAGGAAAATCGTTAAAGAGAAGTTCTTCAGCTTTTATTTAAAAATTATTTTCTTGACCATATTCCATGATACAATAACAAGGTAAGACAGATATGGAGGAACTTTGAAAATAACCCCTTATTTCTTGTATTTGTTTCTGTATAATTTTAGCAATACCAAGTATTGAGCCATAGGGCGGTTACCTTTCATGCAATTCCCACACTTATAATGTACTTTATTTTTACCATTGAAAGTCCACATTTTAAAATTGAAAATAAATGTAAATATAAGAAAAATATTGAGCAGTAAGAAAAATGGCATCCGTGGCGTAGTCGGTTAAAGTGCGTGGGCGCTATGTCAAAGAACTTTGGAGACCCAGGTTCGAACCCCAGCAGCGACAGAAAATTATTTGAATTAAAATAATTTTTCTGTACGGCCGCCACCTCTCTGCAGACAATGGCAAACCTCAGAGAGTAACCAAATTGCCATGTAAAGCTTCTTGAGAACGAGAACATTCCGTTCATCGCCGTTCGGAGTCGGCGTTAAACATGTAGGTCCGGTTCTCGGTCAATTGTGTACAAACTTAATAACACGCACAACACAATTGATCATAAGAAGCTAGGTCAAAGTCCTTTCAAGGGCTGAAATGGCCAGTTATTTATTTATTTTTTTTTATAAGAAAAATGGGCCGGAGTGTATCTCCAATGGTGTGGTACAACTACTTCAATACAACTAGCAAACTTACTTTAATCGGGGAAAATATTACTTACTTTAATCGGGGTCTGAGATTAAATATTTTTGTGATTTTTTTTTTAAGTTCTGCTTTATTAATAGTTTTATAACTGTTGTGTAATTTCCGTAGCAAAATATTGAAAATTAAGCCAGTGGTAGCGGTGTGAACCGAGGCACCTCAAAAAAAAGTTTCCTTGCGGTAGTCAGTATAATAACTTTTGATTGCTTCATCTGAAATAAAAAAACCAAAAAGATTTCTTTAGTACACAAACTAATCTTAGATCTGAACGAAAGAATTTACAAAATGTTCCTTTTTGAATTTTTGGTAAAAGCGTATTCAAAAAACTCTGATTTTAGTAAAAATTGTTGTTACAAACAAAAATAAGTTGTAATGGAAAAAAAAAATAAATAAAATCTACGTTCAAAACCGAGTATTATATAAAAGAATTTTGTACACTTTAGGTGAAATCGGTCCCAAGGTTTTCGAGAAATTTTGAATAACGACGTAAAAAACAAAAAGTTTTTTAGAAAAACGCGATTAAAGTTTGATACATGTTCAGAAGAGACAGAGTACCCGGAAACTCAATCGTCAAAAACTCGAAAAGTTTTGCTACAAATAACTTAAAATTTTCAATATTGATTTCTTATAAGTTACAGTATCGGGTAAAATTTTTAAAAAAATCAATTTTCCAACCCTTTTTCCCTCTTAAATAAAAAAAGTAGTTGGTTGTATCGTGGATAAACCCGTATGTTTTGGATTGACAGCGCATCTTTATCCTTGTCCTTATTCTTGTCCCTATCCTTTCCCAAACTTATCCTCATCCTAATCCTTATTAGGAGTTATATGCATGCAAAGTTTTTTCACTGTTGTTGCATTGTGTTGAGGTTTCAAAAAATTTTTTTTGTGGTTTTCGTTATGAAGTCATGAGTTTTTTGACTATTTTTGTCATGAGGGCTAAAAACCAGCCTTTTGGAAAAATACTTTCAACATTTTTGGAAACCTGCGCGGTAAAACGCAACGTTGCACTGTGGAGTATTTCAACCTAAAATGCGGACATTTGGGAATTTTTTTTTAGAAATCTCAGTGTACACAGTTCGATTGAGAACAAAATTCTACATCTGATAGTGAATCTTCAAGCTTTGAGCTAAAATTTCTGGCTCCGGGACATCATAGGACTTTCGGAAGTTTAAAAAATTACGTGTATTTGTATCGTTTACTTGCGATTTTAAAATTTTTGATTTAAAAAAAATGTTTAAACAAAAAAATTGGTTTTGTTTAAAATTTAAAATTTAGATGAGTTATAAAATTGTGGCATTTTAATATGTTTCTTTAATTTTATAATTCTTAAAAAACATATTTTTTAAGAATTATATTTTGAGCTTTATGTCAAATAATTCATAAAGCAACAGGTTGCTACAACAACAAAAGTTCTTTGCAGAACAAGCCGAGCAGACTAGACCAGACTGCTTTGATAAAGTGAATAGCGCTTCTATAATTCCGCTTTGGTTTTATTGCTGTTGCGCTTATAAGCTTTTCAAAGTTAGTGGACTGCTAAAACAACAGAGACTACTGATGAGTCGGAGTAGCGTTCGACGAAACCATGGCCAAGCCTGCTCAGTTTGTTCTGCAAAGAACTTTTGTTGTTGTAGCAACCTGTTGCTTCATGAATTATTTGGCATAAAGCTCAAAATATAATTATAAAATTAAATAAACATTTAAAATTTAGTTTGAAAGTTGGTGGTGGTTTTAATTTTCAGTTTGTAAAATAGTTTTTCGACTTAATTCCATCCACAGTTTTATTTTTAATAAAATTCATTCAGCCATTTAGCTGCAAATTATAATAAAGAACAAAAAAAATGGATGTTTGCCTGCATTTTTTTGAATAAAACCATTTTAATTTTTTTTTTTTTGTGTTTGTCTAAATACAGTAGAAATATTTCTTCAAATGTCTTTTATGTATAGTATTTTTTCAGAATTTTTCATTGAGCCGTTTAGAAGTAATGGAAAAAAAAACCACACAGGAAAAGGTCATGTCCGCGTTTTTGGGTCGAATACTTCAGTGTACGTTGTAACGCCATAAGCGATCAAATAGGTTATTGTTAAAGTTGTTACAAATCTACCGAATCCAATGCTTTTTCTTAATTTAACCACTGAAAAACCGAATCTGAAATAATTGTTTCCATATCTAGTACAGTCTTGGCTTCTGGTTTTTATGGCCTCTTAGAGGTTTAGAAGATTACAAAAATTTTCTTTAAAATATTAAACATTTCGTACCTGCGACAACAACTTTTCAGAAAAGAAAAAAAAAATGTTTAATTTACTTTAAAATTCAGTAATGCACGCACAATAAAATATTCATTAAATTACTACTTTAAGAAAATAACGCACGAAACTCTGATCTGGATTTTTTGAATTTACCGACTGTGACATGAATGTCAATTTATAATGAGTAGAAGAACAAGATTTTAAATTTTGCGAGTGTCTCCTCTATCCAACCTATCTTGTTATTGTATTATCATGAGCATATTCTTCTAAATAATTAAAAAATCAGATTTTTAGATTTTTGCAATTTATCTTTTCTCAATTATTTATCTATTATCTCAGCTTGTTTTTTTTTCTATTTATTCTAATTGTATTATATTTTTTTATTCAGTTCTCAAACGTATACCCGCGCCTGCTAACATTACCGCCCACAGTGGTAGTCCGCTCACCTTCGATTGTCCTGTATTGAGTGTGCCGCCAGCGAATGTCACATGGTACCATGGAAATATTTCGTTGGCAGAGGAGCTCAAAGAAAACAGGCGAGTAAAGATCAAAAGGAAGTCATCAGTATTCGTCGATAGCGCTGTGGGAAGAATCACAAGCAAATATTTGCAATTTTAATTAAACTTATGTATTTGTTGTCACTGATGTATACAGTGGAAAAATTTTGGATTAATTTAACAGAGTATTTTAGAATGTTACTGAAAATTGATAGCATTTGTAATGCTAGTGATTGTTTTTTAATGTATTCTAATTGTTTATTTTTTTTAATGGATTTATTTCTACAGATTTATATTTCTTGCAAATGGCAGTTTGGTGATAACACACATAGCGTCGCACGATGATGGCAAGTATAGGTAAGTCGAATTGAAAAAAAAATGTTTCCTTTGAATTTATAAAGTTATATGTCATTCACTAGCAATTTATATATATTCAGTTGGATTTTAATTCCTGTTGATGTTTAAATGTCGTTTAAATCGATATTGGTTGTTAGGTTTGTAAAAGTTGTATGGAAGGCGTCACGAAAAAGTGTAGTTACACATTTTAAACTTAAATATAGGGGAGGATGCTCACCTGCTGAACAGGCCCACCTACTGAACACTGTCAGTTCTGATGTCTGAATTGGTGACAGCGCCAATATGTTTAGTGTCGCAGTAACATCTCCTTGAATGTTCACTTTTGATAAATCATTGAGTTGAATGCGAGTGCTGTTTTAGCCCCATGGCCATTGATAAATAAAATATTCGAATAAAATTAAGCTGAACAAAAATAATTTATCTCTATTTAGTGAATTTTCAAGTGTTTTTTATCGATAAAAGTAGGTGATTATGAGTGGTGGAATTCATAGTTTAATATTTATTTTTCACAATTCGACGAGCACTCGAACAATATTGTGAAATGGAAAAAAAAAATATTTTGCATGATGTCATGATAGCGTCATTGCCCACCTATTGAACAGATTTTCAGACATCGTGCATGCATAAAATTGGCATTTATACGAATGCAAATGGTGTTTGGAATCATCTTAAAGTTTTTCTTTTGCATTTTATTGCTATTTTAGTGATTTTCGTTCACATTCAGATAAAATTTCAGGCCGTCGCCGAAAAAAGTGAACAAGAGTACGAATATAGATCCTGATGCGATGACTGAGCCATCAGAGAAGTTAAAATCAACCCTAAACCACTCTATTTTTTAACGTTTAGTGAGTCACTGTGAACCATTAAAATAATAAAATTTTGATAACCACCCAAAAAATAGTATTTTTACTTAATTTTCTAATTTTAACAGCAGTTGTTTTTAGGTGATTTTCGAGACTTTTGCTAGATCGACTGCCAAAATTGTATTTTTCGGAAATTTTCAATTCCGCCTAAAATTCTTATTAGCAATGGAACTCAGCTTTGAAAAAAAACCAAGAGTTCTGAAAAATTATGTTTTAAACCAGAGTTATGGCTTCCAAACGAAACGTGTTCAGTAGGTGGGCATCCTACCCTATATATCATAAAATTAACCATTCTGTGATTGATTATAACAGAATTAGGCTCGTAGAAGAAGTTATTTCAATATTACTAACTGGAGTAATATTACTACTGGAGTGTCACAATACACAAAATGAGTCATAACACAAAGTAATACTCAAAACATTAATTTTCTCACACGAAAAGTCAACAAATCAGCAAAAAGCACCAGCAAAGGCATAACACAAAATAAAAGGTGTCTCAGTAAGATTTTTTCTTTTTCG
This sequence comes from Pherbina coryleti, assembly GCA_943735915.1. NCBI lineage: Eukaryota > Metazoa > Arthropoda > Insecta > Diptera > Sciomyzidae > Pherbina > Pherbina coryleti. The sequence continues at coordinate 75,839,203 of OX030949.1, read as the reverse complement.
CTTGTAAAAAGTATTTTTTTTTTTGTGCAAGTGGCAACTCTGAAATTTGGCAGTTGGCAGTTATTAAAAATGGAGCGCTTTACGAAAGAACAACGCGTTATAATTGTGAAAAGTTATTACAAAAATTTGGAAAGTTATGCTGAGACCGCTCGCAAACTTCGAACAATTTTCAGTAGATTGTTTTTTCAGTGGTCAAAAAATTTGAAGAAACTGGGTCGGTTATGGACAGTAAGACTACTGTGCGTCAATGTACCGGTCGTTCTCTTGAAAATATTACTGCTGTAAGCGAGAGTGTCGCCGAAAATCCAACAACATCAATTCGGCATCGTTCTCAACAACTTCAAATTTCACGAAACACTATGCAGCAAATTTTGACAAAAGATCTCCACCTTCATGCGTACAAAATTCTGCTTACTCAGGAGCTAAAACCAGCAGATCATGGTAAGCTCCGGCCATTCGTTGAATGGGTAATAGAGCAAAGTGAAGTCAATGCCAATTTTTTTCAAAAAAGTCATCTTCTCCGATTAAGCGCATTTCCATCTGAATGACTTCGTGAATAAACAAAATTGTCGAATTTGGGGCTCAGAAAATCCTCATGCAATTCATGAGAAACAAATGTATCCACAAAGAGCAACTGTCTGGTGCGGATTTTGTCAGGCGGCGTGATTGGGCCTTACTTTTTTGAAAATGAGGCCGAAATTGCAGTGACTGTGAACGGCATTCGTTACAGGAACATGATAAGAGAGTTCTTGTGACTTCAACTGGACGGCATGGATCTGGACGACATGTGTTTTCAAGTCAGCGCCACCTGCCACACCGTGCGTGAAACAATCGATTTGTTGCAGGAATGATTTCCAGAAAAAATGATATCAATAAATTCTGATGTCAACTGGCCACCAAGATCATGCGATTTAACGCCGTGCGATTTTTTTCTTTGGGGTTTTCTGAAATCACAGGTTTATGCGAATAAACCAGAAACAATTCCTGAGCTCAAATCCGAGAACCGACGCGTCATCGGTGAGATACATCTCTGTGAAAAAGTCATTGGAAATTTCATGAAAAGAGTAATGGTCTGTCATCAGGGCCGTGGGGGCCATTTGTTGGATATTTTATTCCATACTTAATCGGAACATGTCTTTTTTACAATTCAATAAAAAAATCGCAACTCTCAAAAAATATGCGTTTTTATTTTAAAATAAAAAAGTGCACTCTTACTGAGACACCCTTTAATACTCAACTCACTCATACTTATTTTGCTCTCACATAAACAAGTGATTACAGTGAACAAAATTATTAACCCAAAACCAATGGAGTGGTTGCCGACCAGAGAACTGCAATGAGTATCCGATAGAAATCGGATACTCGAATCATACTCGAGTTACTTGTTGTTCTCTACCCTATCCGTACTCAATAAAATATGTACAATACTTATAATCATTCCACTCATTAGCATATTTTCGGGTATAAGTACATACTTATACCCGAGCGCGGCGTGACCCGAACCACTCAGACTCGTATTTAATGAGTGCGTCGAGTCAGAGTTTTGAAAAGGCGCTTTATCCGAGTATTTTCGGGTATATTTTGAGTGTACTCTGAGTACTGCTTTTTCTCTGCCAACGTCTCTAAGCGACAATAAGTAAAAGCTAACGCTCGCATATTTTGTTTGAGTTTTATGCTGCAAATTTGTTGTTGATATTTTATTTCGTTGTTAGTGTTAGTGTTTCGTTGTTCATGGTTTCGTTAGATAAAAACAAAAACAACACAAAGCACTGCATAAACAAAAAGAAAAAACAACACAAGACGAACACGTGTTTTTCTGTTTCTAACTAAGTGCTCAGGAAAAAGAAGCACATAGCAAATACAAAAAAACTCAATCATTCTCACTGCTACGCTCTACTGCGCTCTGCTTTATATCGGTGGCAGAATTACCCGAGTGATTTGAGTATTTGTGTCGAACCCGAGTGTTTGGGTAAGTAGAATAAGTATCAACAAGACGACAACAACCATAAGTATTAATGAACCGAAAAACCCGAACTTTACCCGATCCGACTCGTGATTTAGGATACTCATATTCATTTGAGCCGCCGCATTGCAGCTTCGTATAAGTGAGTATGAGTCGGGTTGCGTGCGATATGGGTTGAGTAGGGTTTTGTACTTATTTTTTTCGGATATACTTAGAGTCACAAAAAAGCTACCCGTTGCAGATCACTGAACCATAAGTATTAATGAACCGAAAAACCCGAACTTTACCCGATCCGACTCGTGATTTAGGATACTCATATTCATTTGAGCCGCCGCATTGCAGCTTCGTATAAGTGAGTATGAGTCGGGTTGCGTGCGATATGGGTTGAGTAGGGTTTTGTACTTATTTTTTTCGGATATACTTAGAGTCACAAAAAAGCTACCCGTTGCAGATCACTGTTGCCGACACACATGCGCGCAGGAGTACTATGAGAATTTTTTGGTTTTAGTGAAAATGAGTCAAAGTATTTTGTTGAATTGATATGAATACACATTTACGCCAATAGTTATGGCTTGATTTTGAGTTAAGAGTTAAGTTTCAGTTTCCAGTACAAAGTTGAGTTTTGCCATTGAACGCAAAATAAACTCTTAAGTTCCTATGACCTACAATTATGCAGGATGAAACTCAACTAAACTCAATTTGTTTGCTGAGTTTATCAAAACTCAATTTGAAGAAAGCTTAAAAGTATGCTAATGTTCAGATGACAGGTACGTTCAGATGCAACTTTTTAGATGACAAGGTACTTACGTTCAGAGTATTGAACGGTTCTGTGCTGAGAACTGTCAAAAACAGCTGTTTCAAAAATTGTACAATTTACTGTTTGCAAAAAATCAAAAAAAAAGCGAGGAAAACAATTTGGGCAAGTGTAGAAGATGAGATCTTCATATCAGTATTGGTCGATAAAAATTCCGATTTGCGCAGCGCAAGGAAGAACTGGCATTTATACGCAGAGATGGCTGCAACCTTATCCTCGAATGGAATTCATGTCACGGTGGTGAAGGTGCAAAAAATATGAGAACACACAATAAACAAAGAAATGTCACACTAAACTCAGTTTTGCTTTAGTTTTCACGCATTCATCTCTGTGTAAACAGCTTCGGTTGAACTCGAACTAAGCTCTCTATGTAGATATAGCATAATAATCGTTGCAGATCCATACTATCCACCCTGAGCTAGTTATAATGAGCTTCGTTAAAAAGCACGAAAACACATATCGGAGAAAGTACGACGCTGCTCGTGGTCAATTGAACCTTGTACACATAGCATACCAAAATCTTTACGCGCCGACAGTAATGGTAATGGCGGGAATTTAACAGAAAACTCCTCAAAATATCCCAGTCTCTTAAGCTCCTTTTGATAGTATCTACAGAATATGAGTTCACACATTTTTACCAAAAACTGTCACACGAATTTAATTCGGTGTCTTCTGGGGATCTTTTTAGATGCACGCACTATCGTATTCTTTGTTTATTATGTGTTCGTTCGTATACTTTGACAGTAGTTCGTATCCTTTGACAGTAGTTTACGGAACCGTTGCGGAATACCTTTTTGGCCGTCCAATTTTGTTTTAAATATTGCACAGCTATTAAGCTTAATATTAAATTAAAATGCGTTCTTTTGGAGACATTAGGGGATCTTGCAATTTGGCCGTATGATTTTCCACATATGTGTACGTACGTTTTTTTCGTTTCATTTCAAAAAATGCTCACAACATATTTCAAAACGGTACTCATTGATAACTTTTCGTGGTTTAAAGACAATATAGTTGCCATATTGAGAATAACCATTTTTTTCTATTTGTTCCCAAAGTTTTATGTTTTAATAAGCATCGTATGTAAAGTAATATTTTTGCTAATTAGTTGCAAACGGCACTCTATATATCATCAAAAAGAATTCACTAAATTTTTTCTCGAGTGTAAAAAGTAAATGCACTGAAATCTGGGATAGAAATATTTATGTAGCAGAATATTTTAAAGCATGTTCCTTTCAACACTTTTAATAAATGCCCTGGAAAAAAAACAAAAAGAAAACATTTAAAACATTTTTAACAACATAACAACAACGTTAGCAACAAACAAAGCCTCTACGCAAACTAAAATTTTGCACATGAGCGACAGAATTAATTGTTGCATTTAAAATTCAAAACATTGCAAACATTCTACATGTTGCTAGTTTTCTAGCACTGCGCTACCATCAATGAGTACATTCGAAAGTTGAGTTGGTTGGGGCAACAAAGGGTCAGCGCATAGTTAGCACTTAAATGGTTCTGACAAAGCAAGCGATACAAATATGGAAGATACGAGTTATATTTCTGCTAACATTTTAATAATAGAGTAGTTATACTTAATAAAAAAAAACTTGAACTGTAAAGAGAGCAGTGTTGGGGGGTTTAATATTTTTAAATTATTTTTTGTGGAATAAAAACAATGATTAGTACGTCAAGTTTTTTGGAAAGTACAGCTCTTTAACTGTAAAGTTAAAATTTTATCGAAATTTGCGTTTTTAGTATAATTGATAACCATGTTGTTCCTTTGTTTCAGCCCATTTCTTAAAAAATTTGGACCTATTTTTGAATTCAAGAATAAAAGAGTTATTATTTTTATTTCACTTTCAGATGTTTGGCTCAAAATCAGTTTGCTGCGCCAAAAACACATCGCCAATGCTCATGGACACTTACAGTGGACCAGCAGACTGACAATAGTGCTAAGGACAGTATCATTATTTCTTCCAAATATGCTCATCTTCTTCCACAACTTCAAGATATAACACAATACGTGCCACTTGGTAAAGACCTAAAACTACGTTGTCGAACCATGAATGACTTAGTGGCCATTGAGTGGTGGTACCAACGTGTGCCCAGTGCACCAGTCGAAAAGCTATCAAACTACAGCACTGAATACCAAATACAAAATGCGAATGTGGAACAACATGACGGTTACTATACGTGCTCCACGTCCAAGGACAAGCAGGTACAGATCAACTAAAATCATTTGTGACAGCAAATTGTTCTTCAAATTTTTCGTAACAATTTCGAATAAATTGTTTTTAAAGCATTTAATAGTTAAGCAGAATTTTTAATCTCTCTCTCTGAATCCTCTTTAGACATTTCATGTTGTTGTGACCATACCGCCCAGTATTATAAGTAAACTTCCTTCCTATGCGAGCAATATTGCTGCATCGATTAAATTCAGTTGCTATGCCAATGGAAATCCAACACCGGAAATAAGATGGTACCACAATGCAGCACGAATCAACAGTTCCTTTCTACGTTACATAACCACCAACGAGCTGCGTCTGATCTCCTTCGATTCGGACGAGGAGGGAATCTATCAGTGCTTTGCTCGCAATATTGCCGGAGAAGTTTCAAAAGCAGCCGAAGTTCGTCTTAAGAGCATGGATCCAATGGGAGAACTTATAAAAAATCCTTTGCATAACATTCGTTGTTATGCTCACAGCTCAACAACGATTAATATAACATTTGATCGTGTTTCATCGCCGGTAGGTTGCAGGGATTTTCATATTTGCAATAAGCATTATTTTTACTATTCACATAATAACTTCATTATCACATTTCAGCTGTACTTCCTTTCGGTGCACATTATTCAGAGCAATCCGCATCGCTGGACCGCTATTGCCCCACTCGAGCCAATCGACTCGTCCTACGTAATCATTTCAAATCATCTTCCATCCTATCGTCCTTTTGAGCTTGTAACACGCGCTATGCTCCATACCACAAGTTCTCACGCGAGCAACCACAACCCGAACGAGGAACCTGTCACCAGCTCATTACGCAGTCAGCCAATAACTTGCTGTACTCAAGGCTGTAAGTGTCTATCATATTGATTTCTTGATTAAAAGTTCTTAGGCCGCGTTTATAGTGTGCGCTAAAGCTGACACTGAAGATGGCAACCGCTGCTGAAAAACCCTTCATGTATAACCATATGGAAAAAAATTAAGGGTTTTATAGTGCTGGTTGATTTTAAGCCTGAAGCTACTTTTAAGGTGGTTTTCAGCGACTTTATCTTCTACCTCGCTTGTTTACACAGTTTTTATTTTTTGTTTTTCATTTTGTTGCTATATTTTGTCGTACTGGATTTTTAAGGTGCTTTTCGGCACTTATTTCTTCTATATCGCCTATTTATATCTTTTTCGTTTCTCTTGATTTTGGTATTTCTGTGATATTTTTGAAGTGATGTTGTATGTAATTATTTCTCCGTGAATATATACGAGGAGTGTCTGTTCAAAACAGGCTATTTACATTATAAAGTAATGTTCGGAAAACTACAAAAACTGATACATTAAAGTACAAAAATAAACGAAAATATGTCAATATGGGGATGAGTTTATATTAGATAGCTTATTCGATATAAAATAAAAAAATTTCAAAGGCCTTCCACCATCAAATAGGACCAGACTAAAATTTGTAAATACACAGTTTTTCTTTCAGTAAATAGACACTTTTGTCCAAATTCGTAAATAGCGAGCTTTGATGAAAATTAAAGCAAAAGAGCAATATTGAACGAAATTAAATACACTTTTATTTCATCAAAATACTCCTTTATTTATATATAAAGTAGTTTTTTATAAAAAGTATGTACATTGTACAATTATGTGGGAAATCTTAACTTTGATCGTAATTTGATTGAAATAATTATATATATTTTAAAAATTTATGATATTATAAAATTTTATGAAATTATCCACCATATCACATGTCAGTATAAAAAATCTAATTTTTTTTAATGCTACGATTAACGAGTGTTTTTCTTTTACACATTTCAGTAAAAGTACTGCTTTGATTGAGCATAAACATTCTCTATCAAATTCGTATAGTAAATAGCCAGTTTTGTTCAAACATATTTTTAACGTTCCCAAGGAAAATAAATATATTTGTTATTGTAAATAGTCAGTTTTGATCGATAAAGGTAATTTTTATTGCTTTTTTCACACTTAATTTTAAAAATTTCCAAAAATTTAAACATTTATCAGGTAGAGCTTAACCCTCGAATTCAAATCCAATACTTACCAAAAATTTTCAAAACTGTAAATACCCAATGTGACATACAGATCCGTTTCGAATTCGAGATGGACTTACTTCTTCGTGTATTTTATCCGATTTTATCCGGTTGCATTTCGGATCAGTCCGTTTTCGTATGAAATTCCTCTCAAAAACGCGAATCGCTTTTTCCCCTTTTTCGGAGTGGTCTCAAACTTGGAACGGACTTCACATATGAATCCGTTTCGGATTTTTTTTTTTTATTCGAATCGCACAATTTTTTTAATAATGCGAATTCGCGACGGGCTCGTTTTTTTTTAAATAATACGCATTCAAAACGGAACAATAAAGCTTATGTTTAATTGAAAATATTTGATTTTTTTTTATTATCTTAGTTTTAATAAAATAATAAAATAAAAAAATAAAAAAATAAAAAAATAAATAACTGGCCATTTCAGCCCTTGAAAGGACTTTGACCTAGCTTCTTATGATCAATTGTGTTGTGCGTGTTATTAAGTTTGTACACAATTGACCGAGAAGTGGACCTACAGGCTTAACGCCGACTCCGAACGGCGATGAACGTAATGTTCTTATTCTCAAGAAGCTTTACATGGCATTTGATTACTCTCTGAGGTTTGCCATTGTCTGCAGAGAGGTGGCGGCCGTACAGAAAAATTATTTTAATTCAAATAATTTTCTGTCGCTGCTGGGGTTCGAGCCTGGGTCTCCAGGTTCTTTGACATAGCGGCCACGCACTTTAACCAACTACGCCACGGACGCCACAATTAATTTTTTGTTTTAATTAAATATAAATATGAATTATGAAATGGAAACTAAAAATAATAAATTGCTGAATAAAATCAGAATCATGTATAAAAGTTGGGCTGAAGATTTTTGGCTATCTTCACAGAAGTTTTTTTTATATATCGGTTTTCCTCTTCTTGGGAATACGATCATGCACATAGTAAAAGAATTTTCAATTTATTTTAAAATAAAAATAAGAACAGAATTGTATTTCGTATCCCTGATCCATTGAATATAAAATAAAAGTTTTGATAACAACTTGAAAACTGGCTTTTATGTTAACGGTGTGACCATTGTTTTGACGGATTTGTAACGAGTTCGAAACGAGTCCGTCGAAACATAAATTAGCAAATTCCGCGCTAACTGACACATAACGACATCGACACGGATTCGCATTCGTTTTTGTGCACATTGGCACATTGTGCACTCCTCATACGCCATTATCCTTCGTATACTCGCGCATTGGTCTCTCAGACCGACGATTTACGTTTGACTTATTATTTTCATAACAAATGACGTTAAAAGACTGTTATTAGCCAATATTATGTAATTAACTAATAATGATATGTTATTAAAAACATGCTAAATTGGACCTAGGAATCTCGGTCTCACAGATCGTACGCGGATATACGAATTACACTATTTGACGCGAGTATACGAAGGTTATATACGCCATGTTATTAAATAGAAACGATTTACTCATAATTGACCTTGAGGCAAAAAAAAAAATAATACATTTTGAAACCGTCATGAAGGGAATATAGTAGGTTATGCAATATAGCTGCAATATTGTTGCTACGGCAAATTTTACTTTACGACAACAAATATGGGTCCTTTGGCCTTATAACAAATTAAAAAAAAAAATCGGTTGATTGATTTTTTCCATGGTTTTGCACGGACAACAGAATTTGATCACAAGAAGCTCCATTTAAGGTCTTTTAAAGGGCTGATTACAAGTTCATAGCAATTTTGAATTTTATTTAGTAGATTACCTCTCTTTTATCCAATTTTTTCGAAAAATTTGGCACAAAATTCTATAAATTGCCCTCTATGATGTTAAGAAATCGATAGAAATAATTTAAAATTAAACAAAGTTTCTTACTTTCATCCAGTACCACTACAGGTTGTCAAACTGCACTCAAACAACACCTTTGTAGCGTGGCCGCAGCCCGAAATAAAGTCGAAAAAATACTTTATACTACAGTTTGGAAGCAATAAAACAAGACCACATCCGCAGCGCTTATTTGCCCATCAGCTACACGGTACCACGACAAACGTTGAACTTAAAGAAGATGATGTTACCTCCAAGCTTTGTGAGTTACAAGCACTAAACGAATCCGCAGCGTATGCAGTGTTACGGCGCGTGGACAGCAAATATGCCGATAACGACTCACAAGAAACTCTGGCTGCTGATTTGAACGAGGAGATTTACAATCTTGTGCTACCTGGCAATGTCACGGGAATATTATTGAAAAATTTAAAGTTGCTCAAAATGCGTGTTCTAATTATTACTGCGGAGAATGAATTTTTGCGTCAGGACTTTCGTTATGTACAGTGGAAAATTGTGAGTTACTATTTGAATGCAGGAGATAATAATAACTGCTAACCATTTTTTCTCGATTATTGATAGATTGAAAATGACACGGGGGAAATCTCGAACGTACCCTTTCACCTGATCAAAGTCGAGTCGCGCATGGTTGCTTTTTTATTTCAGGAATCCTTTAAGGAGCAATGCGTTCAGGGATGTTATGCACAGATTACCAAGCAAGAAGAGTTGCGATGTATTGAGAGCAAAATAGTTAATTCGCTCGTGGAGATACGTTCGTTGAAGCCGACAAGCTGGTACCGTCTCAGTTTCTACAGCTGCAAGAAGAAAGTTTTTTATGGTCAAAAAGATTTCGAAACGCTGGCAGATCGTAAGTATGAGAAATGCTTGAGTCTTTTCTTTAGTCCATAAGAAACAAAAAACTTTTTTTTGACTTTGCATTTTTTGTTTGTAAATTTCTGTTCTAAGAACATCTAAGTTCGCAAAAAATATTTAAAATTCAAGAAATTAAAAAAAAATGCTGCCCCAGAGGTCCTGGTTTCAAATCCCGGCTATACGATGGGTCTAAGCTTTCACCTTTCTTCATTTATTTACTTATTTCTAATCAACTGAAATTAAAAATTCATCAACAATTACGATTGAAAAATTGTAGTTGGTGGTAGAGAAATTTTCTTAGAGGGATAGGACAGTATCTTGAACATCCTAGCCTTATTTCACTTGAATACAGCGTCTTTTCCACTCATCAATCACTTAATTTTCAAACCGAGGCAAACTCGACTGAATAGGTGTAACACTTGAAATTTTTGGTGAAAAAAAAATAACTATTCACGATGCGGTTTTGAAGGGTTTCATCCTACTAAAATTTAATCCAGGAGAAAATGATTTTGATGCGAATGTCATTAACAAACGGTTCTGTGCGAAATAATTCGTTGATAAATTCGTAAAACATACTTTTGACCACTTCTTGGAATCCAGTAGGTTAAACCTTTTTTTTATAAAATTAAAATAACCTCAGAAACTGGTTCATCAATAAAAAAAAACGACAACTTCTTATTTAGCACCCGGCACAATCAGCAATCAGCGAGTCACAAAACAGAATGGCTTGAAATTGAGCTGGGATCCGCCTGTACATCCCAACGGCAAAATACATCATTACAACATTCTCTGGAAGATCGACAACGTGACGCACGAGGCAAACGTATTTGAGTGCAGTGTTTGTTTTTATAAGGTGATTACTTTTCCAAATAACAGTTAAAATGTTCGCTAAAAATTATCTCTTTTTGTTTTTTTTAAGTTTCCGCATGTTTCTGAGTCAGCAAAAATAAACATAACAGTACGTGTTGTGGGCGAAAATGGTATTGGTGCTCCAATTTACATCGATTTGCGCAACGTACGGGCGCTTGAGACCGAACCATCATCACAGTCTGAGGTGTACAGTGGCATCGCTATTGGAGCTCTGCTCTCAGCGCTCTGTGTATTTTTCTTTGCACTACTGATTGTATGTCAACGACGACGTTTTAAATCCCGTCAGTTGGTAACAATGCAGCTGACATCGCAGTCGGAAACACATTTCGGCAACCTTAGCAACACAGGTATACCTGGTGATAGCGCTGGTGCTCTAAGTGGCAGCACGCTACAGCATGAATATCATGAAATGCAGACGCTGATTCCACGCTCTCGCAGCACTATGCCACAATATCTTGACGAAAGTCAACCGAATGAGTATCAAACGACAATCGCCCAGTTGCCAAACGGCAACTTAAACGTACATACCGAACAGGATCTGCCGGTTATTATAGCAGCACAGAGCACACTAGAAACGGCATATGTAGATGATGGCAACCAATCACAAATGCCACTATGCAGCTCAACCCCACGGCCAGTGGGAAAACTAAAAAAGGAAGCCACAAATGTATTAAGAAGTGGCACCAAGCCATATTTTATTCCATTCAAACAATTGCCACAAAATGCAGGTGTCTCCATCGTTTGCGGAGGCGGCACACTGCAAAAACATAGTTCCTCACCTAATTTTCAGAATATCGTGCCAACAACACTGCCGCTGGTTATACCTAGCAACGGCGCCGCCAGCAATGGTCGTCGCAGTGGCAGTCTAAGTAGCAGTAGCGCTAGCAGCAATGGCGCCACACATCGACACTTTTATACGAATTTTCCAAAACATTCCAATTCGAACGACGGTATTTGTTTGCTTGCCGAGGAAGAGTCATCGGCCACCTTGACCCCCACATCCGAAGCGGATGTGACGACGGTACCGATGGTTCTAGCTAACGGTTATACAACATCGTCTCAGGTGAGTCAAATATATGAGAATTTTAAGCAAACTTCAAGAGTTACTGACATTCTACACTGAGCCGGAATCCAGGGTCGTAGCACAAAAGTTTATTATATTTTGAGATTTTCTTTGATACCAAATTTTTTACTTAATTCTTATTATATTGGCTGAGGTTACACAATGCTCGTTTGATTGGCATTCGTTCCATTCATGATACAAAAACAAGGTAGGCTCATTTTAAAATAGATGCTCAATTTTACAACAAAACTGTAAGTGCCACAAACGTTAAACGACAAAAGCAATAACAACTGAGACTCTCAACCGAGTAAAACCGGGTATATCAGCTAGTAAAACATAAAAACTGTTTTGTGTTGGATGTGGCAATCATAGGGGAATGGAGCAAGACCCAACCCGCGAACCATTTAAGCCACTGTTGTAAACTGTCTAAAGTTTCGAAATATGAAATTCAGTAGGAATTTTGCAAGGGATTCATGCAGTCCTTTGGTACCCATTAGAGCCACCCTGTCTGATTTCTAGAATTTTGAAATTAAGGTAACGATACAATCCTGTGGGGTTTTCTTTTCTGACGTCCTTCGGCTCGCTCTCAAGTGTCCTGTTAATAATATTCTACAACTAATGTCCATGAAGTATTCTTTTAAATTTCCTCTACCAGACACTGTTAAGTAACTGTAAGGTCTGAAAATATCGAACAAAAAATATGGATATAAGATCCGATAACGAGCTACCGACCAGAACAAATTTCTCAGTATGGTTGTGACGACTCGAATTAAATTTCTGTTCGTTCGTACGTTTGTCGTTACCATGCGATATCTTATAAAACTCACCGCATACTTATGTATTCCGCAAAGAGCACTATCGTTCGTGTGGGACACAATAAGCAATAAATTTTTGCATATTATAAAATATTATAGCTTGTTTCTTTCACGAACGAGAGTATTCTTTTCGGAATACAAAAAGAGGCTGTAAGTTTGAGAGGAAAAACTCTCGTTTGTTTTGTGATTAACTCATTCTGAGTGTTTTTGTGCGTCATAAAATCACGCCATTTTGAGTGACCTATGTGCTTTAGGTGGCTTGAGGCCGGCTTAGCCACGCCAGAGATAATGAGATTGGAAACTTCAGCAAAAAAGAGATAGTCGTATGCTAAAATGCTGTACTATAATGTATGCAAATACTATAAATGTGTTAGTAAAATTTCATGACAAACTCACCCCTCTCCCTATATTCACCGCTCTCCAGGGAAATTGGGCGCTGGTGAAAATGTCACTTTTTCAGCTAAACCACCACCATTACATATAGGGAAAAACTTACTTACAATTTTTGTTCAAACATTTTCATGCATGTACAAATTAAAACAGAGTTTTGAAAACAAAGATATAGTTGTTGTCAAAGGAAATTAAATTATGTGTTTCTGGGAACAACAATACTTCTCAATAGAACAAGTGTTTTTGTTTTAAATTCAATTTGTTTTAAATCAACAATATTTTTGTCTATTATCAAAGCAACTCCACAAATTAGATTGACAATACTTATAGTAATACTTGACAATACACTTCTGTATTGACAAAATTTCTTTATCGACTATTATTAACAATATTCTTGCTTAGTTAAAAAATTTTTTTGGGTGTAGTACATATTTTTGACAACTATGAGGTGAACTCACATACATAATAGGTCTGTTTCCGTACGCACTTCAAGTTACTTGAAGTTGCTTGAAGGCGTTTCTTTACACATTTTTCGAGCTCGAGAGAGAAGAAGAACAAGCAGAATGCCACTCTCTCGAGCCTCGAAACTAGCTTGAACCATGGTGTAATTAACAAGGTGATCGTGACGTTTACTAATTTCCCTACGGTTGTCAAAAAATGTTGAGAAAGTAAGAAAAAAAGAGACAAGCTGCGGAAAAGTGTCAAATTTGCTTGCACTCAATAAAAAATTGTAATAGATTGTTTGCAACTTTTGCTTGGAATTTACGAACAGCTGTTTTTGACAAGAGAGGGTAAAATTTTTTTGAGATAAGCTAAAAATTCACGATCACCTTGTTAATTACACCATGGCTTGAACTTTGCTTGAACAATTTTTTCGAGCATCAAGAAGAACAAGAAAATGTCAAATTGGTGTAAATAAATTTGGCGCTGCTTACGTTTATAGGCAATCAGCTGTTTTTGTGCTTGAAACTCGCTAGAAATCGTTTCCGTACTTTTTTGCAAATTCTCTCATTTTGACAGATAATTTAATTACTCTCACATATTGAACTTTACTCGAACTTTTCTTGAACTTTGTACGGAAACAGACCTAATATGTGATTGCATAAAAAATTGAAGAACAAGCATTTTTATCTGTCAAAATCAACATAATTCACAAGAGAAACGAAGTTTTCCATCTCATTATCTCTGGCCACGCTTTAATTTTTCTGTTCGGGCCAGGGGCGGTACAGTATCTTCCTAATTTTACATTCTAGCTCGCCGGGGTGGTGCACAATTGGGGAATGTTATTGTGTCGTTATATTAAGGGTAATAGTAAAATCAAGAGTAATAGTATTATTAAGTTTTATGTTGAACTTTTTAGTTACCTTTTTTATTTAAAAAAAGAGATTATATAGTACGTAAAAGGTTATAAAAAAAATATAAAATTATGAAATAAAATAATTATACTTTAAAAATCGCTCATTTGAACCACCGTCACTTATCTACTCATATTCGTTTCAGAAATCACCACTTATTCCATCAAATTCGTTAAATACTCAGGAAGACGGTAGCTTACAATTGCCGTCATCGAATGCTGGAACCAACATTAACACCAGCAACAACAGCACCGCCAAACCAAACATTAACAAAAATTATAACCATAATAGTAATAAAAACTCCACAAAAAAACGAACAAATGAACCAAGTCAACCACTTTCAATTCCACTGCCTAGTGCATCAATAGTTCCTACAATGAGCTCAACAGCAGCAACTGCCACAGCAGTGTCCTCGACAGCAATCAACAGAGTATCAACAAATTCTGCCAAAACTAACACGCCCACCAACACTAAACTGTGGGCTACAACAACAGCTCCAACAAATAATCTGCATCGTCGCCCTAACGTCGATCCCAACGGTTGAGCGTTGAGCATTTCGTGGCGTTACTCCTTTACAGAGCAATAAGTTACAGTTACATTCCACTAATTGAGTTGTATATTTTATAAATGTAGGCTCAATGTTACATACACGTTCGTTTGTATTTCTTAAGGTATAAATTTATCTATTTAAACAACAACAATCGTTTTATAGATTTCGTTTTAAATAACCGAGGCTAAAATCAATTCAGTTTTATTTATGTACATCATTTTATTTTATATCCTCTTCTATAATAGATACATTCTATTTTTATTATTTTTTTTTGTTTAATATCAAATAATTTATATGAGAACAAGTAGTTTTTACATACACACATAGCACATAAAAAAATGTGCATCAAAATAGTCATAGACCTTCACACACTACCACAATACCAATGCAATCCATATTCCACTCACACACACACACACACACAAACTCACTCACACCCCTTATAATGGTATAATTTATGGTTAATTAAAAAAAATAACTTTCAAATAAACAACAAAATCCACAAAAAAAAAATAGCTTAAAAAACTGCAAAGTACCTGACAGAAAATCTTATCCAGTTCATAAGATACACATTATTTTAGAACGTCTATCTCAGCATTTTTAAGAAAAAACTTGTTGTATTTAATAAACAAACTGATTTTTGAAGATAGCAGTAATACATACTTTTCACTGAAGTTAAGTATGCAGGGTATGTTTGCTCTTTCGCTGTAGCCAATGTAAGAAGATCCTTTATTTTTGGTAACCAAAACCAATTTTAGAATATTGCACCTATAAAATGCTGGGATGGTGTGTAAATTTTTTAATATTATCAAGTTAAGTTTATAACTATAATTTTAAGAAAAAACTTTTTGTCTAAAGCATTATACTTGACTTGGCTGAAATTGTCAGTTTTATATTTACCTCTTTAGACTTTTTTTTTTCTTAATTTAGCCTTTTTAATTTCTTAGAATTAATCGGTAATTCCTACTCAAAAAACGAACACTCTTATTGCTTGAGTGAACGATGCTTTCAATGCAAAGACCACAAAGGCCTCGAGTGTTTTATACAAGAGTCACATAAATTTTAGCCATATTCATACGGTCATAATTGAAAAGAGATCGACTAAAAAGTAAATTTAAATCGTCAATCAGATATTTAATTCAAGCACTTCTACGGAAGTGAAACAACCGCTGTGAAAACTAAGGAACCCACATACCCAGGAGTCCAAGAAATGTTTATTCTCTTGGCTCATCGTCATACTAAAGTTTGCTCGAAATTATTATCATTGGCCCATCCAAGACAAGACACCTGATGAATCAGATAATGTTAGAACTTGTAATAATTACGTAATTCCATATTTGTGAGATATACAAAAAAGCAGGGTTTAAATTGCTTTCAGCAAAACAGCAAAAGCAACGATAATTTTGCTGCGTAGTGCTACCTAAAGTTTTTAAAGACAAGCATATGCTGCTCATTTTGCTTTGCTTTCTGAATCTTCGAAAGGCTAAGCAAAAGCAGCAGCACTAAAAAGAATTTGTTTTGCTGCGTAGTGCTACGAAAGCATAAGAATTTATTTTAGTGCTTTGATTTTCATTTTGCTTTTCTAATTTGTCGCAGCACTACGAAAGCAACAATTATGTTGCTTTTTAGTGCTGCTGCTTTTGCTTAGCCTTTCGAAGATTTAGAAAGCAAAGCAAAATGAGCAGAATTTTGTTTGAGATATTGCTTTCTGCTTTGGCTGTTGCTGTTTGATTTTCAATAAGCACAGCAAAGTAAAAGCAAAAGCAATTGAACGTTTTCAAGTTTTTTAAACACTGCAAAAAAGTTGTTTGAGAAACCACAATATCTGTTTATATATTGATATTTAATATTTTTGACATGGTATTCGGTTCAGGCAGGTGTAAACTTTAATCTTAAATTGCTTTATCAATTCCATATTCATATCCATATTCAGTGAAGTCATCAGAATCTTGACTGAGAAGGTTTATAAATATATATTGACTTCTGCGTTATAATTTTATCCAATAAGAGTCCCTTAAAAACAAAAATTTTTCCATAAAATTGAACTTGGTTAAAATATTGAAATATTGAGTATTTATACTTAAATCCATTTATCTCTTTTGAAAAATGCTTCGGCCATAGACCTATTTCCGTTCTCGGGCAACTAGAAAAAGTACTTTGAGCACGTATAGACCCACTTGAGCGAATAGCTTCATAGAATTTATAAATCAAAATTGTCTATTGAATTTTAGTACGCATATTATCCTCAAATTTTAAATAACCGAGTATTTTTATTAAGATGTATAAATTGTTCTCATAAGAATAACTCATAAATTTCAAGCAAATAACTAAATATTTTCTGTTGTAAAAGTCTGTGAAAACAGCTGTTGGGATTGATAGACTCAACACATTGCAAACGACAACAACATGACGAGACTTACCGCCACTTTATGTATTCTGAAAAGAGCACTATCGTTCGTGTGGGGCACAATAAGCAATACATTTTTTCATATCAAAACCTATTGTTGCTCGTTTCTTTCACGAACGAGAGAGCACTTTTCGGAATACATAAAGATGCGGTTAGTTGAGGGAGAATATATTCATATCATTGGAAACTTGATTATTTTGATCGCGACAGCGACGAGCAAAAATACTACCAAAATGTAGATCCAAGCCGACGACAGCAACATTGTTGCAAGGAAGCCATGTCGTTGCAACATAACCTCGAATGAATTCTCCAAAGGAACGGCATATTTAAAAACAAATTTGAAAAAATTTTCTATTGAAAGCGACAGCGACAGTGAAAAATACTACCAAAATGTGGACAAGCCCTGGGAAAATGAGTCAATTTCATGCATATTGCCCTTCAAATCAATTAGAAATACAGTAGAATCTCACAAATTAGAACCACTTTGTTCCACGGGTGGTTCTAATTTCTAAAATGTTTTAATTTCTGGACGTTTTCTTTTTCACAGAAATTTAAAAGATAAGAATGAAACTGGTTAAAAAAAATGTACGTTAATACAAAAGAATTTTTATTTATTAATATTTAATGGTTTTTTTTAACATAAAACTAATATAATTCTCCTTTTTATATATATATCAATAAGCAAAGATCACTTATGAATTTAATAAAAAAAAATGGCCAGTTTCTTTTCTTCGGTTCTAATTTCAGTGCGTTCAATATTGAAATGGCAGGTGGGGCATTTCATGTGAAGCGGACAACGAAAAAGAGTAAGGTTCTAAAATTCGTTCATATTGGGCATATTTGTAACAATAATACATAATTAATATTATTTAAATATAAGCAACGTTTTAATAAGTTTTTATATCACCGATAGGCTTTAAGAAGCGACAGGTATCACGCTCAGAGTGACATGTACGTACTCTAATTGATTTATCTCTTAAACTAATTTAGATCCCATTCTGCAATTTTTATGGTAAAATTTATAAATGTTAAACTTGATTTTGCCGTGAAAAAAATTGAAATTAAAATTGTCAAAATTATAAAAAAAAGTATTTGAAATACTTACTTCCGGTTTAAAACTGGAAAAAAAATTAAAATTAAAAACTGATTAAAAAATCAAAAAGAGCAGTAAATTTCCTATAAAAAAAATTATATTCTTTATTTTAAAAAAATTTACTTCAATATGAAAATAAAATTAAAAAAAACCCTTCCGTCAATCTGGTGAATTCTATAGAATCTCATATCTTAACGGCTAAACCTCAAATCAAAAAAATATTATGTTAACACGTTCATATACCCTAGAAGTACAAATATGGCCAATATGAACGAATTTCAGAACCTTACTTTTTTTTCGTTGTCCGCTTCACATGGAATGCCAAAGGTTCTAATTTCTGGACAGTTCGAATTTGTGAGAGTGTACTGTATATCCAAATCGACAACAGCAACATTGTTGCAAGGACGCCATCTCGTTGTCCATGAATTTCGTTGTCCACATAACCATGAATTTCTTCTCCATAAGAAAAGCACTTTAAAAACAAATTTGAAAATAATTTTATACTGAAAGCGACAGCGACGATGGCAAATGCTTCCCGAAATGTAGACAAGCCCTGGGAAAATGAGTAAATTTCATGCATGTTGCCCTCCAAATTAAAAATTGATTCACACCGATGACGGTAACAATGTTGCGATGAAGCCATGTCGTTGCGACATAACCACAATTTCTTCTCCATAAGAGGATGAGATGTGGTTATGTTGCTGTCGTTATCGTTTCCGTACTTTTTGATAAATGTTCTCTTTTTAAAAGTTAATAAAATTACTCTCACAGTCAGTGGCAGATCGACATACGGGCGAAAAGGGCTTTAGTCCCCCCCTTTGAGAATTTTTTATATGGAAAAAAAATGAGAAAAGTCCAAAATAACGTTTCAGCCCCCCTTTGGCATACAAAAGTGTAGTTTCAGCCCCCCTTCTTTGGCGAATCCTAGATCCGCCACTGCTCACATTTGGAATCTTGAACAACTCAACATCTCATAGATGAGTTCCAGGAATTTGTATGGGTTCTTTAAATTTTTTCAATAAAAACGGTTATTTTTTTGACAAATGTTTCACTGGGGTTATATAAGACTTTATGGAACATATTAATTTAAATGGGTTCTATGGATTACTTAGATAAATATCGATTTTTTGAGCCTTGTGGCCTTCTTGGACAATAACCGTTGTTTCTAAGGGCAATACTTTCCTTATGGATAATCTGGTTTTGTGAACTCTTTGGTAAAAAAATCTATGATTATTAGTCAAACAGGTTCCACTGGGCTTATATATGGAAAAAGTTAATTTATTGGATTTGTTTTGGGCTTTCTTGACTCTTTGGACAAGAATACAACACTGGGCTTACAACAAAAAATCAGTCAAATACACTAAGGGAAATAACGCATATTAACATTATCCACGCCTGAGTATATATTCCATTTAAATATTTACGTGGACAAATCAAATATTTTCCTTACAACTCGTTTTTTTCCGTATTTAAATTTTATTTATGCCACACACTGACACACATATTCCATACAGCTGCCAAGCAGCCGCCAAGCAGCAGCAGCATCGCACTCTGTTCCTGTGCGTTGAGTTTCTTCGTACCAGCAGTTGAAGGTCTTATAGTTCTCATTTAGTTAATATTCCAAGGGTAATATATCGTGAATATTTGGCAAATATGATTTGTGAGTGCGGTGGTGAGTGCGAAGCATGATGAATTCATGTAAGGTGTAGTGACAACTCGGTATTTTCTGAAGAATGGCACTCCACTCTACATGATTTCATCATGCATCGCACTCACCACCGTACTCAAAAATAATATTTTCACAAAAAGAAAATAAAATATAATACTAAATTGCGTTTGATATGGACGCAGCTCGTGGGAAATATTCAAATAAATTGTTTTTCAATTTCAATATTTTTATATAAATTTTCCTTAAATGCGATAGTTTTATTTTCAAATAGTAAATATTTGAAAGATATTTAAATATATTCTTGCATAATTTTAATATATTTTTTATTAATTTTGTTTAAATATTTTAATATTTTATTTAATTAAAAAAGTATTTAAATAAATTTTAAATATTTACGTGGTCGATTTAAATAAATGCGTTATTGGTGCAAAAATGACTCGCTTTCTGGATAAATTAAAAAAGTTTTTGGATAAATTTAATATTTTTTTCCCTTAGTGTAGGTTCCACTGGGTTTATCTATAGAACTAGTTGGATTATTAGAAATTGTATTCTCATTATAAATTCTAATTTATCCTTGGGTAAAAATGTCTGGTTATCAGTGAAATAGGTTCTTCTGGGATTGTATATGGAACTTATTGGATTATTGCATTTTTTTTTTAGGTTTTGTGAACTCCTTGAAGAAAAACCATAAAGTACAAAAAGTTCCAAAGATCCAACTAGTTTAATAGATAAGCTTAGTGGAACCTATTAGCCGTTTCAAAATAAATTTAGATTAGAATTAAATAGAATTTCAAATGCGGCAACTACCGCGACTGAATGGTGACTACCACGAGCCAACGGACTGCACCGACTGTTGTCTAACTGACTATCTCTACACCATTTTACATAAAATATATATCATTCAAGTGGAACCAAGAAGTTTACATAAATCATAAAAGTCGAAAGCCTTAGTTTGGGAGCTTAATATTTTTGCACTGCCCATGATCATCAAGTATCATCTGAGCTATAGTTCATGAGCACGTACGTTTTGGAAGGTACACGGAATGACATCTCAAGTTACACTAAGAGGTACGGTCGTCAACGAGAGCGACAAAATATTTAATAGGGTAATCGTCCGGGAGCACTTACGAATTATATACTTGTACAGTTATAAAGTTTGATAAACATATCAAAGGTGTAACATTCGTTGTCCAAACTTGATCATTATTAGTAGTAGTATGTCTGATAATTAAAACACCCGTTCTGAATTTTAAAAATTTTTTTTTTTTTTTTTTTGAGAAACACTTAGAGAAACACCTGTTCTCCGCTACTGTCAAGTTAATGTGAGTTAACACAATTTTAAAATTTTAGTAACTTTGAATTTCCCTTTTATTTGTTCTTTTTTTTATATGACTGTAATTCTCAATTCTTTTCACATGGCTAAATAAATCCACAAAATTAATTTGTTAAAAAAACCATGTTATTCTTTTTATATTGTTTGTTTATCATCTAGTGCAAGCTAATGTTTGCCTTACACACTTGGCCTTAGATCTTTGACTTACCTGTACTTTTTTCTATGTTTAAAAGAAAACATAATTTTTTAAATATTACTAAGAAATTTTCTTTTATTAATTTATTATTTATTTTATTCTTGTATCAAATTTCGTTAATAAACTCATTTTAATTTTTATTTTTATGTTTGAATTAAATTTAATTTTTTATACTGCTTTTCTCTTACATATATAAATCTTAAGTCTAAAAATATAAACTTATTCAGATATTCACTTCAGAATTAATTTCAAAATTGATGCAGAGTTATTATTGAAATGTGAACTGAGAATTATTGTTGAAACTGCTTCAATATCCTCGAAACTAGAAATATAAAAATAAATTGCAACTTATGTTTAGGGAATTTCGATGTAGTCCTTAAAATAATAATTCCTAAGCAAGCTAAATTTTAGTGCAAAAAAAAAAAAAAAAAAAATTGAAAAAAAACACTTCATGTTTTTATCAATTTTAATTTTAATTTTGGAACTCAATTTTGTCGTCTAGTTAAGAGTTACAGATATAAAAAAACACAGCAACAACCATTGTAAAACCTGCATTTGTGTACCTTGTCCGCGAACAAAATGAAAACGAAAACCTGCAAAAAAATTTTAATAAAATAAGCAAATAAATCCCTACAAATGCTAAATTGTAAATAGTCGAAATATCATATTTAAAACATACATACAAACATACATATATATATATGTATATATGTCGTCAACAAATTTATATGTGTTCAATGTTGAAAATGATCAATGCAAAAATCATTCATTCCATAAACATATGTGTGTGTGCATATACTATATATTCCGGTGTCAGTTATAAGTGCAATAAAATAATTCCATTCAAAAGAAAAAACAAATAGCTTTAAGAACCGCATTTAAAAACAAACAAAAACAAAGAAAAAAGAAAAACAACAATAGTACCTTTACAAATACAACCTTCAATTTGTGTTCATTTTTTCCCAATACATATGTTTTCATATATTTTCGTTGTAGGTTTTTTATTGTTTATAAACGATGCTTAATCCTAAAATTTTCTCTCAATTTCCACAATAGTCAATAGTCAATCATAATAATCTTGCTTTCACATACACTGCATCAAACAATTGCACATATGGCAGATCACTTCGCATTATTTTTTTACGTAAAATCATTCTTACCTAAGCTTCTTTCATTATTTCAGTACTAAAAAAAACATTTCCCCCCTGTATTAACAAAATTATAAAGACTATTTCAGAAAACTTATCAATTTACAAAGACAAAATTGTGTTCCGCAGAGACCAAAACAAAAATATTTATTTAATACATACAAACTTTTGTATTTCTTCATAAAATGTGTAAAAAGAAAAGACAGCAAAACATTCCAAATGAATTAAAAACATTTATATATACTAAGTTTAATAAATACATATAATTGAATCTATATAGTAGCGTATAAAGTATTTAAGAGAAAAGAAGAGCAACTTAACAGTGGGAAGAAAAACGCGATAATAGATCTTA
Organism: Pherbina coryleti; assembly: GCA_943735915.1. Taxonomy (NCBI): domain Eukaryota; kingdom Metazoa; phylum Arthropoda; class Insecta; order Diptera; family Sciomyzidae; genus Pherbina; species Pherbina coryleti. Next base: position 75,816,218 of record OX030949.1, on the reverse strand, counting down.
AAACAAGAGGATGTGATAAATATACGAGCATGCTGTAAAAAATATATATATAAGAAATAAAAAAATCTTTGTATGTGTGGCATAAACAATAAAAAAAAAATTAATAGTATAGCACACTTTTTACGGTAATTTTGTAGAAATTTTTTGATGCTTTTTGTACCGCATCATCTATGTATGTCCAAAAAATTAATTGTATACTTGTTTTTTATTTTGAGTGTTGATTGGTAAAGGTTGTTCCATCTAATATTATCTTTTTCTGTTATCTTTCATAAATTTGTTTTTGCATTTTGTATGTTGTAGCTTAAAAAAGAAGTTAGTTTCTTCAATTATTTACAAACTTTACTTGGCTGTATAGTACCTATTGGAAAATATAAGCTTTTTGTTATTTTAACTTCAATACTTCTTCTTACTGTCTTTTATCTTACTATCTTTTCAACTTTGTTTAAAAATTTTAATTAAAAAAAAAAAATACGAAAATAAAAGAAGCTCTCGCAAATTTATGAGAATTAAAAATTTTTATACCAATAAAAAAAAACAAAGGAAAAAAAAAACAAAGACAAATGTGTTAAAAAAAAAAGTTAAAATTAAGTTTTATGTAAAGCAAAAGAATAATGTTTTTAAAAGAAATAAAGAAGAATATAAATACCTGGATATGAGATGCAAATTTATTATTTAAATATGTACTTCCAATTAAATACTTTAATTAATGATTACAATAGATATTTTACTTCTGTGAAGATAGCCCAAAATCTTCAGTCCAACTTTTTGCTCAATTCGTCGCAAAAAATATTTAATGCTGAATTCGCCGCAATGAAAAATAAAGGTATTTGATAAATTTTTTACAAAAGAATGCAATTTAAAACACAAATTAGTCTCATCATCAACAAATTGCTATCAATCGTCCTTCATACTGTAAAATAGCCTAGAAGGGAAAAAGTTAAGTAATGAAAATGTTATGAGAGGACAAAGCTCTAAAAGTCAAAATTGCTTACAATCAATTTTGAGAACAATTTTGATTTTATTTTATGTTTGGTCGCGTTGGATTTTTTAGATGGTTTTCGGGTCTTTTTTCTTTTATATTGCTACGAGTACTAGTTCGTTATTGTTTTAATCGTTGTTGTGTTTATGTTTTTAAGTTCCTTTATGTTTTCAATTACGTATTAGGTTGATGTTTACATCTTTTGTTATGGAACTTTACTACACTAAGAGAAAAAAACATTAAATTTATCCAAAAAATTTTTTAATTTATCCAAAAAGCGAGTAATTTTTGCACCAATAACGCATTTGCATAAATCGACTACGTCAATATTTAAAATTTATTTGAATACTGTTTTAATTAAATAAAATATTTAAATATTTAAACAGAATTAATAAAAAATATATTAGAATTATGCACGAATTTTTTAAAATATCTTCCAAATATTTACTATTTGAAAATAAAACTATCGCATTTAAAGAAAATTTATGTATGTAAAAATATTGAATTTAAAAAACAACATATTTAAATTGAATATTGCGTCCATACATTCTCTGTTTCACTTTTTTTGTTGGTGCCCTAATAGAGGTGTTCGAAAATATTAAGGAAAGCGGGATACTATTCAAAAATTATCTGGCCATCGTCCAGATTCTTCTTTGTTTGCCAGGAAAAAACACGTATAGAACGAGTATTTTTGTTGATGAATGCCTAATGAACATCAAAAAATCTTCACTTAAAGGTGACCTATAGCGCGCAATGCTTATTGTAAAATTAAATATTGGTAATTGTGAAAATTTTTACGATATTCTTCTACAAAATCCAGATTTAATAAAAAAAAACTTTTATACAAAAAAAACCGACTTCAAAATCACTACAAAGTAAAAACTAATTTTAAATAACTTTTCCCATTAATTTCTTGGTCAAATTTTAAAAGTTATTTTTATGTATTATAATATTGGAAATCTTATCATTTTCATTTTTTCTATTTTGTTTTATTATCATCAATATTATTTGCTTTATGTACATTAGAGTGACCGCAACTTATATGGGGCAAAAAAAAAGTCGGAATCTTGTTCGTCTTAACCCCACAAAACGAATCCCCTTTCCAGATATTGGGATAGCCAAAATTTGAGCCCGATTAAACGACGGTAACACGTGCCGCTCGTCGCTCAAAATTTGAAAAAAACGAATTTTTTGGCCAAAAAGTTGACGTATTGAGCCATAACTCGAGAACGGTAAATAATAAAAACACGCACGATATCACAAAAGATAGCTTATTTTGTTCTTCAAAATTTATGTTATGAACAAAATTGTTGTAACTCTGAGTCAAACCGAGTTACGGCAGCCTTTAGCTCCGAAAACGTGACCTGGTGCCACCAGGAGCATACTTCATATATTATGTTATTATGTGATAAATTTTTAATTTTATTTTATTTATTTAATTTTTATTTTATTTTTATTTTTAATTAATTTATTTAATTTTTATTTTATTTTTATTTTTATTTAAATATATAGAAATCAATTTACCTAGACTCTGAAATGGCATCCACATCAGGTGTACAAAGCCGGACCAAGGATAAAATATTTCTTGTTGGCTTTCCCATTCACCAGATCACAGGTTGTAAACTACCCTCAAATCGACAAGTTTTGTGTGCTTTATTTTATAATTTACGTACTGTAAAATTAACTCTAAGAGAATCAGCACAACTTACTATACGAGAGGTGTTAATTTTTTGGCAGAAAGCTCGAATCCCGGCTAAAGATGAGCAAAATGCAATAACAAAGCTTGAAAAACTTCACGTCGAGTGGAGAATTCTTCAAAAAGACAGGAAGAAAACATCGGAAACGATCAAAAACAAATTTAAACAGTTTCTTGAAAAGTTAGACGATCTTTTTGATATTGCTCATCAAGATGCCTTGACTCTGATGAAATCGGAAGTAGATAAGGCTTTTCTCGTGAAACAGAGGCAGAAGGGCCGTCCAGGTTGCATGTCTGGAGTAGATCGCAAGTTATCTAGAGCTGAAGAAATCAAGGCGCAAAAGGAACTTGAAAGAATTAACCGACAAATCCAAGAAGAATATTTTGATATTGGTGAGTTTTTAATATTATTTTCTTGACGCTTCTTAGGGACGGATGATGAGTACAATTACGGAGAAGAAGAAGACACTCAAGAGGACATCATCTACCAGGAGCTTGAAAACTTGGAGGCAATGGACATCCCGGAAGAAGCTGCAGAAGATCTAGGTCCATCTGATAGAAAAAGGATGAAAGTTTCATATGCAAGAGGCGTTCACGAGATTTTAAACATGAAATTGTCAATGTTGTTAGATTGGTGTAAGGTATCCGACAGAAATGCCAGTAGAATTTTAATAGCTACACTAGAGGCACTTAACCTTGACCCTCTTAAGTACAAAGTCTCCAAAACTTTCTTACATACTAGAAGGAAAATGTTCAGAGAACAGTATACTAAAAATATTTTAGATAAAGTAAACATTCCAGAAAAAGAGGCCGTGGTTGTCCATTGGGACGGTAAACTTTTACCGGGCGTTTTAAAAAATGAGCAATGTGAGCGAATAGCTATTGCTATTTCATACGGCGGTAAGGAACAACTGCTGGGAGTTCCTGTAACAGAAAACAGCTCAGGAGAGGAGCAAGCACTTGCCGTATATGAATGCCTACAGCAATTGGGTCTTCCCAACACCGTCAAGGCGATGTGCTTTGATACTACAGCATCCAACACTGGAAGATTTAAAGGAGCATGCGTCATATTGCAGCAAATATTAGGAAGAGAATTACTGCACCTAGCTTGCCGTCACCATATCTTGGAAATTATGTTAAGAAGCGTATTCGACACAAAAATGGGTTCAACCACGGGACCTCATCCAGACATTTTCAAAAGATTTCTCCTTGCGTGGCCCAAGATAGACAAACAAAAATATGACACAGGTATTAGTGACAATCTAATACAAAAGCAGCTATCTCCAGAATTAATTGCACATGTTACTGCTGAATTCAAAAAGAAATTAACTGAGAACCATCCAAGAGATGACTACAAGGAGCTGTTGCAGTTGGTTCTCGTATTTGTAGGATCACTAGACGGCAATGTTGTGGGTTTTAGAACTCCAGGCGCCATTCATCACGCCAGATGGATGGCAAAGGCTATTTACTGCTTTAAAATATTTATTTTTCGGCGCCAATTTAAGATGTCTAGAGGAGAAGAAAGTTCTGTAAGTGCTATTGCTGTTTTTCTAGTTAAAATTTACTGTAAAGCTTGGTTCAATGCTCCAAAAGCTCATCTAGCGCCAAAGCAAGATTTAGACATTTTGCGTAGTCTATTAGACTATAAAGAATGTGACAACGACATCGCAGAAATAGCACTCACTAAATTTTCGAATCATTTGTGGTATTTGAATACAGAGTTGGTTGGATTGTCGTTCTTTGATCCCACCATTACAGACGATGAAAAGTTATTAATGGCTAATAAATTGCTCAGTAGCACAGATGAACCATCAGAGCAAGCTAGGGTTGTAAATCCAAAAGTTAGGAAAGAAAAGTTAGAAGAGTTGGTTGATGGAGGATTAATTTATTTACTTTCCAAAGAAACGTTTAATTTTTTTGACCGATTTAATATAAAAATAGATTTTCTTAGACAAAATCCAAACACCTGGCCTCAAAATAATAACTTCCAAGAAGGATTGAAAATTGTCAAAACATTAAAAGTAGTAAATGATATGGCTGAGCGTGGTATTAAATTAATAACTGACTTCAACGACCTTCTGACAAAAGATGAAGAACAAAAGCAATATGTCCTGCAAGTTGTAAGCAAATGCCGGGCATTGTATCCCGACGTTTCAAAAAGTACTTTAACAAAAGCTCTAAAATAAATTGGATAACTATGTAATATTATCGAATATATCCCTGATTTTTATATATTAAAATAAAAATGTTCTTGAATTTAACTGTATTACTTGTGTTTTTTATTACATTTCTACTTTAAACTCAAAAATATACCAAAAAAATTAAAAATTTATCACATAATAACATAATATATGAAGTATGCTCCTGGTGGCACCAGGTCACGTTTTCGGAGCTAAAGGCTGCCGTAACTCGGTTTGACTCAGAGTTACAACAATTTTGTCCATAACATAAATTTTGAAGAACAAATTAAGCTATCTTTTGTGATATCGTGCGTGTTTTTATTATTTACCGTTCTCGAGTTATGGCTCAATACGTCAACTTTTTGGCCAAAATATTCGTTTTTTTCAAATTTTGAGCGACGAGCGGCACGTGTTACCGTCGTTTAATCGGGCTCAAATTTTGGCGATCCCAATATCTGGAAAGGGGATTCGTTTTGTGGGGTTAAGACGAACAAGATCCCGACATTGATTTTTTGCGGTCACTCTACATTGTACATAAAAGCTTTGGAGTCGGCGCTTATCTTACTAAGTCGAAATCTTTTTATTTTTGTTTTTTCTAATTTGTTTTATTATCATAAAAATATTACTAACTTTATGAATATAAAAGCTTTTTCGCGATTTTTTTCTTTCAATTAGTAATTGTTGAGTACGCTGAATGTAGCCAATGTGTTCCATGCATTATTTGTGCAGCTTTTACACACTATGTCATATTCAATATGAGCTTTACAAGCTCACCGAAACCAGTATAGTGATAATGTTTATGTGTACTAAGCTTTTAAAATTACTACAGTGTCACCAAGGCAGCATAGCATCAAATAAAAAAGTTTAAAATAGTGCAGAGATGGTAAAAGATTATGATTGTGTGTCAAAGATTAGCGCCGACTCCAAAGCTTTATTGTTCATAAAGCAATTAATATATTGATGATAATAAAACAAAATAGAAAAAATGAAAATGATAAGATTTCCAATATTATAATACATAAAAATAACTTTTAAAATTTGACCAAGAAATTAATGGGAAAAGTTATTTAAAATGATTTTTTACTTTGTAGTGATTTTGAAGTCGGTTTTTTTTTTGTAAAGAAGTTTTTATTTCTTCCTTTTTAGAGAATATTCAAAATTTTATGTAATAGTATTCTTGAGTAAAATTTCAAACATGACACTTTGTTCTTAAAAAATTTGTTTTATTAATTCTTGAAAGTTTGTTGGGTATTTTCCATTTCTGTCTCTTTACAATTTTTATTAAAGTGCCACGCCCTTTCTCTAATCCCGCCCACTTTATTAACCGTAATGATTCTACCTAGCCCTGTGCCAAATTTCAGTTCCCAAGTATCAATGTTAACCGATATATAATAATTTCCTTAAAGTGCCACACCCTATGTACAATCCCGCCCAATTTTGTAATGATTCTACCTACCCACCTACCTGAATACCAAATATTAGTATCCTAGAGTCAATATTAACTAAGATATAGTATTTTTATAATATTTCCACACCCCCTTGTTGAATAACGCCCACTTTTTTTACTGTAATTTGTAATAACTATGCCTACCCATGTACTAAATTTCAGCACTCTATTGTCAATATCAACTGAGATATAGTATTTTAATAATATTGCCACGCCCTTTTGTTGAATAGCGCTCGAATAGCAACATTCGATATATAGTGTGTTTCTAATATTGCCACACCCCTTTGTCGAATAACGCCCACTTTCTTTACAGTAATTTTTAAAAATTGTGTCTACCCCTGTACTAAATTTCAGTAGCTTAGTGTCAATACTATTCGAGATACAGTGTTTTTCTTATATGACCACACCCCTTTGTCAAAAACCGCCCACTTTATTGACCGTAATTTGTAATAGTGCTGCCTATTCCAGTATATTTACTGTAAATTTCAGTACACTAGTGCCAATATTAACTGAAATACAGTGTTTTTCTAATATTGACATGCCCCTTTGTCGAATATCGCCCACTTTTTTAAAAAAGGACCTCCGCGTTCTTGATATCTATCTGTTGACAAAAAATTACTGAAATCGGGCAAGTGCTTTAGGAGTTATCGATGTACATACATTTAAAAAAAAAAAACAAATGCGGACAAACCAACGAACTTGAGAACCTCCTCCTTTTTGAAGTCGGTTAAAAAATGCCACTCATCTGAAAAATATGATTTTAAAAATATATGAAAATTTCAGTTATATTTGGGTGAATTTCAAAACCAACGGCTTTTCTCTGTCCCTGCTTTTTTCAGCCTTCTCTCTCAAAAAATAATCACAAAAATAAACAAATCAAAATAATGTTGTTATATAAGAACTATATATAAGTAAATAAGGCATTTGGACTTAAGGCAAATTTCATCGTTTAACATTTACAAGCGATTCTTTTCTCCCCTCTCTTATATGTTTCATAGAAAATCATTTGTCCCCACTCTTACCTGCAGTTGTTCAATATAGAAAAAGAAAACGAAAAGAAAGAGAAATAAAAAGAATATGCATTGATTTGCGATGCAAATATAAATATTAAAGAGTTTTTGGTGTTTTTAATTTCTAAAGTATACATAACAGTATTTTTTTGCAAAATTTTTGTTGTCATCGGCCCGTGTCAGGAGTGTTATGTTATACTTTATTTACTCTAATCTCTATTTCAGTTACTGATATGACGTCAAGTGCATAACTGCAAGTAAACACAAGATTTATCGCTTTCAGTTTTACTAAATAAGTGTAATTTCAAAGTGTTTATTTAAATATAATTAGCAGATAATGGTAAGTATAGATTTATATGTCAAGAGTGTTGTCACCGATTTTGCGTTTTTGAATATCGATATTAAAAAAAAAGTGTTTGTAATTAATTGCTTAGTTAGTTTTCAACTGTTTCTTATATTCTGAGCTTTTAATGCAGAATTTTTTCAACTAAACTCTTACAAAATGGTAAAAAGTCCTGAGTGTTGTTTTAACGCCAATGTCTATGCCGCCGAATTATTAAATTTTTTTTATTTTTATTAAAATTTTCAGCCTAAGATAGCTAAATTACCATGGTCTTGGTGCAATTTGGGCACATTTAGATCCAATTTTCGATTTTTTGAAACAAAAAGCTCCAAATGTAACGACAATTTATTTCTATTGAGAAATGAAAAAAAAATAAACAATTTTTTTTTTCAATGCATAGATTTTTATCATAGTGGCGTCCGTGGTGTAGTTGGTTAAAGTGCGTGGCCTCTACGTCAATGAACCCGGGTTCGAATCCCAGCAGCGAAAGAAAATTATTTGAAATAAAATGATTTTTTCTGTACGTCCGCCACCTCTCTGTAGACAATGGCAAACCTCAGAGAGTATTCAAAATGCCATGCAAGGCTTCTTAAGAACAAGAACATTCCGTTCATCGCCGTTCGGAGTCGGCGTTAAGCCTGTAGGTCCATTTCTCGGTCAATTGTGTACAAACTTAATAAGACGCACAACACAATTGATCATAAGAAGCTTGGTCAAAGTCCTTTCAAGGGCTAAAATGACGAATTATTTACTTTTTTTTTTAAACAATAGATTTTTTGACAAAAAATTTATATACGCAACTTGGTTCTTTTTTGAAACATCCCACGGGAAAGGCGCAACAGATGGTGTGGGTGCTGTTCTGAAGCGAACGGCAGATAGTCTTGTTGCCCATGGAATGGATATTATGGATGCTCACCAATTTTACGATGCGCTTAAAGGCAAAGTTAATGTGGAATTGTTTTACGTAAATGCACAACAAATTTCCTGCATTAATAAACAATTGCCTAAAAATTTGAAAACAATACAAGGAACAAGAGATATTCATCAAATAGTTTCATGCTCTCAAGGAACAATAATGCATGAAAATCTCTCTTGCTACTGTGCAAATAATAATTGGTTAAAAGGAAAGTTATGCAATTGCCATGGGTTAAAGACGAAAACTGTAAAAATTGAAGAAAACGCAAAACGAAACCCGTCAAAAAAGATAAGATCTGTTTACAAAGAAGTTTACACAGGTTCGTAGTAGAATTTGTTTTTCGTTTTTTTTATAGACAAAGAAAAAAAAAACATTAAAAATAATTGAGAATAAATGTTTATTTTTGTTATATTATTTATTTTGGTTTCACTGTGTCCAGAGTGTTGCTAATTGTCTTGAGTGTTGTGTTGAACTTTCTATGAAAATTTCTTGCTTAATTAACTCATTTTGAAAATTTATCCAAGAAGAAGGTTGCCTCAGAAATGAGCTTTATTGTAATTCTATTTCTAGTAAAATTATACAATTTCATATGCCAAAATTATGAAACATAGTAACTCTTACTTGAGAAAGTTGTGATTTTTGAGAGAATATTGTGTAATTTTTAAAAAAATAATAAAATATTTACCCAAAACATAAATCAAACAGTTCAAACAGCTCAACAATTTAATTTATTTAAATTTAAGCATATTTTTAGTAGATTTTTATAGTACAACACTCAAGACAAAAATTCTTTGCACTTCTGTAAAAACTTGAAAAAAATTTAATTTAACAGAATTTTTTAAGAAGCGTAACAGTGATTTTGGATTCTACATTAATTTTCATAACAGTGTCCTAGTTGTCATAAAGTTGAACGATATTAAAGTTGAAAAAATTAAAAAGTTTTTCAGCCATATCCATATTTTTTGAAATTTACCCATTTAAGTGCACTGACATACCCTCTGTCCTTCACACTCACACTCCCTATCAACAAGAATGTACCGTCAGTGATTGTTTATTTATACCAATCACTTTTTACGCTGACCACCTCAACGATGAAGAGTATTGATCGAGTAAGCTCAATGATCGAGTTAGATTTAATTTCGAAAAGACCACACAAATCGAATTTCAGAAAAATGTTTTTCGAATTTGGAAAATATGAGGAAAAGTAAAGGTTATATAAGTTGTCTTCTTTACCCAAGAGATAAAAAGCGGACAAACCAACGAACTTGTGAACCTCCTCCTTTTTGAAGTCGGTTAAAAATCAAGTTCGGTTCTGAAAAAGAAAAAACCACATAATCTTGTATATGTTATGGTATATTTGATGAATTTGAATTTATCATGAGACACTCCACAGAAACATCATAAAAGAAAATTAAGAAAAAGCGGACAAACCAACGAACTTGAGAACCTCCTCCTTTTTGAAGTCGGTTAAAAATTACTAAGTACTTTTCCAATTGAAAGCGTTTTTTATTTTCTTAACTTTTAACTTACAAAATATACTCGCAAAGTGAATAAAGTACACTTTCGGCTATGCTTTATAATTACAAAAAATTTCTCTTACAATTATGCGTAATTCTTAATTCTACAAATTTTTTGTCAAAAATAACTTTATATATTTCAATAGGTCATACTTCTGATTATATAACTTTATATGTTTCTATATTATAACAAATTTATTTTTCTCTTTGAAAGTTTTTCAAGATAATTTCTTTATATTGTGTATATTTTGCTCAAGCCCTGATATATGGGTCTTTGGCGTTAATATGGTTTGATTGGTTTACAAATTCCAAAACTAGCAAACAATTTTTTTTTTTATTTCTTACTACATTTTAATGTAATCAATATCTGAATATAGCAAGAAATATCATTGGCTTGGCACACTTCAAGATGATGACCCTGACGACGAAGTGGAATTATCTGAGGCATCCGTTGATGTTGACGAGGAACTAGTGGAACGTTTTCTACGTTTTGCCTTTGACTTCTTCTCGGTAATAATCTCGTAACTTGGCAAAGTGGAGTTACTGGAGTTTGAGGACGTAGATGACGAACTTGTTGACTCTTCAATAACCGCTTCGATTTTTCTGGAGTTTCTGCAAACGAGGTGAAAAAAATAACGAAAAACAAGAACAAAAGTGGACGAGAGCAGAGAAAAAAAGACACATTTTAAAAATGGATTTGATCCTTAAGCGTTGCCAACCTTTTTATTAACCAACTTTTTATCGTTTTTCTCCGCATTTTTGGAGCGCTTTGATTTCTTCACTTCAACAACATCGCTCTCGCTGTCCGAACTGCTCCGCTCACGTTTCGATGACTTTTTGATTTTTTTATCTTTGCGACGTGCTGCAGCGATAACCTTTTCGTTGACCACCTTAGTGGAGTATAAATTTTGTGAACTGGCGGTGGAGTAACCAGTATCCTTGCGTTTGCGCTTTTTGTGTCTAAAAAGAGGAAGGAGCAGATTAAAAGATATTTTGATCAAGCGAATTGAAAATACTTACTTGTCTCTTTTAGCTTTCTTCGTTTGCAAATAATCATCCTCTATATCCCTGGCCCTGTAAAAATATTAAAAACGCCTTAAATTGTTATTTCTGATCATTGAAAAAAATGTATGCAACCTTTTTATTTTTCGCTTCATCTCGGTGCCACCACGCTCAGAGGGTATCACATAAATACTATTAGGATCTTCATCACGACTACGTTTTTTCGACTTGTACTTTAATTTGGCGGCTTCCTTCTGTTCACGTCTATGTTTCCAAAATTCAGCATTGACGACAAACAAACGATAAAGTTGTAATATAATGACCAAAGAGTTTTTACCTACAATAATGATCGTTATTAGTCATAATAATAAATAAAAAAAACCAAACCCACATGTAAAAAACACATTCATGTAGTTAATTATATTGTATTGGAATATAATCAATAGACGAAATGTCAAAAATGGCGCGTCTTGTAGGATGACATTGAGTACAATGCCCCAAACGTCGATGCCGCAGCAACAATTGTTGCAACAATCGGTTGGTGGACTGAAAGTAAAACAACTAAAATAATTTAAACTTAAAAATAAGGGCGACACAACGTACGGTTCTCTTGAATTAGTTCCACCTCCACGCGATCTGCGCGCTCTTGTGGCTGAGAGAACTATAGTGAACTGCATCAGACTCCAGGACCAAATGCCTAGAGTTAGATAGACCAAAAGTGGTATTTGGGCAATGGAGTCATCTTTATATGAATCGAAAAATTCAATTATATCGGCCGCAGTACCTGCAAAGCGAGAGAGTTAAAAATAATAAGTACACATGAGTTAACAAATTTTTAAACCTACCAATATAGACCAAGAGCAGTTGACTTAATTGGTCCCGTGTCAAATCACCCTTGGGCAGCAGCCATCGCCCCACAATCAGAATCAACATTAGAAATTGTTCAATTAATGTGGTCCAGGTATCTACGTTTATCTGTGGCATTGCAATCCCAGTCTCCTCCAATAAGCCATCAATTGTGTCCAATGGTGAATTGTCCGATTTATTACCAACATGATCAGTCTTTCCCGATAAGCGTCGCTCTACTTTATCCAATTCCAAAAGCCAAATCGCCGGCACTATGCTGCTCAAATAGAGAAACACCGATGGACAAAACCTGTAATTGCAAAAACTATTTCAGTATTTTTAACTGCCTATATCGAACGGAATTTATATAGTATTTAAGGGGCCCACTAAAGTTTTTCGGCGACCGAAAATACATTTTTCTTTTTTACATTTTTCGAATGTATAAAATCTTAAAAAAATTTTCAGAAAATTTAATAATTTTTAATAAGGAAATAGATAATACTATGTAAGTTGTAAAAAAAATTTACACATTTGTTTCGGAGCGTCTTTCTCAGAAAAGCGAAACTTAAACGCGTTTTTCTCTAAAAGTGCTTTTTGAAACTGGTGACCAACATCACTAGAAAACTTTGCCAAGGATCGGCACCAAGGATATACTAAGGAAATATTACACACTTGTTTTGCAACTAAAATTTGTACTTTTGATCGTTCGAGTTTTATTTAGAGAAATACTTTTTTTATATACATAAAAAGTATGAATTTTTTACTCCAAAATCGGTATTTCAAATGCCATTTTGGTAAAAATAAAAATTTTTCTAAAACCTTCTATTAAAGTTCAAAAACTTTAAAACAGTAGCTTAAAGATAAAACTTTTAATACAGTATTTTTTTCGCTTAATAAACGTTAATGGGCCCTTAAATACAGTGGTAGACAGCTATAATACAACATTAAACACTTTTAAAAAAAGCTGTAGGTATATTCAGTGGCGGATCTACATACGTGCTGAAAAGGCTTTAGCCCCCTTCCCTTGGAGAATTTTTTGTATGGAAAAAAATGAAAAAAGTCCAAAAAGACGCTTCAGCCCCCCCCCCCCTTTGGCATACAAAAGTATAGTTTCAACCCCACCCCCCTTTAGTGAATCCTAGATCCGCCACTGGGTATATTAGGGTGTATCGAAAACCTAACTCCAGTTCCTATACCAAAATAAATAAGTAAAGGGTGGTTAAATTTTAAGGGCCGATGTTGATTTTGAATAAAACACAAATTATATTATCATTTCTTTTTATTATGATGATATTGGTATGGTGCAATTATGTATGGAACAAAATATCGGCCAAATGGTCGCCGCGACCTCGGCGGCACACCTCCATCCGATGGTCCAAATTTTCGATGACGCTGAGGCATAAGTGAGGTTCTATGCTGTTAATGTGGCGAATTATCTCATCCTTTAGCTCTTGAATTGTTGCTGGCTTATCGACGAAGAAAGAAGTCCAACGGTGTCAAATCACATGATCTTGGTGGCCAATTGACATCGCCACCACGTGAGATAACACGGCCATTGAATTTGTCGCGAAATAGAGCCATTGTTTCGTTAGCTGTGTGGTAAGTGGCACCGTCCTGTTGAAACCACATATCGTCCTTATCCATATCTTCCCATTCGGGCCATAAAAAGTTCGTTATCATCTGATGATAGCGAACACCATTCACAGTAACTGCCTGACCGGCCTCATTTTGGAAAAAATACGGCCCGATGATGCCCCCAGCCCATAAAACGCACCAAACAGTCACTCTTTGTGGGTGCATTGGTTTTTCGACAATCACTCTTGGATTATCATTCGCCAAAATGCGGCAATTCTGCTTATTGACGAATCTACTGAGGTGAAAATGTGCCTCATCACTGAAGATGATTTTCTTCGAAAATTGATCATCCACTGTTGCCATTTCTTGCCACCATTCTGACTATTGACGACGCTTGAAATGGTCAAGAGGGTTTAGTTCTTGAATCAATTGCATCTTGTAAGCGTGTAAATGCAAGTCTTTATGTATAATGTTCATCTACGACAAGCGTGAGAGGTGCAATTGTTGGGCACGCCGTCGAGTTGAGGTGGACGGCTCTTCAGCCACACTATCGCGAACAACAGAAATATTTTCTGCAGTACGAGCGATACGAGCATGCACTGGTGTTTTCACATCTCCTACGGACCCAGTTTGCTCAAATTTTTGCACGATTTTTCCGATTGTACGCACATTTGGACGATTAAATTGACCGAAAAAATCACGAAGTGCACGATATGCATTTTGATTTGAAAGCCCATTTTCATAATAAGCCTGAATAACTTTAACGCGTTGCTCGATTGTGTATTTTCCATGGTTCAAATTGAGTTAGTCTGAAATTGAGAAATGTCAAATGAAATGCAGAAAAAAACTTGGCCTTTAGGTGTGGTTCACATTCAATATCGGCCCTTAAAATTTAACCACCCTTTATATAAAAAAATCCTTTCGATTGGTATTTTTTTTTATTGTTTTGTTTGAACCAATTTTGGCGTCCCCCGAAATGCATTTTTTATCATCTTTTGTCCTGGAGACCGATGTATTTTGGCGATGATATTCACTTTGAAAAAAAAAAACTGTCAAATCTCTTTAGTGTATTTATCCAATGGGATGAAAATGTGCAGTTCAATATTTTTATATCTAAGGAATTGATTGATAAGCCTGATTTTCTTTTTAAATTAACCATTAGTTCGTCTCTAGTACAAAAATACACAAAAATGCAATTCGGGACCTCAAAATTCAGACAAAAAAAAAAAATATACCAATCGAGAAAATTTTTTTATATTCTATTTAATTTTGGTACCGGAATTGGGGGTCGGATATTTCCCATACAAGTCGATACAAAAATGAAAGTTAGTCATAATCAAACTGTGTATTGAGTTTTTCTCTCAGGACGTCAAGACTTTTTTGCATGTATAAGAGTTTTTGATCCATATTGGTTTGCAAAAGTTGTATGAGCAGCGTTTAACTTAAATGTTTAGGTTTCAAACATAAACTTTCATGTGAAGCAATGGACTGATTTAGACAAAATTGGATTTGCTGGAAAGGTTTACCATGAAATATACTTCCACTTGGCTTCAATAAATCATTCTTTTGCGGTTGAACAATTTCAGAAATTTCGTTTGTGAAAATAGTTCCATACATTACGATACTCATTGGTTTTAAGAATATTTAAAATGGTAGTAGGAGTAGATTAGGTTAGTTTTAAGCGACTAGCATAACCGAGATATGATAATTTATCCAGAAATGAAACTAAAATAAAGGAATATAAGAATATAGGCTTTTGATGAATATTGTAACAAAAAATTAAAGTGGGCGTCAACTATTTAAAGTTGAATAAATTTGAGTCTTATAAAAATAACTTTGGAACTTGTGCTTAAAGTATTGAGAGAAATAATATTGAGCAATGTTCTCCACGACAAAACTCAAGTAGAGCCAGAACACAAGCAGAAGTTTTGTGAATGTAAACAAAAAAAGAAGCTACGAGTTACGATTTAGCGATTTAATTTAACGACGATTAAGTTCGTTTAGAACTAAAGGACCAAAAAAGAATAAGGACAAGGGAAACGATTTGTTAAAGACAATCTCGGAAATTTTGATGAAGAAAAATTGTTATCCATATTTATTCTCCTTAAAACCTCTGAAATGTCACGGGAAGTAAGATAAATCTTTATTGGGTTATCTTATAAAAATTACAGCCTAATTCAAAGAAATTGTTTATATATATTATATCTCCGTTGCCCTTCTTTCCGGTACAGCCTACCATTTTAGGTTTCTAGGCTAAACCAAGGGGTTTGAATTTTTAAACTTAAATATTTCTTCAACAAGAAATCTTATCAAATGAAAGAGAACCTATTTTACAAAGTTTACTCATTCAATTTATTTGGGTGAAAAATTGTTTGAAATGTTCTTTTAAACTGCAATCTCTAATTACACTGCGACACAGACATTTTGGTGCCGGAGATTTTTCAGCTGATTATAAACAAATTGGGTTTCCTGATTTCAAATATGGACTCAGTTTTTCTTCATCAGCTCGAGTTTTTGAGTTATAGGCAAAAACATAATTTTCAGTTCTTATTCTGATAATTTTGCCTTATCTATTACATTGTTCTACCGATTAGTATTACGATGACGAATTTCAATGAAGTAATACTAATCTCTTTAATTTTTGCACATAAAATTACAATATCTTTGACAGTTTCGAAGATATCGACGTTCAAAGTGGAAAAAATTTTACAATTTTACGTAGGCTGCTCTTTTGAAACCCTGTATCCTTAATATTTTTCAACAAATTTGCAAAAACTTTTTTTACTTGATAGAAAATTTTTGGAATTTTAATAAACATTTTAGTTGTTTTTTATTATCTTGCATTTTTTGAAAGAAATTAAAAAGAGAAACATTTTTTTTTTAATCATAAAAAGAAGAATAACTCTTTGGCGATTGTTAGTTCTTTATTTTTTTTCCACCCCGGAATATTTCTTATTTTTCTAAGTGTCTCAGTCGTACCGTGGCCAGAAGAACCCTGCAAACATTTTCTGAGTGCCTCAAGAAAAAAGACTCTAAAAAGAGTATTTCTTATGCGTGTTTTATGAGTACGCAATAAAAAGACTCATAAAGGAGTCTTTGATATGATTGTAAAATGATTGCTCAGAAATAAGACTCCAAAAAGAGTATTTTTTATGCGTGTTTAATGAGTACGCAATAACAAGACTCATAAAGGAATCTTTGATATGATTGTAAAATGATTGCTCAGAAATATGACTCCAAAAAGAGTATTTTTATGCGTGTTTTATGAGTACGCAATAAAAAGACTCATAAAGGAGTCTTTGATATGATTGTAAAATGATTGCTTAAAAATAAGACTGAAAAAAGAGTATTTTGTATCCGTTTTTAATGAGTACGCAATAAAAAGACTCATAAAGAAGTGTTTTATATGATTGTAAAATTATTGCTCAGAAATAATACTCTAAAGAGTATTTTTTAAGCTTAAAATAGTACACAATAAAAAGACTCATAAAGGAGTCTTTGATATGATTGTAAAATGATTGCTCAGAAATAAGACTCTAAAAAGAGTATTTTTTATGCGTGTTTTATACGATGAATAGTAAATTATGGAAATATTTTTATTTTTATTATTAATATTATTAAATAAATGGAAAAAATGGCACATACGATAATTTCAAGAAAAAGGGGTTTTTATTATTTCTTTAGATAATGTTGTACAAGTCGAAGTCTTTTATAGTACAGCAGAGTGTCGAAAAGCAGTTTCTAAGGTTTTATTAACATCATATCAATGTCAAAAATAAGTTTTTAGAAAGAGTTTTTAAACCATTGAAGAGTCTTTACCATGAGACTTATGACTCTTAAAATAATAACTTCTATGAGCTCTGAAAGAGTCTTTATATGAGTCTTTAAAGATTCCAATACATGATTCTAAAAAAGAGTATTTAATATGGCTCTTAAAAGAGTTCTAATTTTGAGTCCAAAAAGACTGATTTATTTAATAAAATCTAAAAGAGTCTTTATTATGAGTCTAAAAGAGTCCTAATGTCGAGTCCAAAATGAGAGATAAAGCAGTCATTATAATGACTCATATTTTGAAGCCCACAACCTACGAAAATGTACTCATAAAAGAGTATTTTTTGAGCGCATTATGACGATAAAAACTCATTTACATGATTCTTAAAAGAGTCTTTTAAGAGTCATAATGTTTGCTGGGTTATTAACAGTTTTGCATTTCTTTCCTCATCACTAATCAATTAAAATTGAAAATTCATCAATAATTACGAATTAAAAGTTCTAGTTGGTGGTAGAGGAGTTAGTGGCTAGAATTGTTAGACTACAATTGACTAGAGGCAAGAGCATAGCAATCGTTTCAACGGCTTCCCACAACGCTTAGAATATCCTACACGTGTTTCATAATCTATCATCCCATTTCGAACCAAGGCAGACTTCAATGAGTAGATAATATAACACATGATATCCTTGGTTCAAGCTAATAAAAATAAGATCAAATTCGTAGAATATAAATATTTAATTCTATGGGTAATGCCTGTGAAGAAGATTATGCAAAAATTATATTGGACACACAATTTTCTTTTACAGTTTGATATATTTAAATAAATGATATTAATTCAGTTTTGAAATTAAATTCTCTCTTAAGGCTAAAAGTAACAAAAACTTGCTCAAGTTTTATTTAAGAGCAATCACATAAACCATTTAAGGGGTTGGCCCCACTTGTAACTTTGAATTTTTATCGATCTCTCTTTTTTTTTTTGCATATTTTTGAATATAAATGCTAATACGTCTTTAATATTTGAATGAGATATGAGCATTTGAAATTGGTGACAAAAATTACTCAAACCTACTGAACCGATCTTTTTGAAATTTAGCAGACTTATTTAATACACAAAAATTAAGTTTAAATCGTTCGATAATTTTTTTTTTCGATAAAAAATTCACATTTTATATTTAGCAAAAAAATAAAACTTTTGTTTTATGAAAATCGCATGTCCGCCATTTTATCAAAAATGTATATTTTTGTCAGGGGCGAACACAGGTAGGGGTTTTGGGGGTTAAAACCCCCCCAAATGAACGAATAAAAACAAAATTTAATGTATAAATTAAAACAATTACAAATTATAAAGCATTATTTATTTAAGTTGGAATGTTTAAAGCTACTTTCATGGTGTTATTTATTGTTTTTATGAAATTATGCTCTGTATACGCAAAAGAGCCCTGCCAGAGTATGATTTTTCGCCTGAAATATCATTATATACATGTATGTTTTGGCAATTGTTTAAATAATGTAGACAATTATGCATTTTTAATTAGGAAAAAAATAACCTAACAGGAAAAGATTACCTAAAACTTAAAATTAAAATTTAGTAACTATTTTTTAAAAATAAAATTAAATTTACATTTCATTAAAAGATAAAACAAAAAATGATTGTGCTATTTTTTTATGTTACTTATTTCATCAATACCCAATTTGATTTAAAAATATTTTTTTTATTTAAATTTAATTTAAAATCGCAATAATTTTGCTTTTCAATGAACTCATCAATCACCAACTCAAATTAAACACATTTCGCTAACAGTTAATCAGTGCACCATAGTACATTGCTGAATATTAGCATACTTTATCAAGTGTTCGATTAAGAAACAAAAACAACACAACTCACAAATTCAGATCAGCGTAAGAATTGTGTTGTGAGAGAACAGAGAACAAATTAGCAGTTATTCTCATGCGCTGATTTTCTCTTTACTACACGATCTGTTGTTTACATTTATTCGCTTGCAGTGTACTTCTACACTAAAAAAGACATTAACTTAAAATGAAATACAATGTGTTCATAATTTGCCTTTTCTCATGTTTTTTAAAAGTTTAAAACACATTTGCTCTTACTTTGACAAAATTTGCAAGCTATTTTTTAAACATAAAATTCGTCAAATTAATAACAGTTGTCGTCAATTTTAACGAATATAAAATATAGTAATAGTATATAGTAATAGCAATAGTAAATCTATTGTATTTAATCAAAAAATTTTTTAATTATATACTTTTAAAATTTTATTTTAATTGGACAAAAAACTTAAAGGATATTAAGGATTTTAGAATATAAAGGACATTAATATGTTTTTAATTTTCTTTACTTTATTCTCTTTATTTTGATACCAAATTTGTTATGATGGGACATAAACTTCTATACAAAACAATTATTCAAAGATAGTTTTCCTTTAAAATTTCAAAGTCCTGTAGGGACCAAACTAGAGGTGACCCGAAAAAAATAATTGCATATTCGTGATCAGCGTACACGCAAATATAAAGAACCAATAACAAAGTGGGCGAGGTTTCTTAAAAGATGCGAATTGTTGTACAGTGTTTTTAATTAGATTTTCTCTATGGAATTGAAAAGATTTCTTTTTGGAAAATTCTTATTATTTGGTAGTATTAATAAGAAAACCTAATAAAATATCTCAATTTGGTGGTCTAATTGATTTTATGTGGTGGTTTTTGGCTCTGTGCAATCCTATCGGTTTATTTCCGTCTATATGTCTGCATGTAATGACGATCACAGCAGAGATTTTGGGGCCATCGTTATGAATTTCGATATATTATAAGCTTGTATTTAAAATATAAAGATCAAAATGCAAATTAGCGATCTCGTATGAAAATTACGCTAACTCCACATAGAAAGTAATATGAAATTGGTAGAATCTCTTAAAATTTCATAAAAATTCAATGCCTTAATTAATTTCAATTTTATTATTGAGGACATATTAAATTCAATGGCACAAAATAAAAGAATAATTGACTTTGTACTGTAAATATTATATATGAAATTTGAATAATTCTATAAATAAAAATATAAAACGCCCCCCCAAAATTTTTTTCTGGGTGCGCCCCTGATTTTTTGTAAATGCATCGATAAAACAATGGTTTATATTTTTATTCAACTTAATCCATTGACAATATCACTGAACAACAAAATAAATTTTTTTCCAAAATAACAAGGTTCCGACAATGGATTCTGGTAGAGGGGACAAAAAAAAACAATATTCGTGTATCGGCGTTTTGAAAGTTTACGTCTGAGTCTTATTTTAGGGGGGGATTTAATGTTCCTCTTTTTGAACATTCTTATAGTGAATCGGCATAGGAAATCATGTTATCCTTACAATTTGGGTATAAGATGTGTTCAGAGGATTTATGTAAAATACTACGAGAAATATTTTTGTGGAACATTTAAACCCCCTAACTTCTCAATTTATGAGTCTTTTTTGCCTTTTATCACAAAAGGTTGAACCCATAAAACAAGGATATAATGGGTTAAAATGTTCCACAAAAAAATTTATCGTAAAATTTTACTATAAGTCTCTGAATACACTAATGCTGAAAGTTCAACTTAAATGCCAGAAATAAGTCAAAACTTAAAATGTGCCAAAGGGTTAATTTCTTACTTATTCAGAATTGATGATAAAATGTCGCACAAAACTTCATTTTAGGGGGTTACTTTATTTGAAAAAATTGTTTCACTCATTTGGCACATCATACTAAGCAATAGCAACGAACTTTATACTTTGGCTGATAAGATCCATTTGGTTCAAACAAAAAACTCTAAAAAGCAAAATTAAAACAAAAGTTAATTTTAATCCCCTCCTCCGGTTTCCATTATTTTATTGTACCAAAACTTGTTACCATATACGCCATATACTTGTTGTTGTGTTCACAATACTTTAAGATGTACTTTAAGATGATATATTAATCGTTTTAAAAAGTTTAGTTGTCTTAAAAAAAAAAAAATCATGAAAATTATTTATTTTTTCGCGCTGCAAGTGGGGTTAACCCCTTAAGCTAATTGAATATTGATAGTGAATAGTGAATAGTGTGAATAGTGATATTATATATTATTATCATTTATACTCTTACATTAATTAAAGTTAATTAATTTAAAAAAAAACTACAAAACAAAATTTTAAAAATTTTCTAGAGTTAAGAAAAAACAAACGTTTTCAACATCGATTGACTTCGAAGAAATCAACGCTTATTTACAAACATTCAACCTGTGCAAAGCATAAAAAGGAATTACAAAACAAACAAACAGTAAATAAAGCGCACATTAACAGCCTTTCTACACAGCTACTATCAGTTATCATCATCATGAATGAGCGGTTTCTTGGAAGGAGTCGCACTTCCAGGCAATCCTTGTCTGATTCACTTGTTTGGGTGGGTGGTAGACAATTTAGCACATAGACGCTTTTCTCTAGATATTAATTGAAAATCAAAGCAAAACATGACGTAATCCATTTGTTTACATTGCGAAAAAAAATTCAATGACTCAAAGAAATCTTTGAAAAACTATGCAAAGGCAGTCCCCAAAACAAGCGTTTTAAATAAGAGATAGAAAAATGTAACGGAAATGCTGTTGATACACTTCCGTTTTCGCTTATTTGCATACAATGTGAATGGATGGCAGAAGCAACGAGTAAATATTCAAAATTTCAAATGTAACGAGTTGAACGTTTATGGTCATTACCAACGCCATTCCTGGGTCTTCTTAATCATTATCGTAAAGATGCCCTCGAGAAGCAGCAGTACCAGTGGACCACATAGAGTCCAATAGATGATGTCGCTCTTATTTTCAGTCACTTGCCAGATGGCAATCATGCTGTGAGCGCTAAAGATGAGACGCGTTAAAATCGCTTTAATGGTCGAGATGATTTTTGCCATGATTTCATAGTTTTCTCTGCCCTGCCCATAGGTGGCAAAGTTTCTTCACTATCACTTTCACTTCTGTACTTTTTTTTCGTTTTTGCTTATCGTTTGAAAAGTCGAACAACCGTACCAGATGACGAACAACCCGCAACTAAGGTGAAATGCGTGAAGAAAAACCTAAATGCGGCCAGGATATTTTAGAGCTTTCGCTTTTTTCCAGCTATTAGCTATTAGGTGTCTTGATTTTTAATGGAGTTTTTTGTGGCTAAGCAACAAAAAGGTAATCGGTTTTCTTGAAATGCTTCAATAAAAGTTTGAGGTTAAAAAAATTGCAAATGTCAAGAATATAACAGAGACACTTTTTTGTAGAAACTGTTGTAACTATGTAATGTGTACTCTATTACATACATTCAGGATAAATTATTTGATAAAAAAATTTAATCAGGAAATCCTTTTAAATTTTTAAAGAATAATTATTAAAGTGATTAACTTTTTTTTTTAATTCAAAAAAAGAGTCTCGAGAAGTTTAATGGCTCATTCAAAAATTACACTGAAATTCATTACCTTTGCTCAGCAATGAAAAAAAACAAGAATTTTGACTTTACTTCTTAAATATCAGTTACAACCAATTACCAATAACCGTTGCTTGCATGGTATTCGTTTCCTCAACTCGACATAGGTAAACGCATTATACAGGCTGGGCCCTACGTACTAAAAGGCGCATTTCCAACCGTGTGTACATACATAAGGTATCAATCAGCGCCACTTCCCAGCAGGTACATCCACCACTTGTCGCACCACATCGCAGCTCATCATTTGCTCTAATGATGATTTTCCATTTACTACCAAAATTAAGAGCTTTAAAGAAGAACAAACAAAACCGCGGGAAAGCGTCCATCGACCGATGTGGCACGCTGTGTGTTACTTTGATATCCTTGGTCATCAAATGTGTGGTTTTTTGTATTTAATTTTGTCCACCAAATGGCTGTTTGGTTGGGTGGGCTATATGGGGTGTTATGGGCCAGCCGTTGTAATTTTATATCTTGTCTACTTTGTCAAAGACATGCATACATACTCGTATATCTAAATAAGTATAAAGTTATTTCGCCCTATTTTAGGAGATGGTTGAATGTTTGAGTTTTTAATTGTTTTCTCTGCGAGAACTACGCGGTCAATGTGCCATCGATATTGAAAACATTGCTGCGCATACGGTATGAACTTTATCAATAAGAACTATCAACAAGTACAAGAGTCTTACCTCACCACTTCGCAGTAGTTTAACCAAAGTTTAGCCCGAAAGAATGTTGTGCAAATATCGTTGTTTTTTTTTTCTTTGTATTAGTAAAGACGGTAACAACACCTCCTCGGTGTGTAGAGTGGGTGTCAAAGCAGAGAAGGTCGCTAATTCTGGATAGTATTTTAGAAATAACTATATTACGTTTTGCAGTGTAATAAACCAGATTTAAACAATTTTTTTATCGAATCCAATGAATTTGTGTCGAGCGATGACATATTACAGTCACTCGGTAATATCCCAAAAAAGCCTGATGAAAATAAAATCAAAATATGAATAAAATTTGAGATGAGCATACCGTTAAAAATGTATGTACCAACCTAGAAGTCATAAAAGATATCGTATATTGAATATATTGATAAAATGATGATAATTGAACTAGTTTTATACAATTTCAAAAATTTTCGGTCCCCAAAACATCTGCCCGAAGAAGAAGTTAACATTGTTTCGATGCTTTGGAGATAGACCCAGGTCTTTTGGGGGTAAAAAAATGTTACCAAAAGAGATCTTGCTGCGGTTTCAATAAAGGTGCATCTGCCGCTTTAGCTCGTCGACCGCTCTTCAATTAAAATCAGGAGTCTGTAGTCCTTTTTCATTTGAAGAAGGGACCATTTTCAAGTATAAACGACTATTTACCCTTCTCCATTTTGCTACTGGGCTTCCGCTAGCAAACAATTCATTTCAGACTACGCATATCCTTGCGACCCTTCTCTTTGTAGCTGACTGTGAAGTCGCCATAGTTTTCTAGTCGAGACCCATAGTTTCCGGAACTCAGAAGGGCTACCTGGACTACCAAAGTGCTGGACTGCTCCACCATGATGCTGTTCTTGTCTTGAGTTAAAAAATTCCCCATCTGGGTTTCGTGAACTCCCCACCTAAGTAATGGTTGACTTACCAACGGATGTTATCTTATCTTCCGTAACTGGTCGTATGTTTCACAGGAGTCCCAAATCTGAGCACTAGTTACCTGAAGAGATTGATGTTTTGAACTAAACATTCAATATCCAAGCCGTAGTCTCAATTCATCTTCAATTTATTCTTAAAGAAATTTCATGGAGCTGTCACTCTCTCCCGAAGGCTTACTTGGGCCTGAGCTTTTATCCGAAGGCTATGTATTAGTGGAAGAGAATTCTAGTCGCGTAATCCACTATATTGCTATCGATATCCTGCCACCCGTCCGGTTGCTGCCTAAGCACTATTTAGGATGCTCTCCGAAAGACAGTTTGTTTGGAGATTGCATTGAAATAAAAACCAGATTGGTGAACGGCTAAATTTAGTTCAGTTTAGACTTTAAACCTTTTACCCTTAAAGTATTAAAATGACAGTACGGGTTCTTTGGTTAAAAGTTTTAAATTGTATAAAATGTCCTACAGTGGCGGATCTACATACGGGCTTAAAGGGCTTTAGCCCCCCTTGGAGAATTTTTTGTATGGGAAAAAACGAAAAAAGTCAAAAAAGACGTATCAGCCCCTAGATGAATCCCTAAACGAATCCTAGATCCGCCACTGATGTCATATAAATGTAAAAACAATCAATTCTTATACGCCAACGACCATAAGTTGGAAATCAGCTGAAATGAGCACTTTGAACTACATTGTTCCCTGAGCGCTCTATCATAAAGTGTATAACTAATTTAAGTTTACGACAGAAGTCCAGAAGTACAGAAGTTCATACAAGTTCGTTCATGTCAATTTTATATACGAAGAATACCATTTACGATGTAAGTAAAATAACTGTGACATAATTACCTTATAAGAAAATGTCCAATTAATTCTCTAAAATTTTCACGTCCCTGTCATTCAAAATTTTACTCTTCTAACATATGATGCAAACTGTCTTCAATGAAAATTTACACAGTTCACCAGATAATTACAAAAGTGGTGTGCATGGGTTAATATAAGTATTAAGGATACATTTTTTAAATTTATTGTTTAAAATTTATATCTATGCAAAAACTAATTTGAGGCGCCCATAAAAGATTAAATACAATACGTGCTAAAAAAACAGGTGGCTGTGTCGTGGACACCCTCGTAGGTTTTCTCGTTAGAGTGTTTCTTTATCCATGTCATTATTCTTGTCTCTATCCATTCCTTTTCCCGAACTTATTCTCATCCTTCCGTTATTTTTTTATTTGTCCTAATAATTTATATACATCATGTCCAAACTTTTGTTTTAATCTATGACCGAATTCTTGAATTAATCCTACATTTTAGGTGTGTTTCATTATTTTTCAATATACTTGCCTGGTGTTACAACGCGCGCCGGGAATCGCTAGTAATTTATAATATATCAATATATCCCTTAAAACCCAAATACATTATTTTTGATCCAACCAAACGCTAGCTACCAAATTGTAAAGTTCTCGGCTTCTAAAAAAAAACACAGGTGCGTCACTGGACACACGAGAGAAGCGAAGCATTTTCGCAAATTCATAGATTTGATAATTTAATAGCGTTTTTTCGATTAAAATAATTTTTAAATTCAAAACTTTAAAATAACAAAGTATATATATCATATATATTAACCCTCTTCGGCCCTCCCTTAAGGCCCCCTGTTCAGTTGTAAAGAATAAATATACAAAAATCATTAATTTTGTTACAATTCAATCAACTTACAGGTTGTTTATTTTTAACGATATTTTTAACGACTTTTAGTAGGAAGTAGAAACAACATCTAATACACAATCCTTAGTGAATATTTCTTTTAGTTCGTTCGTTCTTTTAGTTCGTTAGGTCTTTTAGTTCGCATGGACAAACCGAAGATTCAAACCATACCTCGGTAAATTTAGTTATCTTTGCTCTAGTTCGTTTTGTTTGCTACTTTTGTCGGTTGGCTAGCCAATGCACTGTCCTAGAATAGCGAACACACAATCCTTTCTTAAAGTAATAGATTATAGTGATCTGCAGAAACATAGCTTTAGCTAATGTTTATCACTAAATCAACAAAATTATGAATGAAAGGGTTTTAGCGTAATGGTTAGAGGAAAGTACCAACAAACGATAGAACTGTAAGTTGTGGGTTCAATTCCTGCAGCGGACAAGAAATTATTTTTAATTTAACATTTTCTGGTTCAATTGATGCAAGCAAAAAACAATATCAATTCTAAGAAAAAAGGTGTCGGAAAAAAGTGTCGTTTTTTCTGATTTCACTCTAGCAAATCGCAGAACGAGGCGTAAAAAGCTTCGCTTCAAAAAACGCCCTTTACAAATGTTAATCTATAAACTCTTATATTTTTACAAGATGATGCCTATTACGATATCGCTACGGTTTTCAGCTGAGAAACCTCTTTTCAAAAAAAGGTGTGCACACTTGAAAAGAAGCTTTTCATTTAACACAGAGTAGTCATTATTGCGTTTTGTTTCATTGTTCTCAGCATAGTGTAATAATAATAAGGTGTTAGTTAGTTTTTGACAACACCATGAATAGCTTTCAATCAGTCAAAAAATAGTGAGCGAAAGAACGGAACTGTTGATAATTGTCAAATTGTATTATTTGTTTGAGTTGCTAGATTATGATGTGTTATAGTTTTTATAGGTTATTGTTCGAATTAAGTATAAATAAATATTTAATGCAATTAATTGTGCCGTTGTGTTGACAAAAAGTTATGGCAGTTGTCTTCGTCCATTTGCCAAGTTCGACATTGAATGATTTTGCCAATTGTATGGCATTCACAACGTCTACTTTGAGAACATATCGAATGCCATAAAAGAATGTTCAATGCCTCAACTGATAATAGCCATCAAAAGAAGTGGACATGACATTGAGTTTCGATCAATGGAGCAAGGCGATAACTTATCATTTTGAGAGAGAAGTGTCAAACTCACTAACACCTTTTTATTATTACACCATGGTTCTCAGAAAATAAGATGCACCTATTGGCCATAGTATAATAATACAAGGTAGCATTGACAGTTGCTTGGGAAAACATATTCTTTCAAAAAATATACTCAAAAAGAGAGCGCTCACAATACTTACTTACTTAGGTGGCCATTGCAACCCGTCGTCGGGTTTCGGCCGACCTCATCAGCTCTCGCCAGGCGCCTCTGCTTCGCGCGCGCCTTCTCCAATTGTTTTCACCAAGCGCGGTTAGGGCTTCCTCGACCTGGTCAATCCATCGGAGGCATGGTCTTCCTCGTCGTCGTCGTCCTTCGGCTTTCGATTCGAACACCTTTTTCGCTGGAGCATCGTCATCCATACGATGGACATGACCCAGCCAGCGTAGTCGCTGGATTGCTATACGCTGAACTATATCAATGTCGTCGTAGAGCTCATACAGTTCGTGGTTCATTCGAATGCGATAGTCGTCGCCAACTCGAATCGGACCGAAGATTTTGCGAAGAACTTTTCTCTCGAACACCCCAAGAGCGGCTGCGTCTGCTTGCGAGACAACCCATGCCTCAGCGCCATAGAGAAGCACAGGTATGACGAGCGTCTTGTAGAGTGTTAGTTTCGTCGATCGAGAGAGGGCTCTACATCGTAATTGCTTACCAAGCCCATAGTAGCACCTATTAGCAATCATTATTCTTCGCTTTATCTCCAGGCTGACATCGTTGTTGCTGTTAACGGCGGTGCCAAGGTAGGTGAATTCCTTGACCACTTCAAAATTATATTTGCCTGTTGAAACGTGAGAGCCTAGACGCCGCGCTCCCCTGCCTGCAGGCAACATATACTTCGTCTTGCCCTCGTTTACCGCCAAACCCACTTTGGCTGATTCCTTTTCGATAGCGGTGAAAGCAGCGGTGACATCTCTCTTGGTTCTGCCGATTATATCAATATCATCAGCATACGCAAGGAGCTGAACACCTTTGTAGAAAATGGTGCCATTGCGATGCACACCGGCCTTTCGTAGGATCCCTTCCATGATGATATTGAAGAGATCACAGGATAACGGGTCGCCTTGTCTGAAACCTCGTTCGGTATTAAAGGTTTCGGAGAGGTCATTTCCTACCTTAACGGAGCTGCATGTGTTGCTCAACGTCATCCTGCAGAGTCTTATCAACTTTGCAGGTATACCAAACTCAGACATTGTTGCGTATAGGCAATCCCGCCTCGGGCTATCAAACGCAGCTTTGTAATCGACAAAGAGATGATGCGTGTCGATTTGGTTTTCGTGGGTTTTTTCCAGGATTTGGCGCAATGTAAAAATCTGGTCTATGGTGGACTTACCAGGTCGAAAGCCACACTGATAAGGTCCAATCAGTGTTTTCATTTGCGGCTTAAGTCTTTCACACAGTACGCTCGAGAGGACCTTATATGCGATGGAAATAAGACTGATACCTCGGTAGTTGGCGCATATTGTTGGGTCTCCTTTCTTAAGTATGGGGCAAAGCACGCTGAGATTCCAATCGTCGGGCATGCTTTCCGCTAGCCATATTTTGCTGATGAGTTGATGCATGCACCTTGTCAATTCATCGCCGCCGGCTTTAAACAATTCAGCTGGCAGGCCGTCAGCACCCGCTGCTTTGTTGTTTTTGAGCCGCTGAATAGCAGCTCGAACCTCGTCATGGCTAGGTGTCGGGACTTCTATTCCATCATCGTCAATTGGTTGTATTGAACTGCATTCTCCTTGGGCGGAATTGGTGGGATCGTCGCCCGTAAGTAGACTGGAAAAATGCTGTCTCCACAATCTCAGTGCGCACTGCGTATCTGTAACCAGATCTCCATTCTCATCTCTGCAAGTGGATGCTCCGGGCTTGAAACCTTGGGTTAGACGCTTAACCTGTTGATAAAATTTTCGTGCATCCTTCCTGCCCTGGTACACTTCAATTTCCTCACGCTCGCGCTTTTCTTGCTCTCTTTTCTTGCGTCTGAAAAGGCGTCTCTCTTCCTTCCTCTTTTCGCGGTATTTTTCTCGCACGGCTCGCGTTGCAGCTGACTGCAGCGTCTTTTTATATGCGGCGTTCTTAGCTGCTGTCGCTTCGCGACACTCCTGGTCGTACCATTGGTTCCGAGGTTGTGGGCGCCGGAAACCAAGCACTTCTTCAGCGGCAGTGCGCATGGAGTGGGAGATGTGCGCCCAAAGTCCACCGGCGTCATCGGGTCGAGAGGTTGGTTGGTTGAGCTTAACCGAGAGTTGAGCGGAGTAGGCCTCAGCTGTCCGTTGTGATTGCAGCTTAGCGACGTCTAGCTTTCGTTGTATTCCTGTGCGTATGTTCTTGGCATTGCATAGTCGCATGCGGATCTTGGCTGCAACAAGAAAGTGGTCCGAGTCAATGTTGACTCCTCGAAATGTACGCACGTCCAGAACACTAGAAGCGTGCCTTCCGTCGATCACAACATGATCAATTTGGTTTCGTGTTTTTTGATCCGGGGACAGCCAGGTAGCCTTGTGGATGTCGAGGTGTTGGAATCTGGTGCTACTAACTACCATGTTTCGGGCCGCGGCGAAGTCGATCAGCCTTAGACCGTTGTTCGTAGTGGTCTCGTGAAGACTGAACTGACCGACAGTGGAGCCAAAAATGCCTTCTTTTCCGACCTTCGCGTTAAAATCACCGAGAACTATTTTTACGTCGTGGGCCGGACAGCGGTCGTACACGTTCTCAAGGCTCGCGTAGAAAGCATCCTTGGCGGCATCGTCCTTTTCCTCCGTCGGGGCGTGCGCGCAAATTAAGGTTACGTAGAAAAATTTCGCCTTGATGCGTATCGTCGCCAACCTCTCGTTCACGGGTGTGAAACGGGAAACAAGGTGGCGTAGTTTTCGTCTCACGACGAAACCGCATCCGAATTCGCGCTTCTCCGCATGGCAGCTGTAGTAGATATCGCAGTCTGCTCGTTTAGAGCAGCCTTGCCCTTTCCATCGCATCTCCTGGATGGCGGTGATGTCAGCCTTTATTTTTTCGAGGGCTTCCGCCAGTTGGATAGATGCACCTTCTCTATATAGAGTTCGGACATTCCAGGTGCATATCCGTAAATCATTGTCCGTTTTTCGTTTGCGGTGGTCGTCAACGTGTTTGGGGTTATCATCCGAGGCTGTTTTAGTTTTCATTGGGCGGTGTTAATGTGGCGGGACCCAAACCCTGCGCACATTCCAAGTTTAAGGTCTAGGAGAGACCTCTCAAGTTTAATGTCTAGAGAGAGACAAAGGGGCTTTTGGGCAAGATGCTTTTAAGGCGGCACCGACTCGCCTTGTCAGTGCCAGTTGCGGGCTTTGTGGGTTTTTTGTTCAAGACGCAGCGCTGCCCAGCACTACGTCCTTCCACACCCTAGCTGGTCACCCGCTGCATTGTCCAGGACCGCTCATTAGTTAAAAAAAAACCTATTCGCGGCTAACCTCCATATCTAGAGGCCGTCCACTATCCGCAACCTGTGACCTGTCCGGCGGCGTGCAGCTGGGCCTCCGCTGAATACCCTTATATTCACGGAACCGGAGCGCTCACAATCCGCCATTGAAAACACAAATAATGCTGAAAACGTTGAATTGAAAAAAAAACAACAACCTCAGCAGCTGCAGATGCATTTTCACAAACAGCTGTTTTTGACAGGAGATGTTTTCTTGTAGAAGAGAAAATAAGCAGTTGTCAATGCTACCTTGTATTATTGTACCATGCCTATTGGCTACAAGTATACACATAAAAAAAATAGACGAACGAAATGTCAAATATCAGTGACAACCTGAATTTTAGTAATAGCTAACTACTAACTAACTAATAACTTTACTTCAAAAAGCAGACTCCAAACCAGAGTTGTTTTCTAGCTTTTCAGAGTTTTTCGCAGAAAACAAAAAAGGTGCTTTTCATTAGACAGTTTTTCTATGGCGAAAAAACTCAATATCATATTGCTTTTCAGCTGAAAAGACATTATTGTCCGAAAAGCAGCTTTATTCCATGGTGACCGACAAAAATATATTCTCTTAAAAGTTAAAAATGCTCTTAAATATTATTTGTTTGTATATTTGTTAAAGAAATTAAAAATAGAATTAGTTTTGTACGTGATATAAGAAAATAATTTTGTATCAAGGTTTTGATACGCGCTATTGAATGCGAGGCGACATTTTGCCAATTAACAACCATGGTAGAATTATAAGGTAGGGCCGACTTGGAGAAGAATGGAGTGGAAAGCAGCGAAAAAGGGGGCTAGTTGTCAAAATCAGCTGTTCATATCGAGTTTCTTTATGTTCATGTTTCGCAGTGGATTTTAGGTTAAACTTTTTACAAGCTTTTTTTCAAATTTAACACTTCCGCGGCATTTTATAGATTTATTTACAATGTTTTTACAATATTTCCACTCAAATTAACACAAACTTAACACACGTGTCCGCACTATTTACAAATTGAAAACATGATATTTCTTTTTTCATTTGACATTTCCACCAACTTCGTCATTTTGACAACTACCCGACCTTTTCACTATCCACTATTCGTTGACGCGTGAGGGCACTGAGCGACCCGGCCCTACCTTATAATTCTACCATGTTAACAACGTTGACAATTATATTCTGGTACAATTTAAGGTTTATGCAATTGAATTGAATCATGGTGTAAATACATTGAATATGATGTATTTGTATGTATTGAATCGTGCTGGTACCGCCGATTTATATAATACTATGTTCAGACTGGGAGCTAAATGCGCATTTAGAGCTTAATTCGCATTTATTTCCTTAATGCTTCTCTAAATGCGAATTTACCCATATAAAATTCTGTCAAGTAAATTCACATAAATTCTACTTCAAATGAGCATTTAGCAGTTTGCGACCCTGTTTCGAAGTTCGAATACATTTTACTCGTTTGTTTTGACAGTACTCGTTATTAAATTCAATCAGCTGTTCGCCATTCGATTGATAAACTTGAACAGTTTTTGTTTTTCTTTTCTTAATTTTATTAATTAAATACACAAAAAAGTCCTGTTCAAAAATAAATAAGAAGATTCCGTTAGTGAAAACCGATTGCAAAGGACTGGCCTGAAAACAACAAATTATAGAACACGTGCGCCGCTGCGTGGGAAAACATCCTTGTCTTTAAGGTGCAAAATATGCACAATAATCTGCTGAATGATCTACGACAAGAATGGAAAGCAAACTCAAGATTTCTCTTTGGTAAAAATCATACCATGCAAATAGTTTTGGGACGTAACAAAGCTGAAGAAGTTGAAACAGGTTCCCACAGGCTTTCCAACAGACTTCGCGACAGGATGGACTGCCACTGAAACGCCAAAGCAAGAGGTGACTGGACAAAATATTACTGAGCGGTAGAATATGCTCGCAGTGTTTTTGTAGCCACAGAAACTGTGGTATTAAAAGGAGGTCCACCCGAAGATTTTGCACACTCACTGGAACTACATTTGCTTTCACTGTGTATGCCTACCAAATTGCAAAGAGAATTCTAGCGTTCTATAGTGACTACACCGTGCGCGAAGAAGGAAAAGTATTGACACCTGCGCAGGCTCGCATACTCAAGCTAATTGCAAATCATATAAAAAAATTGTTTGGGTTAATTGTGAGTTTTATTTAATTTGTCAATGATACATTTGTTTAATTATTAATAAAGTTGTTTATAAATATATTCAAACAAAAATAATAAATGTTTACAATTTTCCGAAAACTTTCTGGTTCGTTCCTGCAATCATATTTTTGTTAAAATGTCAGCATTTTCACAACAGAAATAATATTAAGAAATCTGTCAATTTTAATGCGAATTAAGGGCTTCTTCATAGTTTGAACACTTGACATTTGTAAGAATTTTCGAACTTCTAAATGCGCATTTAAAACTCAGTCTGAACATAGTATAAGGCATGAAAAATGTTTACATCCGAGCACATTGAAAGCACTCTAATTGTTCTGAGAGCAAAAAGAAAAGCAATAAACTCTGACCATGATACAATTATACAAGGTAGGAGTGACAGTTCTTTCGTCTTGCGGCAACTGCCAAAAATAGTATAAATTAGAGAACGAAAAACGAAGAAAAGAAAATAGAAAACAAAATATACAGGCAAATGACAGTCGGTGCAAGGTACTGGTGAGAAAAAAGCAAGTTGTCACTCCTACCTTGTATAATTGTATCATGACTCTGACTACTCGGTTCTAAAAATGAAAAACGATGGCGGACGATAGCAGTGATAACCAAACGGAAGGTATATAATTTTAATAAATACCATGGATTTGTTTTCTTGAAAATATAATTCATTTCACTTTTATCTAGGTTTTAAATGGACCAAAGGACCGACCTTGCTCTTAGTTTCATTGATTAAAGACAATTTGAATCAGCTGCAAACGGGTAAGAAAAAAGTTGCCTACCAAAAAATTGCAAAACAAATTAACGCCAGAGCTGGGACCTCTTTAAATTACGAACAAGTTGATACAAAATGGAAAGGAATGAAACGGACTTATATGAAATTGAGAAACTCAAATGCGGATCTGAGACAAGCACGAAAGTGTTGGGAATACTATAAGGTAGTCGACGAAATCTTGAATAACGCTCCAGAAATAAATCCCCAATCAGTAATGTCAACCGAAGACTTAATCGCAATTGATTGCGGTACTGAATTTAATTACGTTGATTGCAGCGATTTGTCGACATCTTCACAAAGTCACAAAAAAAGTCGAAAACGACGTCACAGTGATTCAGAGGACATTGAAGAGGCCAAGGAAAGGCGCCATCAGGAAAAGATGCAAGTGGCTAAGAGATTTCTCACCATTTTCCAAAAAATGGTAGACAAAATGTAATATTTACTTATAAAAATAATATTTCAGTTGCGTTTAGCTTATAAAAGAACAAATATATATATATGTATGTTTAATAAAAACTATATATTCAATAGTTTTTAAATATGGTCTCGTAAATCGATGACCTGGTTTATATTTTTGCTTATTTACATTTGTTCGAATTATTTGTAAAGTTATGATTTAGTGAATTAGCAGGTGACAACTAAGCCATTATTTATAAAGAGTAAGCTAAATTTAAGGCGCCCATTTAATACATTAGGGACACCTAATCAATGCTATAAACACGTTTCTTTCTAGGTAAATCATTTATTTAAAGAACAGACATAAGCTATAGATTATTTAAAGTATATTTTTCAACAGGCCAACAGAAAAAAAAACAAATCGAAACCAAAAACTATGCAAAGATCACAATTATTCATTATTATTTACAGAAATATGTTCATTTTCTAACAGGATAGTAATATTGTTACAATGTCAATATTGTGTTTTGTCAAAGTGGGTACATTCAACGCAAGCAATATCTAAATTTCAGCGATGCAATATATTTTTGTCATAATACCAGGGCCTAGATTCCGTAACTATGAAAAACCCAATGTACACGAAATTTTGTGTAAACGTGTAGTTTGCGATTCTGTAACCGTGTGAAATTAACTTTAATGTCAAAAAAGTATACACAATGAATTAAATTTATTCACTGAAATACTGGACGTGCAAAATTTGAATTTACTGTTTTTATATTTTTTGTTTTATAATGTTATTTATTTTCATTCAGCAAACATAAATTTTCATTCAGCACAATAGTGATCATTTGAGCTTACAGAATCGCTTGAAATTGAAAAGTGTACACTGCGTGTGAAAGTGTTTTTTGAATTTTGTGAACACAGATTTTTTTTTCTTAGTTACGGAATCAGGCCCAGAGCTGTAAAAGCGTGAATTCATTTTCACTTTTCATTCTCTTGTTTAAAAATTCAAAAGCTGAAATCTTTTTTTCTAGCTTTCAAAGTGTGAACTCTTTAGGCTTAAGCCTAAAGGCTAAATGCAAAATTTAGGCTGATTAAAATTGTTTTCAAGTCATGAATTGCAGAACGTAAAGAATGCACACTGAATTGAAATGTTAACGAATGCAGCCACCGATGGCTTCAACCATCGATAGTTGCAGCGGAATTGAAATTCTAGTGAATGAAGCCGGCGATGGCTTCAGCCGCAAAGGTTTGTTGTTGCGTCTGAAGTTGTTTTGTGTGTATTTGTGTATGCGTGTGTGACTGTTGGGCATGATTGTGATGGGTTGTCATTGGCTGATATCTTGTATAGAAAAAGTATTATATACAACAAATTGTAGAAGTTAATTTTTATACATTTTGTTAATAATATTTATTGTTATTAAGCACTTTATTATTCTAGAAAATGTCAAAGGAAAGACAGAAGCATGTCACTAAGATCGGCCGTCAAAAATGACAAAAATGCAAAATGCTGCTTTATATTTAGTAGTATTTAATGGCAGTAAATAAAATGTCCAGTGTTTTAGAGTTGAAAAGAACTGAGTGCATTCATCAGATTTTTTAAGCCAACAAGAATGGGATTGATATTTCCATAAGTTCCATTCCTTAGAGAGCATTGGGTATGTATTCTTTTATCTTCAAAGAATGATGAATTGTGCATCTGTAATTCATTTACTCTACAGAAGCATAAAATTGCAATCAGGTTGATGCAGCTTTTGAATGCATTAAGAGTGTATGCATTCCGAAATGATTCAATCTTTTACAGCTCTGCATAATACTAATACACTAATACAATTTACAGGTTCTTTTAATAAGGCCGTGTGCTATTCGGAAACTTTTCACTCGGATGATGAAATTTTTACAGTCTTAATGAGAATAATAATTAAGAATTGTGAGGTGAATATGATTGTCAAAAATTCATGTAGCCCCAGGGGCTAGTATAAATTTTGACAATCGGCAAGAGAATTTTTGACACAAGCAAAAATAGCAAACGAAACACTTGTGAGTTCGTGAGTCGTAAAGAAGTTAAATATATTATGCTTTCCACAGGATAGCAACCAGAAGTAAAAATATTTGCGTAAAATACTCTTAATTTTCCGTATACATTAACGATTTTGCAAATGAAATTAAATTCTTGCGTTAATGCACTACCGAAATCTAAAACGTCAAAATTTCTAGTTGTCGAAATTTCATCGTCCTTTTGGCACAGCAAAAATTACAATTTTATTTCAACAGACAGAAATTGTATTCAAAGCTGTAAATTCCTTCCTACCACAAGTGAAAAGTTTCCGAATAGCACACGGCATAAATATGGTTTGATCATGGTGTAATTAACAAGGTGAACGTGGCGTTTACAAAATTTTCTACGATTGTGAAAAATTCTTGAAAAGAGAGGAAAAAAGAGACAAACTACAGAAAAGTGTCAAGTCACTTGCACTTTATAAAAAATTGTAACAGATTGTTTTGTAACTTTTGCTTAGAATTTTTTTGACAAGTGACGGTAAAATTTCTTTTGAGAGTTGAAAAATCTAAGATAACCTTGTTAATTATACCATGGTTTGCATTGCGATTTTAAATTAAACTAAGGAATAAATTAATATCACCTTGTTTGCAATCACTTTAGATATCCCAGATTGTGAATGAAACATGCATATATTTTCTATATTTTTAACCATGTGATGTCCCAAAAATTCGATGTAGAAGATCGAAAAATCACGGCTTATTAAATTTTTACTTTAAAAGCTTATCGCTTATCAAATTTTAGTACCATTTTAATACTTGTTTTTTGTGTGCTGTTACGTTTTTAAAATTCTTAAAAAAACAACAAATGTTGATTGCTTAAAAGCTCTTGAAAATAATATCGATTATTTAATTATACAGAGCGTTATGAAAAAAATCTTGAAATTTTTTAATGGTTTCTGGTATTGCATGGTCTATATAATGTTCCCTCATTCTCAGTTTTACCGAATTAGTTCAAATAAGAAAAAAGTGCAAGGTCAAATTTCACCTTTAAGTCATTAATTTTATCTTATAACTCTTTAACTAAATTTAAATCCGATGTAGGATCTACATATTAATATTTGAAATGGGCGGTCTTTATATTTGCAAACTATTTTTTGCTTAAAAAGTTACGTTAATATTTTTTTCCAAAATAGTGCTTTTAGAGAAAAAATAGTTTAATAGTTTGTTACTATGTATTAACTTCAGAAACAATCAGATTTAGTTGAATATTTCCACACATCTTAAGTTAAATAAAATAACCAATTTGTGATATTATGCACAGTAATTATGTACATGTGTGCACCCAAAGATATTCGGATTCAAAGATTACCAAATCTGGTAACTGAGTTAATGTATGACTTAAAAGGGTTTTTAATGACTGTATTAAAATGAGCACTTTTGCCTAAAGAATTACCGTTTTAACGATAAGCGCGTAAAAGTGTTATCAAAGCATAAATTAAAAAAAATCCCATAATCATATATTAAATTAAAAAAGCTTGAAAAGCTAAGAACTAAAATTAATAAGCTTTTATTGAATCAGTTTGAAACTTTTTAGACATTTTTAAATTCGGCTCATTCACAATTTTGAATCAAAACTCCAAAGCATAAATACACCCTCTTATCTGCTTACTAGCAATCATTCGTCTGCAAAAGTTGCAGCTTTTAAATGCGCAGCCGCTTGTTCAGTTTTTGGGATTCAACGCAGCGCATTCAGCGCTATACTCGAAAGTTTTGCTACGTTTGAGAATACAGACCCCACCGATGAAAAAGCGATCAGATTTATTTATTTCAAAAAAATTCAAATCAAAAATAAAATTTTAAAAACTCTTAACTACTCGGGTATCTCGAAACTACCCGGGCATTTATTATCAAATTACTCAGTAAACGCCCGAATATCTGGTCTTTTTCGAGTCTCAAGTGCCCAGGAAGTTATAGCAAGTGATATACTTTTATAGCATAAGTTCAAAAAGTCAATTTTTTTCGATTTTCAAGTATCAAATTAAATCACAGGTTATATCATTTGCTAAAAAAAAAAAATAGAGAATGTGTGCATATTTCCTATTCACATTCGTGATTGTGTAATATCATAAATGATTGCACGAAAACGCAGCTTAAATAGTTTCTTTATTAAAGCACAAACTCTACAAATTTACACAATATATTAAATATATAAAGAATAACTATCAAAGTAAAAAAGATATAAAGGGTCATAAAATACCTTTCTTTTGGTAACAATAACTTTGCTATACGTTAAATAATTTAGCAATATATATTTTGCTTTTCAAATTTTTTGATTAGAGCAATTTCATTCATAAGATTCATGCCGATGGCAGAGTATTCATAAACAATTATGAACCTCTTATAAAGCCTTCATAAGAAAAAAATCGAAAAAAAATTGAAAAAAATTATTCATAAACGTTAAACAGCTTTAAAAATCTCTTTTAAATGCTTCATAAATGAGAGAATTATAAAAACCATTTTAAATTTTTTTTTTTCACATCTGAGCACAAATTTTGTCAAAAATATATCAAATTATTTCAATATATATCACAAGCACAGAAAATATCAAAAATGCTTGAAAATGTTTGTTTATAAATGAGAGGATTTTTAAAAATCCCTCATAAAGCATTTTTAAAATTATTTGCTCTCATTTGAGCACAAATATTGTCAAAAATAATTAAAAATATTTCAAAAATTTGGAAAATATGTCAAAACATTCAAAACACATAAAAAAATTAAAATAGAAGAAAATAAAAAAAGAAAATTTGTCAAAACATTTACAAAAACAGACAATAAAACTACAATTTTTTCAGTACAGACGGTAGCTTCGAAAAAAAATGTTGACAAATAAATAGTCATTGAATTTATCTAATACACAAACCATTTTTGATACTGTTCCCACTTTAAATCAAACTGCAAATCAACATGTTTACGAATAAAAAATCGTAAAGACTTTTGTTTATCATTAAAAAGCTTTTTAACTATTGAACGTTTGAAAACTATTTTAAGAAAATTTTATGAATACGGCTGTAAAAAATTAAATTGTTCTTGCGAACGTTTCCGTTCCTTTATGTACTGAACACATTGACGACGACAGCGACGACAAGCTGTTAAATTAGGAAAAGTTCTATATTGACGACACGACATTGCGACATTAGACCAAATTCTCTCCATAAGAAATACATGTAAAAAAATTTGACAGAAGTCGTAATGTCGCTGTCGTCGTCAATGTGTTCAGTACATGATACAGCAAACTATAAAATTTAGATACTTTCGTTGAACGCATGACTCGACCAGCTTGTTGATCTGTCAGAATGTGGAGTGAAGAATTTGATTTTGTGTACAAAATATTAAATGTCAAATTAAGACTTCACGTCACTGACAAGTTGAAAGCAAACAGTACAACTGAGAAAAACATACGGATTCCAGATTACCCATAGTTCTTGAAATCCTTTGGCCATTCATATTAAATTATTCTATATTAAAAATAGACAGAAAGATTCAGAAAACGAGGCAAACCGAAACCACAACGGACCACTGTGATAAAGACCGGTGAAACACGGTGTACCAATCAAGGAAACACAAATTAGTGCTGAACAATAATCTGCGATAGCAAAAAACATTCAGTAACCCAAAAAGTTATAAGGTTGCTGCCAGTAGTAAAAAACATAGGAACTCGTCTTCTTAGTGAGAATCAAAGCCACAAAACTAGCAAAATGGAAAAGACTCCAGTGAAACAGTTCGAATCGTAAGTAGCATTAGCCCGTTTTAGGTACTACCTGTGGTTCCGACATCAAGGTAACACGTGTGATACAACCGTTCGCTTTAAATCGGAGCAAATTAACTTTATAAAAAATAACAACCACGATAGTTTCAACTGTCAGTATATAGTTTTATTAACATTATATCTTATTTCTGGGACAAGTAATGGCACCGTTCAAGTTGTCTAGGTTATGTTCGCTATAGGGCTACATGAGTAGTCATCAGTTTGACGTCGGAATTCGGCACGAAGACCATAGACTAACTGATTTTCAAATTTGTTTTGAATTGGTTATCTTTTTTATTTTATGGTTAGCTTGTCTTCATAAAGGAGCTGGTATTACGGTATTAATATTGTATAAACTTGCTTTCCAATTATCCATGTTAAAAGCTCATTAATTCCCTTTATAATATACTTTCACCATGTTGACGTAAATTTGATTTCTCCAAAAAAATAACATTTATTGACTACTGTATTATTTACTTTTCAGCAAACCATGGCCAGATCTAACCGACAGCGATGACAGCGACATGGAAAATGATATAGATGTTGAAAAACTAGGTCCAATCGAAATTGGCCCCAACGAGAATCGATTGCAGCACACATACTGCCTTTGGTTTTCGCGCAAGGGAACACATCGTGCCACGGACTACAGCAAATCACTGCATTTTGTTGGTCGTTGCGCCAGCGTACAGCAATGGTGGTCACTGTACTCGCATCTAATACGTCCCACTGCCTTAAAGCCATTTCGAGAGCTAAGCCTCTTTAAACAGGGTATTAAGCCCATGTGGGAGGATCCTGCCAATACAAAGGGTGGTCAGTGGGTTATTCGCTTGCGGAAAAATAAAATTGATCGTGCCTGGGAGAACGTTTGTATGGCCATGCTGGGTGAGCAGTTTTTGGTCGGTGACGAAATATGCGGTATAGTACTGACTACAAAGTATCCGGTAAGTACTAAACCTATTTTCTAACTCGATTTGATGTAACATCATCATCAATGCCCGATAACCGAAACTGGAATTCATAACTGGAAGCTATTGAGTTGAAGAACAAGATAAACGCAGTTTCAATGTTCCCTGGCAAAAAAAGATATAAAAAAAAATCCCAAATGATCAAAGAAAACACAATCATATCTGTGTTAAAATTACAATTAACAGGAAAAATTTTGTTGATGGAAACGGTCAGCATCAGATACTCGATATACTAAAACCTAGTAATAGATGCCTGTATTTTTTTCCTGGTTATGCAATTTTAAATGTTGTATAAACTAAACTCCCAGATGCATTCAAATTTCAATTCAAAGTGTTTGAAAGAATATTTGAAAACAATTTGGAAAGTGTTCTTTGTTCTATGAGCTTTTATGGTGCGATAAATATTGAAATCGCCACTCTGAATATTATTTACCTTTCCCTTGTCTTTATTTCTACTTATTAAAAATAAAAAATCAAAATTTTGAGTTACATATATCGTCAATAGCATAATTTTATATTATTTTCTCGACATAACCTTTTCCGTACAACTAAAATTTGTTGCTTTTGGTTATAGTTTAAGATAAATTCTTTAACAGATTTATATAAATTGTTATATTTGTCACATACATAAAATCAAT
The DNA here is from genome assembly GCA_943735915.1 of Pherbina coryleti. Classification (NCBI taxonomy): domain Eukaryota; kingdom Metazoa; phylum Arthropoda; class Insecta; order Diptera; family Sciomyzidae; genus Pherbina; species Pherbina coryleti. Next base: position 75,774,695 of record OX030949.1, on the reverse strand, counting down.
GTTTGCCAAATTAAAAAAAAAAAAAAAAACACAAACAGATAATAATAACATCGTGAATCTATAAGTTTGACAAATTTTTTCATCAACCACATTTGATGTCTAAACTCATAAGTTTATATAACTTTTAAACGCTATTAAAAGTTCTGCTTAAGTTAACGCAAATTCGTAGAAAACATGGTTTTCCTCTTACACGAATCCGTCAGGATTAAGAATCTAACCCATCTTTCACACTTCCTGACAAAGTTTATTCCATCGTAGCCAAATCTATTTCATGGATAAAAATATAAGCTAGCAGAAATAACTACTGTAAGGACTTTTTCACAAATTGTTGTATAGCAATTGAAACTTTTCTTTCCAAAATCACAAGAGGACTTAATGTCCTCTTAAAATACTTCTTAAAATTCTTGTACCTAGAGCATTTACTATTTTTGGTGTAAATGGTTTCTTTTCGTCCGATGATGAATTGTTTTAATTTTTCTTTCATCCGATGATGATTTCCGGTTTTTCGTTTTGCTAGTAGTACCGTTTTTCTATTTATATTTTAATTCATTAGCAAAAAAAGCATTTGTCAACAGTTTTAAGCATGTTTAAGCTATATCGTTTTCTAACGATTGCCGAAATCTTGCCATTCGTTTCGAATTTTTAAAAAAATTCTATTTAGTTTTTTCTAAGTTTAACTTTGATCTAGGGATGGATAGTCGACTAGTCGAAAATCCATCCAAAAAATTTTATTACATAAAATTGTTCGACTATTTGAAGACGGTTATTGATTTCGGTTAATAGACAAACCCGGTCTTTTGTATTGATTAATTTCGGTTTGTGTCAATTTTTTTTTCCATTCAGAATAAATTCTGTGTCAATAAACAAAAATAGCTTAAGTCGGATTTCAATGTTTTGAGAAATCTTCAAAGTTTTTAATCACCATATAGGTTCTATGAAAAATTCATTGGTTTTTGTGTCATAACTTTGGTCTGGTTCACACTAGAAGCTACATATCAAGGTATATTCAACAAGGTAGTCTCGTCTCGGAGTGGTGGGTACAGTAGCTGTCAAACATAAGAAGAGCGTAAAAAAAAACAGTGAATAGAAAACTGTCAAATATGTTAAAATTCATAGAATTCTGGCATGGGACAGCATTCTGCTATTTCCGGAAACACTAAGGAAGGCACTGCTCCTGGCTGCAACCGGAGTGGACCGCAATTATTCCCCGGAGGATTTATAAAATCCGTTTTATAAAAATGCTTTTCGCAGACCCGCGCTGATTGGGAAAATGTTGTAGAACACGCAACGTTCCAGCGATTGCGTCTTGCTTCATTAAGACTCACACTAAAAGAGGAGCCATTTTCTTTTTGAAAAGGCTTCCTACAAATTGCACAACTTCTAGGCATTAAATCGCTTTAATAATTTTCATAAAAAAAACACAATTTTAATTGGAAAATTTTGTTATTTGTTTTGCTTTTATTCGTCCAATAGCCGATTTTGACAGGTGCTGTACCCACCACAAGAGAGAATTTCAACTAATAACTCTACCTTCCTTAATATACCTTGCTACAGATTTTGTGTTTATGTGACGATAAATTCAAGGAATATAGTAATATAAATAACTCAGTTCTGACGTAAGTCGATATTAGCAAAAACGATATCGAGCAAAAACGATAATAATTTCAAATAATTTCTAGTTTCAAATAAGCTTTAAATTAACCTAAATTGACAAATTGCACACTTAGGCCGTGTGCTATTCGGAAACTTTTCACTCGTGGTAGGAGAGAATTTACTGAGTTGAATACAATTTCTGTCTGTTGAAATAAAATTGTAATTTTTGCTGTGCCTAAAGGACGATGAAATTTTGACAACTAGAAATGTTGACGTTTTAGATTTTGGTAGTGCATTAGCACAAGAATATAATATAATTTGCGAAATTGTTGATATATATTGAAAATTAGGGATTCTGGTTGCTATGCTGTCGGAAACACAAAATTTTTAACTGCTTTACGACTCACAAACTCACAAGTGTTTTTTTTTTCATTTTTGCTTGTGTCAAAAATTCTCTTTCCGATTGTCAAAAATTATACTAGCCCCTGGGGCTACATGAATTTTTGACAATCATATTCACCTCACAAGTGCCAAATATTCTCTTTCAGACTGTCAAAATTTCATCATCCGAGCGAAAAGTTTCCGAATAGCACACGGCCTTAATACAAAATAGTTGCAACTAAAAAGACTCAAATTTTTAGGAGAGGCAAAAAACGGTTTATGTTAAAATTATTGCAATATTTTTAAAATTGAATTCCACTCTGAAGGCATTCCATGTAAAAGAAAGTTTGTTATGGCTTATCAATTGTTCTTCTTAACATTGACATTATAAGTTGCGCATGGAGCAGCAACTCAAAAAACGTAAAAACAGACAACAGTATTTTACCATTAAAGAAGATGGTGATGAAACTGAACTTTCTGCTGTAGTTAGAGATATGGAATGTAGATTGATTTATTGCAAAAAATCAATTTTGAAAAATTTTGAGTTATGCCTCTTTTGTATTTAGAGTGAGATATTTCAAAAGTGTTTTTAATAATAATGAAAAAATAGGCCTGCAAAAGATCACTGAAGCCGTACAATTATGCATGTTCTGAAATCCACCTAGGAAGTGGATCGGAATCAGAATTAATTTCTGATCGCACTTTTTCACTTTTCGCTAATGTATTTTTATATGTAATATATTAAATACGATTCAACAAAATCCATAGTAAAAAAAAAACGGTGTTAACCGGTTATTTAGGTAAAAAAATCGACTTAAAAAATCTACTAGTGAAAAACTTAAAACATTTTAAAACCGGTTATTTGATTTGACTATCCATCCCTACTTTGTTCTTAAACTAGCATCGAAACACACTTCGTCGTTTAGATTCTAGTACAATTTGCTTTAGTACTCTAAGGCTGGAAACTCACTACGACAAAACAGTTTCTAAACAGTTTTCTACAATGTTGCAGTTTCCGTAAAGTTGCATAGCGCCAGACAAATAAGTTTTGTTTTCGTCTTAAAACAGAATGAGCGCACGCTCATTTGAACTAGTGTGTAGAAAACTGTTTTGAAACTGTTTTGTCGCAGTGAGTTTCCAGCCTAATACCTGCGACACATTGGCATAGGAAACCTTGATTATCTCTTATAGTTTAAAATATAACCATTGGGGATGACACACTCAATATTTTTGTTTACTAGTTTATAAAAATAACAAGAAATATGGATAAGCGAACAATACTATAATCGTAAATTTCAGAGCGTTTGCTCGAGTGAGAGCGCTATAGTTCTCAACGAAAGTGTAGAAAGAGGAATGTCAAAATCAGCTGCTATAACTCATTTAACTGCGATAAACGAGTTTCGGAAACTAGTTTTGACTAAACAAATTTTAAACATAGTTTAGCAGATATATAAACGAGAAAAAACACTTAAACGAGTTTAAATGGATCAATGTGTCGCAGGTATAATAGGGAAGTTTATACGATCCAACATGTCACACCTTAGCTGTGTTCGATGACTGCTCTAGATTGAAATTTCTCACTCCAGATAAGCAAAAAGTGTTCGATGAGTTCCTTTTTCTGCTCTTAGCTGCTCTCACCTGGTTTTGTTTTGCTAAATGAACTTAATGAAAACTAATTAACTTTTTAACGTTTGTAGACTCATCCCTTCATTGAGCTGAAATGTGGAAATGGTGAGGAAGATATGGTGGAGTATTTAATAAGTGTCTTTTTACTTATGATAGTTCTTTGCTCAAACTTGCTCTTTTTTCTTTATTTAAAAAATCGACAACTCAGTTGATCTGCTCTACTCTGCCCCGCTCTAAACTGATGTTTATCCAACACGTGCTCACACAGACGTCGTGGCTGCTCATCAAAAATATTTGGTTGCAATCCAACAAGTTGTTGTTTTAAGTCGCTTTAGCACTTTTTTCAACGAGTTAGCACATTTCGTGCTTGACATCCTTAAAATAAATTACCCTCTAATAAATCAAATATATATATAAAGTTAGAAGTTATTCTGGTCATGTGTTATTTTAATACGCTTTTTGAAAAAAAAACACTAAAAAATTAAGCAGAGGCTTAAATTATTAATAAAAATGTTAACCTATTTCGCTATTTCCCTTATAAGTTATGCGTTTATGTACTTCAACAAGGTGTACTAATTTTTTTTCGTTGCAATATTTTTAAAAGAAATAGTAATATATCATATAAATAAGAATAAAAGTCAACATTTTTCTGACCGGTATGATTGACAAGTTACATTTTTTCCGAAAAATATATATATTTTATATGATAAGAGTAGATTAAACATGAAAATATATTAAGGGTTTTCAGGCAATGCCGAATATTTTCCGATTATATCTTTTCCACGTATATCTGAAAATTTCCGCTGTTTTGCATAAGGTACCTTTTTTAGTTTTCGGTTAGTGTCTTAAATCAATCAGCTGTTCTTTAAGTTGTATTGAAAAAATTACAACTTTGGCTTAATATTGCCAATAAGTTCTTAACTTCTAAATATCAAAATGCCGAATCCAAGTGAAAAAGTAAATTTATAAAATTGATGCAACAAATTACTTTTTACGAATTGTTGCTTTTCAATTTTCTTATGCAATTTATCGCTTAAAGTAAGATGTTTTATATTTTATTATAAATATTTGTAAAATATTTTAAAGGAGTCAACAGTTTGCTGCCGATAATATTTGGCGCTATTTTCGCGACATAATCATGCAGAAAACTGGAAACTTTGTCGAATATCATATTCCATAAAAATTTTGACAGGTCAAATTCGGCGTTCACGCTTTTTTCGATTTTCGGCATATTCGGCGTGGCGTGTTTTCGACATTATATGAAAATCTTTATCAATTCACTATAATATATGCTTCCACTTCTACAAATCTCTGTGTGAATTTACATTGTTAAATTCTTATCAACTACTAAGTAGCAAATGTGGCAACATCAAAAAATCTTTTACATTTTGTCATGCTTGTTTTGCTTACGTTTCAAGCAACTCTTAAAAAACATAAAACAGAAGTAAACGTCATCGAAGTGAACGACGAAAGTAATTTGGTGAAAAAAGAGAATAGTTGAAAATAACATTTATCGCAACAATAGCTCCAATGCGCACCGCCATGACTTGAAGGCTACCCCAACGATTTCCATCCGTCCATTTATCTGCTCACAGACTTTGCGAATCTCTTGCGTGTATATTGTAGTTGTAGCCGATTTTGATATCTGCTGTCAGTTTGACGTAATGGCATGTTAACGTAACAACCTCGAACTAATAAAAAAAACGAAAAAAAAGTGAAAACAAAAGTAGCAGCAGCAAAAGAAACAACTTAACTTAGTGAGTAAAATTGTGCAATCGTGCGTCGCTTATTATTTAATAATTCAAGTATCAAATGATAACAAAGTTTTTCTTTCTTATAAATTAGCCGGGGAAAACTCAACGATTTGGCGCAGATAAATGATACTCACAACCTCCAAAGCAGGAGCACCAGTATTGGCAACAACAAAATTCAACGCAGGCGTAGTGCGCAACGCATCCACACACTTGGAATCTATTCGCGGATGACGCGGCTCTCAGTCAAATCGTTGCTACTGCTAAATTCAGATACTCAAGAACCAGCTACGCGTCTAGAACAGCAGCACCCGTGGTAGCAGCCGTGTTTCCGTCAAACGCCAAGCAACACTATTTGCCTTATCCGCCACTCCGCGCGCGCTTGTGTGTGTATGTGTGTTGGTCCGTCGACTGCGTGTGTCTCGAACGGAAGGCGCCGCGCCGCGTTCCAAGTAGAAAATAAGAAAAATCGATTTTTCACAAAACCTGTGCGAACTGACGGAATTTACGAACGGCTTCAAGTTTTTCCAATTCTTCGCTTACCCAAAATAATTGTGTGTGCGAGTCAGTAAACGGTGGTATTTTTGCAATTTTGAAATTTATGCAAAAAAGTACAGCTAATAAGGAGTGACACCAGAACAGGGCGTCCCAACCAACGCAATAAAAAAGGTTAAAGTAACAAAGCAGCATCAAAGCAGAGATGACAAAAAATCAGTGAATGGCAGCACGAAAATCCAATACATACAAAACAACATAAATTTCCACCAAGTGCGCCTCCCCGCCCCCTTACCAGAAACATTTTTTTTCGAAATTTCTGTGCTGTGTCTGAAAAAAAGCAACGCGTGTGTGAACACCCAAAAAAGCAAAAAATAAAACCTCAAGTTTTCAAAACTTGAGTTAATATGAAGATTAGCTGCAAAGCTGATAAAAGCTAGCCATTGTTACTCATTCGATTGTGTGGTGTGAAAAAAAAAAAATTTAATTGTTTAAACAAAAGTGAGTCACGAGTTGCCGCAGCCGAAATCAACGCCGCCGTGTCTCTGTCGCTGTTACAGCGCTGTTGGCAGTTAAAGTAATACCCCGCCAACAAACGACTCCAAAAATTAACAAAATAATTGTTAATAATTATCTAAGCAAATAATTATTAGAAGTTCCAAAAAAGTTGAAGCCCCAAATTGAGACTCCGCTAGACCCACAGTGCAAAAAGGTCTCACAGTACTAAAATCAAGTGGAAAATCAATAACACAACTTTGACACGAAGGTGCTAATTCTTGGAAAACAAAATATAAAAAAAAAAAAAATTAAAAATAAAAGAAAATAGCTAAAATTCACATATTAAAAGTTAAAATTGTAGCTGCCATTAAAATTGCATAAGTTAAAAATTTTCGTTTTAAAGTAAAAGCGTTTAAGTAACAACCTGCATGCCATAAAAATTCAGATAGCCTACGAAAGTTACTTGAAACAAAAGTCGAATCATAACCTAAAAACTCAAAAACACAAAATAAACGAACGAATATTTTTCGACAAAAACTGTTGACAACAAAATTTCTAGTGCCGCAGCTTAAACAGCAGTCCGCAACACGAAGCTTGCTTGCCCATATTTAAGCTAAACATTGCAAGCAGCCTCCTGCTGCCCAACGCCGCCGCCACCACCTACAGATTGACAAGCAGCAAAAAACCCAGTCGTCATCATGACTAAAGACAGATTAGCTGCTCTACACGCCGCTCAATCCGACGATGAAGAGTCTGAAGATGTGGCCGTTAATGTTGATGGCCATGACAGCTACATGGATGACTTCTTTGCACAGGTCGAGGAAATACGCGGTATGATCGACAAGGTGCAGGACAATGTCGAAGAGGTGAAAAAGAAACACTCAGCCATACTCTCGGCTCCGCAATCGGATGAGAAAACCAAACAAGAACTGGAAGATCTGATGGCCGACATTAAAAAGAATGCAAATCGTGTACGTGGCAAACTAAAAGGCATCGAACAAAATATCGAGCAGGAGGAGCAGCAAAATAAATCCTCTGCAGATTTGCGCATACGCAAGACACAGCACTCTACGCTGTCGCGTAAATTTGTTGAGGTCATGACCGAGTACAATCGGACGCAAACAGATTACCGAGAGCGCTGCAAGGGGCGAATACAGCGTCAGCTAGAGATCACCGGACGCGCCACCACCAACGAAGAGCTCGAAGACATGCTGGAGCAAGGTAATCCGGCAGTCTTTACACAGGGCATCATTATGGAGACACAACAGGCCAAACAGACGCTGGCCGATATTGAGGCCCGTCATGCGGACATCATGAAACTGGAGACATCGATCAAAGAGCTACACGACATGTTCATGGATATGGCCATGTTGGTGGAGTCGCAAGGTGAGATGATCGATCGCATTGAATACCATGTGGAGCATGCAATGGACTACGTGCAGACCGCCACTCAGGATACCAAGAAGGCGCTCAAATATCAGAGCAAGGCGCGCCGGAAGAAGATCATGATTCTGATATGTTTGACTGTGTTGGGTATCATAGCCGCTTCATATGTTAGCAGTTATTTCATGTAAATGCAAACCACCACCACTACTAAATAGCACTACCATTAGAACAAGAAAAAAAAAAAACAAGAAATACAACAATAAATATTGTTGACTTTTACTTAATTCATTAAATTAACGATAACTTAAAATTAAAATTATAAAATATACAATTAAAAGTTTATAGAGATGATAAAGAAAGTAAAAGGAGCAAAATAAGAAAGAGGAGAAGCATATAAAAACATAGAAATAGCAATGTTAGCTGTTATAAAGCAAAGCAAAGAACAAAAAGAAAGCAAAACAAAAATATGCAAATTTTTGTAAAACATTTATATTATTTGGTTAATTTTATTTATATTTTGATTTGGCACTTAATATTTATTTTTTTTTTGCATTTGCTTTCTTTGCTTTTTTCCCTCTTTCATTTATTCTCTCATTTGTTCGCTTCGCAATGCGTAGCTGAGAGCGCATTTATGTATTTTTAGTTGTTAATTAACTTTACTAGTACACTCACACACCCACACACCCACTCATGCTAATTCTTAAAAATAAGCACACAAATATATGTGTATGTATAAATATGTATTTATGTACGTACATATATATATGTAAAGTCAACTCGTTTATATTTAAATATTATATTTGCTAACTTTCTCTTTAACTATTATTATATTGCATATAATCTCACAAAAAAACAAAACTAACAAAACTAGACAAAAAACAAAACTTACAATATAATAACTATGAATCTCTGCTTTAATACATATATGTATGTATATATATATTTGTGTTTATATTAATTATTTTTATTATTTTACCGATATAAAAATGAAAACAAATTATTTTGAATGTGTGAAAACTTTGAAGATAACTTCGGTGCAAACTCTTTTTTTTTTGTGTTATGAAACAACTCCCACCATAACAGCTGTGTTCGATAAAATAACAGTGGGTGCTCGATTGCTAGAAACGACTTAATAAACTGAAGTATTTAGTGAATCATAGATATGTTACACAAAAAATTGCAAAATACGATGTAATGCATATTAGAGTTCGAAGTAAACTTTTGTAAAACCCGTTGATTAAAAAATTATGGGGCAGCAAATTACATAGCGAGCAAAGATTAAAATAATTTCTTGAATAATTGATGAAAAACAAAAGAAAATATACCATATGAAACAAGTAGCGAATGTGTGACAGGTTTTTGCGATTCTTAATGAGACCTAATATTTTGAAAAATTGTAAATAAAACAATGTAAGAGCTAAAGATTTTAAAAAGAATACGATGATGAATTTATGACAAAACACTCACGCATCACTGCAAGATGGCAAAAAGACAACAATGTTGCGATAGAATTTTACAAACTAAAATTCAAATGACATGATGATAAAATAACATTTTGTATTTTTCGAAGTGGAAAGACAAAATAAAAACGAATTGTTTAGCAAAGTTGAAAGTTAAAAAATTTCTAGTAAACAGTAAAGTCGAGTGAATACATTGCTGTTGACTTTGGAACATATATGTAAGAAAACTATCGATCTTGATCTGGTAAAGATTGTATTTTTTTTAATTGGCTGGAGTTTACCCAAAAATATATATCAATGCTAGCAATTTAAGAATGTGGCATACAAAATACAAACTTTGTGAAAAGTGGTTGATTGCAGGCAAAATTAAAAATTAAGGTTTTCATAAGCTTTTCTTGGCATTAATAACAAAATGTTATGTCCCTTAAATACTTTGGTCTGGCATACATTAGATTTATGAATCATTAGTTGTACCATGGTATTGGTACCAATGCCAAAAAAGCAGTTTTTCTCATATATATTAATTTATTTTCTCAATGTTCAGGCTAATTCAAAGATATATTGAGAAATAGTAAAGTCTAACTTGATAAAGTTGGATCGCGAGAATCTCTGGGATGCTTTGTTATTAAAATTAGAAAATAAATTCAATACATCGTTCTATCAAAATTATAACAAATACAAATACAAAAAAAATCTAGCTCAATTTATAATCCAGGAATACTGCATCCCAGGAAGAGTCATCAATTTTAAAATGAACATTTAATAAACTCCAGACGTAGTAAAAGTCTGTACTTCATGTGTCAAGTCCCAGAAAAATGATTTCTCATTAATGAACAACGGTTTGATAAGTTAAAAGTTAAGATTTTTAGTTCTAATTTTTGGTAAATATTAGTACCTACTGAACAACGCACTAAAAGGTACGATATATGCAATGCTGCACAATAGGTTTTATATTGTATAGCATTAGGGCCCATATGTTCTGCATAGTATTTAGGTTCAAAATATTGGTTAAAAAGCACTATGATTCGAATTTTTTCAAGTATTTTAAACAATAAATAAATGATGCAGAAGAAATGTCTTTTTTCCAACAAGTTACGAAGGTTCCCTTAGGATAGTATTTGATTCTATGTCATGTCAGGAAATTTCCTACGAAAATTAAAATATTCCTGAGTTTTTTAATGCATTTAAAATACAGTGAAAATATATATTTTCTGCTAGATCTCATAAATTACATATGTATCTGCTAAAATTTTAGATCTCTCGTTTTTCACTTTTAATTTAAAGAATGGCATTGAATTTGTATATGGAATTTATTTTTAATTGAAATAATTTACGCCGGTTCCTTTTTATTTAACAGATATTTGGTTTAGAAAACTTTAGAAATTACGCTTTTTGTTTTTAATATTTAGGAGAACAATGCTATTTCATCAAACACAGCTGCACTTAACAACCTATTCTGCTTCCGTGTCAAAGAGAACTTGAGTGTGAGAAATTTGTTTTCATTAATTAAACTTTTAACTAGTTTTTCATTGAAGTGTGCTCACAAATACTTTTCAAATATTAAATAATTATTTTACTGAACTTAAAACATGTAAAGCCATTTGAAGCTTTAAGCTTATTTTAATTAAAATACACACATACTTATATCCATACTATATAAATATATACATATAGATATATAAAAAATGTTTTTAACTGTTGCAAAAACATAACGTTTTAAATGCTTTTCCCGCAGTGCTATATAGTATAAATAAATATAACAAACAAATTCATAGTTTTGTGCATACTTCAATCTAAAGCGACTATTTTAATTATCTCAACATTTACCGAATTATTTGCAAATAATAATTAAATTTCCATTTTAAATTTATAAAAATTGTTTCACTAGAAAGTTGTTAACATTTTATGCATTGATTCCTTTGTTAAATTCTATTTTTACTTGCTTTCAAAATTCACAGCAAAAACTTGTTTCTTTTTAAACTGATTTAAATGATTTAATTTATTAATTTATCAATTATTTATATTCAAACTTAACTTATTTTATATGCTTTATTTAAACTTGTTCTTTAAGTTTTATTTTTTGACAGAATTACCTCGTTTATATTATTTTTTTATTGGTATTTTATTTTTGAATCTCATCTCCCAATGCATTAGAGTCTCTTATATTTGAGTTTGTTTGTATTTAAGTTTATATATTTCTATAATTTATTTCTTAGCATTCACAATTCTCTTGCTACTAACAATGTCACACATTTTCTAATTTTTTCCATTTTTTTTTTTCGTTTTATTTTTTGATTAACTGATCACTTACTACCACTTCATTCGATTGGTTGGATTTAATATTGCATGCCTTTTGAACGCTTGTGTACTACTTTCCTCTACCATTTCATTGATGAATTGACTAACGCTGCGCTTGATGCTTAACTTATGCAACATAATGAAAAAAAAAAAAATACTAACAACCTTTGAAATAAATAACATAAACAAAACAATAACACAAGAACAGCATGAAAAAATAAGCTGTTACTGCTTAGTCTTTAGACTGCTGCAATGAGGAGTTACGCTCCAAAGCTATAAGCCGCCCACTTAAAGTAAATGGCCAAAAGGCGTTACCAACAGCGGCTATAAATTCAAGAAATTGCAACATTTATGAATCATTTATGTACCTATCACACCCTTAAATATAACAGTTCATCATAAGTATGTACGTATGTATTACTATGGTAATTATTATAATGTAAACACCAACAACAATAACAACACCGACAACAAAAGCCACCACAGTATGCATATCCTGTACGCCAGCCCTGAGATAAACGATCTAAGCTACATCATCACGAGATTCGATCACAACTTCAGACAACAATTTCAACACTGCGATTCCACTAACATAACGCCAGCAGCGTTAACATTCACATCAACATCCAACTGACTCTCGCCGAGTTATACAAGCGCAACAACTAAAAGCTTCTAAGGTACGTATTACCTTGGATTGTTGTTAATTCTACAAACGCTGTCTGAATTGAACTTGAACAAACGTTTTTAATGTTTTTGTTTCCTACATTGTTAGCGATAAATGTATCTTTAAACATGTAATAAAAAAAAAAAAATTGTAAATATTTATCTAAGCAATTATTTTGGATTAAGTTTAAATTGTATTCTATTTAATTTAACTTAAAATTATAGTTTAATTTTCTTTAATAAAATCAACTGAATTTTCAGTTTATACGTTGTATGAATTCATTAAAAAATATATCAAAACTATTATACATAAGTATTGCGTTTTTATTTTTGACCTATAAGTTTTAATGAAATTGTCGCTGTATTAGATTGTTTTATTATTAGTTTAATTGTTTCACTAAAATATTACTTTTTGTACTATTTTATTTAAAATTTCATAGCGTCCCAGTTTTTATAAATGTTAATTCTTAGTTATTTTAAACGAAATATGAATGAAAATTTATATAAATCCATCAAATATTTTTTTGTTTATATCAATTTTTTATTTGAACATCAGTCGATGTTAACGAAAACAGTTGCCGTAGAAAAAATTTCGAAATTAACTGTTTTGACACTGAATTTTTCCTAATAGTCAAAAAATGATTCTAGAGGAAAAGTTTAAAGTTGCGACTTTCGAAGTCTTTAAAATTTGTTGAAATGAAAACTTTATTATGTTCTATTTTTATCTACTATTCTATTTTGTCAATTATTTTATTCATTAGTTGTTTTTGGAACCCTTGATTTACTTTTTAATAAACGATTGCGAAAATAGCAATTATTTTTAAATAAAATTTTTCCTAAATAAGCTCAAAATATTGCGGATAAAAAAATAGTTCAACGTGTAAATATACTGTGATCATTCCTTGCCTTGAAATGGTTCATTTCATGAAATAAAAGACAGCTACAATTTTAAGATTAACGCTTAGTTTTTAAAAGGTAATTTTTAGCATTTTTTTTTTTAAACCAACGCTCGGATATCACTTGAAATTGAAATTTGAAAGCATTGTTTTGATTTTGAAGACCGTTGATTGTTGGAGGGCAGAAAGATGGAATAGTGTCGGTGAATATTTATTTTAAACTTGGTGTACCCGGCCGCGCATTGCTGTGGCTCGCAGAACGCAAAAAGAAAAATAAACAATACCCACGAAATGAACGTATGATAAATGACTAACTAAATGAATGAATAAATGAATGAATAAATGAATGAATAAATGAATGAATAAATGAATGAATAAATGAATGAATCCAATATTTCTATTCGCTCGAACAAATAACTCCGAAGAGATCAATTCAACGATATAGTTAATTCACGAAAAATAGTCAAAATAGCGTAATCGTCTGAAATAAAAAAAAAAAATAAATAACTGGCCATTTCAGCCCTTGAAAGGACTTTGACCTAGCTTCTTATGATCAATTGTGTTGTGCGTGTTATTAAGTTTGTACACAATTGACCGAGAACCGGACCTACATGCTTAACGCCGACTCCGAACGGCGATGAACGGAATGTTCTCGTTCTCAAGAAGCTTTACATGGCATTTTGATTACTCTCTGAGGTTTGCCATTGTCTGCAGAGAGGTGGCGGCCGTACAGAAAGATTATTTTAATTCAAATAATTTTCTGTCGCTGCTGGGGTTCGAACCTAGGTCTCCAAAGTTCGTTGACATAGCGGCCACGCACTTTAACCAACTACGCCACGGACGCCACAATCGTCTGTAATAGCGACTTTTTATTGATTTGTGGGCGGCTATCTCGTACTCGAAAGAAATTTACCGCCAAAATTTCAGCTAAATCGGCCCAGTAGTTTTAGAGTCTATAACCATCAGACACACATTGCTTTACTCTCTACATATATAGATGGGCGGTTACAGTGGGCGTTGCAACATTTATAAATATAGTGACCGCCACTTAAGCCCATAGCACCTACATATCAAGTTTCACCATCAAAACATGTACGAATTGGGTATTATGATTTCTAAAAATGGGCGTATATAATAATTCGACCACTCCCATTTTTATTACTGTTGCCGACAGTAACTAAATTACCAAATATTAGTCTTCTACGATCCAAGCTACCTGAAATATAGCATTTTTATTGATTTGTGGCCTGGAAAAGTATAAACATTTTTTTATATAAAAATACGAACCTTTTTAAATGCACTGTTGTGCCAAAATTCCAAGGCAATCGGTGGAGAACTTCCTGAGATTTGAGATATTGTACAAACATACATTTAAATTTTTATTTATATAGACTAAAACAACGCAAAACTGCCTCGGAACACGGTCGCAGGGAGATTGTTCCACAATTTTATATCTATACAACTCTCGATAATGCGAGGTTCTATTGGGCATCAAGTCAATGGTATAGGGATGAAAATCCACTGTAAGCTGGTCGTGCGGACCTGGGAAACACGAGCTGATATCTCCCTTAAACTCTTCCCATCACAGTACCTTTACAGAAGGCTTAGAAAACAAATATTGCGTCGATACCCTAGAGCTTTGATAGAAGATGAAATATTTTCATCTCCTATCGGATATATCGCTCTTCGTTCAATTCGGTCCAGAATCTCCAAATAATCGAAACATTCAAACGAAGATCGGATTGAATCAATATGTCCAGAACGTTTGTATTAAGGGGAGTTAAGGTGTAATTCGTTCGCTTGTGAGTTAACAGGCAATAGTGCGTCTTGCAAGTTTTAAACTCTACTTTATTAGTAAGTTCACACTCTGAGATTATTTTCAAGTATTTAAGAAGTGTGGCATTAATTTTTTGCCATTTTCTTTCAATCTTCAGAGAACTCGGGCGTTTTTTGATAAAATAAAATAAATGTCAAATGCTGCTGTCGTCCGCAAATGAATGAATTGTGTTATGAGTCAACAGAAGAACGTTGATAAAAACTAGAACCAAAGTTGGCAGAGCAACAACCTTGCTTTCACCGAAGAAGTGGACACAATGGTTACATTTATCAGGGCTTTACGGAGCCGTATTGACAGTATCTGAACAATTTGCACGGGGCACTAGCTTATGTATAAGGTTAAAGTTAATAACACTCTCCATGAATTTGGGGAGCGTATATCGCAATGTATCCCTCAGGGTTCTTGGTATCGTACTTCTTAGGTACCGGCTGAATATTTGCGGCCTTCCAACAAAACTCCTGTCCATTAGGAGATGTTGAAAAGGTTACGCAAAGGTCAAGCTAGTTTAGAAGCACACTTTTTTAGCACAATTGGTGATGTACTATCAGGGCTAGAATGTTTGTTTTTTGGGTTAAAGATAATTCCTTACATTGAAAACAAATTTTTTGAGCTCTGGGCCAATCATGTTGACAACAAGACAACATGAAGAACAAAGAAAGCAACAACCAACAACAACAACAACAACAACGACTCTGTATAGAGCAAATCACACAGCTTGACTATACAGACTGTTTCATTGGCCGCTACACCAACTCATCAGTAGCCTTTGTATGACTTTACACTGTGATACACTCAAGCTACTTAGGTTCTACTTGTACTGCCAATTATGCCGAGAAAGTTACCCGGAATTAATTTTTTCAAATATTAAGATTAAAAAACGATAATTTCTTACTATAGCAATAGTAAAATCACCTAAGCCGGCTTGGGTGGAAACAATTTGTATAGAAATTAAAAACGTATGCTTATTCATTATAAAACTATTCACATTATAAAGTTATATATTGTTTTATAGATTGCTTTTATAGCACATACTTTCATACCCTTTACAATTACAAAATACTTAGTTAATTTATCCAAATCAATACCGGTAAGTTAAACATATGAAACTTAGATGTTTTGACGGAGAACTTAAGAGGCTCTAAATTGCCAAAGACATCTTATAAATTATACTAGGTTTTTTGTTAATTTTGCAGAAGTTTTTTTCTCGGTGTATATCTCTATATTTGCTTATTTTATCTTTCCTTATAAAAAAATATACAAATTTATTAAATTCTTAAAATGACAATAAAATTACCATTTGTTTTGGTACAAGCCATACTGTCAAATGTCTGCGCAACATTTCAGTATAACTTAATTATTTAAATATTTGGATGCCGGACATCTCAAAACAAAGTATTAAAATAGACTTCTAAATAACTCAATATACATTTTTTATATTCTCCAATACCTTATTTAAAAAAACTATTTGTAACTTCATCTCTCCAAGCAGATTTCTCCAAGCAGCAAGTTAAATGACCTCATTGCTTTATGATGTCATTTCAAAGTCCCACTTCCAAGTTTCTACTTCAACCTAAAAGTAAAATCTCTGTTCAAGTGTTTCTACAAGCTAGTTCGGGTGTTTAAGATAATTTCCCATAAGATAATCCTAACAGTTGAATTCTACCAAAACTGAAGTGGATATTCTGACAAAGCCAAAGCAAAACTTTAATTAATAATGTTAAATGACAACAAAAGGTTAGCAAGTCATAATCATGTCGATGACTAAGCTCCACGTTGATGAACCTTCTATAAAAAGTTTTATGGTTTATACATAGTTGATGTGTACATACGATAAAAATCGTAGTATTCCAACTTAACATACTAACGAGTTTATTTACAGACACTTGATTTTTTTGGTTTATTTTTTAGTTTATGAAAATTTTTCCTACAAAAATGTCGATTTGTTAGAATTGCTTTTTTATTTATAATTTATATGTAATTTTCAAAATTGAATAATCATGTGGTTTTATCGTATAACTCAAAGATCTTAAAGTCGATCTTCTAAAAATTGTAGCATGTGAAGTGTTTTTTGAACAAAAAATCTGAGTAATTCAGTCATCGTTAAATCTAACTGGAAAGTCACTTCTCTAAAGCGTTTGTCGTTGATGAATCATGAACAACTCTTCTCTTGTTATAACAACAACCATTATTACTTCATCATATTGTTTTTGGTTATTTGTTTATTTATTTGTTTGAGCATTTTAGCAGTTTTTTTTTTATTTTTATTTTTTGTTATAAGTACGTTAAAAAGGTTTTTTTGTTATTGTTTATCGATTCTCAGTATTTTTTGTTGAAGCATTTATTTTAGAGTAAACTAGTAGGCTGGGAGTTAAACTCATCTACATGGGAATATGTGTGAAAAAATACATGCTCGTATTCTTACTCATAGGTATGTGAGGGGTTTGTCTAATTTTTACTTGCAAAATTGATTTTTCTTATATATACAGCTGTACATATAGTTATATATACATATCTTGATAAAAAAATAGGTACACCAGAGCTTTAGTGAGTTTTTTTGAAATAATTTACTATTCAAATATTTTTTTTGTAAAAAAGTCATTATAATTTTAGAGTTCAATATATTAACCCTTTCGGCATATTTGTTGCCATACGGCAACAGTTTGCTTTGTGGCTCTGTTTCTAGTTTGGGACACCCCGCTTTTTAACAATACATTTTTAATAATAGATTGAAATGTGATGAAAAAGAAGATAAAATCAAAAATACGAAAATTAATTTTTATAACATGTTTTTCAAGGTTATTCCGAGTGAACTCATGAGCGCATGTGGCCGCCGCGGCTGGCTCGAATAAAGCCAATTCTACAGGTCCAATTTTCAATTTTCAACTTTTTCGAGCATATGGGGCTGTATGTCGGCAATAACGCCACGAATGTTGGCCTCCAAGTCCCCTAACGTTTCTGGTTTGTTGGCGTAGACGAGCGACTTCACATATCCCCAAAGAAAATAATCGAATGGTGTCAAATCACACGATCTTGGTGGCCAATTGACAGGTCCATTCCGCGAAATTATGCGCTCATCGAATGTTTCCTTCAATAAATCGATTGTGACGTGCGCTGTGTGGCATGTAGCGCCGTCTTGTTGGAACCACAACTCATTCACATTCATGCCATCCAATTCGGGAACAAAATAGTCGGTTATCATGGCTCTATACCGGTCTCCATTTACGGTAACTGACTCTCCAGCATTATTTCGGAAGAAGTATGGCCCAATGACTCCACCAGCCCATAGAGCACACCAAACAGTCAGTTTTTGTGGATGTAATGGCGTCTCAAGGATCTCATGTGGATTCTCTTCACTCCAAATGCGGCAATTTAGCTTGTTGACGTAGCCATTCAACCAAAAATGAGCCTCATCACTGAACAAAATTTTGCGATGAAAATCAGCATCGAGATCAATCTCATTTTCGGCCCATACACCAAAATCACGACGCATTGCATGGTCTCGCGGCTTTAATTCTTGCACAAGCTGGATCTTGTAAGGTCGCAAGCCAAGATCTTTGCGCAAAATCTTCCATAAAGTTGATGGACAAAGTTCCAATTGCTGTGCACGGTGGCGAATCGATTCATTCGGGTCCTCTTCAACATTTTGCTCTACAGCGGCAATTGTTTCTTCGGTGCGCACTGTTCGACGTCTCTGCGGATGCGTATTATCACATAGAGAAAACGTAGTGCGAAAACGACCCATGGTTAACCGAATTAATTGCTCTGATGGACGATTATGTCGACCATAAAATGGACGGAGCTTGCGGTAAACTTCGCGAACTGAACCATTATTTTCGAAATAAATTTGCACGATTTGCAAGTGTTGTTCTTTTGTCAACCTGTTCATGATGAAATGGAAAACCAAACTGAACATAAATGACATTAAAGTTGCCAGATTTGACCACAAAATGCCAGTTTTATCTCTATTCGAAAAACAAACCCCTAAAAATAACACCCTATATTAGGAAAGTAATACGGATTTCAAACTTCATACTCAGCTTATTTTAGTCAAAAACTGACCCTGAACGAAGTTTGGAATGTTTGGCATTGCCAGGGCTAATTTGGCACTGAAAGGGTTAAAAATACGAAAAACAATTTGAATTCCAAACAAACAAAGAAAAATAAGTAATTCATAACAATAGATAATGACAATGATTTTCATGTGGCCATAAAAATAGGTACACCGGCAGTTTCTAAAGAAAAAACTTAAATAATTGCATTTTATTTATTGTTTTGAGAATACCCCAGCTTAGTACAAACCAGTATCCTGAATATCCGCCATTATTCTTCAAAACAGCCTGAATCCTTCTACGCATGGATGAAACCAAATGCGAAACGTCTCCAATGGTATATTGTACCATGCTTGCTGAACTTTTTCCCACAAATCGTCCTTATTTTTAAAAGTTTGACTAGATATTTTTTTCTTCAATTCACCCCAAAGATTTTCGATCGGGTTGTGGTCGGGTGATTGACTGGGCCAGGACATACAGTCGATTTTGTTGTCCTTAAAAAATCCTTTACCAACTTCGATGAGTGTTTGGGGTCATTATCTTGTTAGAAACGCCAAACTAAGGGCATTTTTTCACTTGTGTAAGTCAACATTATTCCTTGCAATATTTCCACATATTCGAATCGGGTCATAATGTCCTGAATACGAAATATTGGGGCTACGCCATAGTGGGAAAAGCATCCCCAGACCATTATGTTTCCGCCACCATGTTTGACCGTTTTCCTAGTGTAGCGCGGATTGAAATCTTTACCTTTTGGGCGAAGAACATTCCTTGCGGCATCATTAGAAAACAAATTTATTTTGGTCTCGTCGCTCCATAGGATGTTGTTCCACTTTTTGACTCCTTCATCTCCTGACCATGAGGCATGCATTTTGGCAAATTCTTTCCTCGCGTGTGAGTTTTTCTTACGAAGGAGTTGAACCTTACGGGCTATTCTGCCATAGAGCTTTGAATCCACTAACCTTCGTCGAATAGTCCGTGAAGATACTTTGTTCCCTAATTCTGCTGCAATTGTTCTTGAAGCTATAAAAGGGTCCTTTTTCGCCATTATAATAATGCGATGGTCATCGTTTAGTGTGGTTTTCCGTTTTCTCCAACTTTTGTTTCTTTAAAGCATTTAAGACAAAATTTCGAGAATGTCCAAGAATTTTGGCAATCGTTCCATATCCCTTTCCTCCAGCACCCATCTCAATAACAATCCGCTTTTCTTCGGGTGTACAATGATCACCGCGACCCATCTAGATACCAAAATCTTTTATGAAAGCTTCAAAATTTAAAATTCTTTTACAAACCCTTAAAGGAAAATTCCAAAACTACACTTTTGAATAAAAAACACGAAGAAAAACTCTTTTAAATGCACTTAAAATATTTTTTTTTTCTGAAAGTGTACCTATTTTTTGTCCACATCGCGTTATTACTTCGTGGTATATCTCTTGGTAACTAGGATAAAGTATTTAAAATGGGATTTAATATTTCAAACTTTTTTTTTCTAAGCTGTATTGCGCCAGTAGTAGTTAAGTTCACCGAAATAAAACCAACGGCATTTTTAAGTTAAAACATAAATTTAATGAGCAGTTAAGAGATGTATAGAACCTTTTCTTCATCACACTTCAGAACTGCACAGTACTTCTGTATACTTTATTCCGTAAGGCTATCAGTGTAGCCTTGATGTCGCATAAAAATATTCTATTATGCGGGAAGGCAAACAACAAATACTGGTCACTAAAAGTCTTTCCTAACTGTCATAACAGTGCCTTGTGTTCTGTTGTAAAGTAAAATTTCAAAACATAGAGCGACAATAAAGTAAAGCAACGATAAATAATAACAAGCACAACCAGTGCATGCAACAGCAACGAAAAGTTTGCAGCGATCGTTCTAGTCAGTTCTTGCAGCAAGGATTGTAAAAAATATTCCTTAATAATATAAGAGCAGAGTATACCCAGCATAGTATGAGATTTTGTTTGTGTATCATGGCTCTTGAATTCGATGCTCCTCTTGATACTTCCGATCTTCTGTGCCTGGTAATGATTAAAACTGTGCTACTGAACAATTTTTTACTTCATATTAAGGGCACCCTTTACCTTGCCAACCCAAAATTTAATGCCTCGCTAGAAATTGAATTGCACAAAAATTATAAAAGATATCGACAAGCGATTTTTTTCTATTGAATAGATAAAATATCAAACTTTGTTAAAAAATTATTGTTGTTGTTGTCGTTGTTTTTGTATGTCATGTCAAAGGGGACTAAGAAAAAAAAAGGTATATATTTTTCTGCATCATCTGAAAATAAAAAGCAAAAGAAACATGCAAAGAACTATTGTCGTTATCGTCGGTATTAGAATTAAGAGGATCGTTAAAAAAATAACGGAACTAAAGCAACCATATATCAAAATTTTTAAATGAAGGTATTTTTAAAGACTTAAGATAGGTCCAGCTCCGTTGTTTATGGAGCTACATTAATGATTCTACAGACTATAGTTCCTTCAAGAATGACTGGTGTTTTAGGTATATGATGCAAAAATTTTTCAAATCGGACATTTTTTTCGATAAGTTTTTATTACAACCAATCGCGAAAAAGTGCTTTTGGGATAGACGCATTTAAAATTATAATGTTTTCGAAATAATAAAGTTCAATTACGAACTATTATTGGTTTGAGAAGTTTTTCCGATGCATTTGGCTGTTGACTATCATGAAAAAAATTTCATCCAAATCGGATAATTTGTTTTTGATAAATTAGGAGGAAAGTGCCCGAAGACGTGATTTTCAAAAAACTTTCTACTGAATATCTATTCGAAAAAAAAACAAAAACAAATTTTTGAGAAAACAACCAAAACCAACATTTAATAACTTCTTTGCAAGAATACATAATCAATACAAATATGAAAAGAAGGTAGATTACCAAATATGTGCATATGGTGAGATTTTGACTTGCCTACACAGCAAAATTAAAAAAAAAATACTCTGTGGACTTGTTAGACATTTTCATAGTATGTTTCCAATACTAAGTTAGTTCAATAAGCAAAAAAAAAAAATTTTCGCAAAATAAGTTTTCAAAGGTAAAAGGTGGCCTTAAGGTTTACCCAATGGCGGCCTTGGCCGAGTGCGTTCAAAAGTGCATGAACCATTCGATGCCAATTTTCGAGCTCCGAGGATCGAGGTTCGATCCCGGCTGACACAGAATATTCTTTGCAATTGAAAATAATTTTTGTGATCGGCCGTCACCTCTCTGCAAACAATGGTAAATCTCAGAGAGCATGTAGGTTACTACACTGAGAAAAATGAACGCCTTAAAATCAAAGAAAAAAAGTTGTTAGAAGACTGTAACCAAAATGTCTTTGCTACAAAGAAAAGATCGTTGCACTAATGATTTATTCTTTAACTAAGCAACTGCTTCATCTTTGAAACAAGAGACTGAAGTTCTTTAAAGCTAAATCAATCAAAAAATATTTGCCGTAAAGATAAATTTGTTTTCTTTGTTTTCTTGAAGCTAAGCATCGTTGTTTCAAAGACAAAGTCTATAACTTTAAAGAATTTTTTCTACAAAATCATATTTTTCTTAAAAATAAACACGCTTATAGTTCGCAGTTACTTTGTGGGCAATATGTACTATATAAGGCAATTGATGTATCAATATGTATAAGTTGTAATTAGCACTAGATTAAATCGTATAGGTTAAGGGTCAAGGGGAAGGGGGAGGGGTGGGAAGGAGAGTGGAGAAGGAGTGAGTAATAGAAAAAAAGGCGGACATACAAAGATAGTATTAAAGAAATCGACTTTTTTAAAGACGTACATCTTTGTCACAAGAATTTAAGTCTTTAATATAAAGTATATTTTTCATGGGAATTTAACAATCTTTGTGCCTTTGCCGTAAGGATGTTTTATCTTTGGGCACAATTTAACCAATAAAAGTCTTTGTGGCAAAGTGTATTTTCTTTGGTTTTACGATTTTTTTCCTGAGTGTACATATGTTTCGGAAATCTATATATTAATACGCAAACATCGAATGTTGTGGTACACTTTTGTAATATTTATAATAAAAAAAAGGGAATAACTTATATTATTGGAAAGATATTGTGCCATAGAAGTGCCGAAAAATAAAAACAGCAAAAAAATTTAAATAATTATGTGATAATTACATTTTAAAATAACAGCATGCATTCTCATACCCATGGCTGTAGTTTGAATGTTTTTCCATTTCAACTTTTGCAAACAGTTGTTGCTGTTCTCTCTCTCTGTCTCTCTCCCTCTCTCTTTGCTTATTGCATTCCACATTATTTTGCCAAACAAAAATTGTAGCTGAGTGGCATTATTGGTGTTGTTTCTTTTTCAAAATATTCATGAGAACGTGGAGAGAGCAGCTACAAGATCCAAGATGAATCAATCATGCAATGGAGTTGCATAGAATTGTTACTTGGAGCAGGGGCGGTTCCAGGAATATATTTCGGGGGGGGTTTCAAAAATATTTATGTACGTTATATATATAAAGGGTAGTTAAATTTTAAAGGCCGATATTGATTTTGAATAAAACACAAACTATTAAGGAAATTATTGTCGTTTCTTTTTATTATGATAATATTGGTATGGTTCAATTATGCATGGAACAAAATATCGGCTAAATGGCCGCCGCGACCTCGGCGGCACACCTCCATCCTATGGTCCAAATTTTCGATGACGCCGAGGCATAAGTGGGGTTCTATACCGTTAATGTGCCGAATTGGCGGGGTGCAATAAGGCCAACGGCAATAAGGCCGAATTGGCTTTATTTCCTTTTCAAAGAGAAATAAGGCCGAAATTGTGAATTCTGTTTTATTTCCATTTGAAAAGGAAATAAAGCCTAAAAAAAATTTAGCAAAATGGTAATAAGGCCGAAAAATAATTTTTGCAAACTAAGGATTATTTTTTTTTTAATTATTTTTAATAAAAAGTACGCACCATGTAGTCTGTTGTTTGAAAAGTTACTGGACTCAGCGTAGGTACTCAATTTGCAAGAGAACAGTTGCCATTGTCAACCTCAATGTGCTTGTTTTCGTATCAACGCGAAAAATTTATTAGTAGTAGTTCAATAGTGAAGGTGAAGAAGTTTTAATATATAGGAATGATATATTACGAGTATATAGGAATGAGCGCCTCGGCGATTTTTAATAAAAATTTTTTGCCTGCGACGCTCATATTATAAACCTGCGGCGCTCATTCTTTATAATATTAAAGCTTCATTAAAAATTTTAGTAAAAATCGCGCATATTTTATAAATTTTCATTCATAACTTTTATTAACTTTACATATTTTTCTCGACCACTTACAAAAAGATGTATGTTCTTTAGCATTTAAACGATCATATTTTTCGCTTTAAACGGATATATATTTCTATTATTAGAATAAGATATCCTAGTCTTCTCAATAAAAAAATATGTATATTTTTCAGACTTTCACGATTTTATCTCCTAAACCATTTGAGACCTACTTATTTTTTTTTTTTGCAGCATTAGATTTAGAAGTTCCATACACATTTAAAAAACAAAAAAAAAAAAAAGGAGCGTGTACCTAGAGTGCAATTATTCCAAAAATGTCCATTTTTCAAACTTTCACGATTTTTATATCCTAAACCATTTGAGACCGAATCCGCAAATTCGCCCTTATTTCCACTTAAAGCGAAATAAAGCCGAATTCGGCCTTATTGCCGTTGGCCGTGTTGCACCCCGCCGCCGAATTATCTCATCCTTTAGCTTTTGAATTCTTGCTGGCTTATCGACGTACACCTTTTCTTTCAAATAACCCCAAAGAAAGATGTCCAACGGTGTCAAATCACATGATTGGTGGCCAAATGACATCGCCACTACGTGAGATAACGCGGCCATTGAATTTGTCGCGCAAAAGAGCCATTGTTTCGTTAGCTGTGTGGCATGTGGCACCGATCTGTTGAAACCACATATCGTCCACATCCATATCTTCCAATTCGGGCCATGAAAAGTTCGTTATCATCTCACGCTACCGAACACCATTCACAGTAACTGCCTGACCAGCCTCATTTTGGAAAAAAATACGGCCCGATGATGCCGCCAGCCCATAAACCGCACCAAACAGTCACTCTTTGTGGGTGCATTGGTTTTTGGACAATCACTCTTGGATTATCATTCGCCCAAATGTGGTAATTCTGCTTATTGACGAATCCACTGAGGTGAAAATGTGCCTCATCACTGAAGATAATTTTCTTCGAAAATTGATCATCCACTGTTGCCATTTCTTGCCACCATTCTAACCGTGTAAATGCAAGTCTTTAATGTTCATCAACGACGAACGTGAGAGGTGCAATTGTTAGGCACGACGACGAGTTGAGGTGGACGGCTCTTCAGCCACACTATCGCGAACAGCAGCAATATTTTCTGCAGTACGAGCTGTACGAGCATGCACTGGTGTTTTCACATCTCCTACAGACCTGGTTTGTTCAAATTTTTGCACGATTTTTCCGATTGTACGCACATTTGGACGATTAAATTGACCGAAAAAATCACGAAGTTCTCGATATGCATTTTGATTTGAAAGCTCATTTTCATAATAAGCCTGAATAACTTTAACGGTTCAAATTGAGTTAGTCTGAAATTCAGAAATGTCAAATGAAATGCAGAAAAAAGTTGACATTTAGGTGTGGTTTATATTCAACATCGGCCCTTAAAATTTAACCACCCTTTATATACATTAGAGCGGGATAATTTTTTTTTCAAAAAATCGTAGGCTTAGGGAGAAACCGTTAGTCTAAAATCTATTTCGAGCCTCTGGTTTTTCAAAAGAAGGTTATAATTTGTGTTTTTCTGCAATATGTGAAAAAATTATTCCACTTATTGGAAAAAACTTTGCTACGAAAAAAATAGCCATCCACATTTCACTCCATATTCACTCCATATGATTGTGTGGTGCTCAGGATTATTTTTTGTGTTAAATACCACAAGCTGACGCTGCGGTGAAGATAATTATAATAATAAAAGTTATTTCTCTGTTTATTTGACTCGAATACAAATCTTAAAGGCCAACATAAAACCAACATCAAAATAAATAAAAACTACAAAAACCGGAATTTTTCTCCATTACTGTATAAAAAGGAATTTTACGTCAAACTACAAAAACCGGAATTTTTCTCCATTACTGTATAAAAAGGAATTTTTAGTCTACACTTCCGATACTATCGAAACTGTGGGTTTTTAAATTAAGACTGTGCGGTGTTTGGATATATTTTATCCAAAAAATGCGGTGTTTTTGTGATTTCAGGTTAAGATTGTATGTGTGACTGTTTACAGCTACAGGCGCAATATCGCAAAAACAAACAAAAACTGGAACAGAATTCAGTATTTTAGCAATACGTGTAGAAACAACTACAAACGTTTACAGCATAGGGGTGTGAATATTTAAAGTAAATTATAAAAAACCAATTTTTTTTCTTTTTGGTACTCTTAGCCCACATAATAAACATCAGTACATCACATTTAAATACAGGTTCTTTTGAACCCCCAAAACCCCCCCCTGGATCCGCGCCTGACTTGGAGTATATATATGCGGCACGATATATGTGATTAAACAAAATTAAGACTTTTTACATGATCTTACGACAGTAAAAAAAAACAAAGAACACAACAAAAAATTTGCCGTCGTCAGGTAGCGTAATTATATTGTTGTTGAGTTTTTAAGCGCTGATTAGAAGTTCTAAGAAAAAATTTATTTTGCAACAAAAAAAAAAAAAAAAAAAACAAGAAATGCTTATATGACCTGTTTACGAAAAAAATTAATTTTTTGGAACCAAAACACCACGGAGGCAACCCACCTTGCAACAACAATAAAAACAATAAAAAATGCAACAGCAATAAGAAAACGTTGCATGGAATTACAACTCCATGACTATTGGCGCTACGGTGAATTTTATAGAAAGACAGTGAAGCTGAGGTTTTTCCCAACAATAAATATAAAAAAAAAAAATGAATGGTGTCATAAGGCCTCTACGCAAACCCCTTAAAGTAACATGAATGCTACAAATGCAATAGCAAAGAAAAAAAAAAGAAAAAAATATTTATTAAAATTAAAATTAGGACAATTATAAGACATGGATTTGGTTAAGCATAAGGGTAATGATTGGACAAGGGATGAGATTGGCAAGGATTTGAACAAAGATTGGGACCAGGAATAAGACAACAAGTAGGACAAAAATTTCAACACTAATTAAAGTAAAGAATTGGACAAGGATTAGAAGAAGAGTTGGGAAGATGACTTCGACAAGGATTGAGACAAGGGTAAGGAAGAAGATTGAGACATACCTGAAACAATATTTGGTATTACAATTTCAAAAGAAATGGGACAAAGATAAGGAAAGGATTCGATTAGGAATTTGGTCATGAATTAAAGCAACAGTTTGGACAGGAAGAAGGACAATTATTAGAAAAAATATAAGAATAAGAATAAGAATGAAGAAGTTTGGGAACAAAAAAAGGATAGGGACAAGAATAAAGCAACAATGTCACATCAAATTCTACGGTTGTGTCCACGATACAGCAAACTTATTTTTACTTGACTTTGCCAAGCGTTTCTCAATTAAAATGAAAAAAACAAGAGAAAAATCGATTTTGATATGGTCGAATTTCGACCACAGGCAATACTAGTAAATATAAAGATGCATTTTTTTTTCTTTATTGTTTTTCGGAATATTCTCTTTTCAGATTAATAAATACATTTTTGCATGCTTTCTAACCATTTGTCATAACGTTTATCCCATTCCGCTTGAGACACCACCAAAACATAGTGTCTCTTCTTCTGGCGTCAGAAATCGTTGTCCACCCCGTTTTCCCTGGTGTGCGGAAAAAATAATAATTCATTGGGTACCAAATCAATGAAACCTTATCAATGACCTAATGAAAAAAATTCGGTCTTTATATTTATTCCCGAAATAAATACGAGGATTATGTAAATTATGCCACGTAAAGCTTCTACGTAGGTTTAAAAGGACTAGTAGGTCAAGTCATGGCTAAATTGGCCAATTCTTTTTTCTTTCTTTCGTTTTATTTAGGTTCAATGAGCAATGCCCCCAAGAAGTTAAGCTCCCAAAAGTTTTCATGATCACATCAAAAACAAATCTCAAAGTATAAATCCTCTACGAACAAAAAAATAAAAAATATAGAAATGAGAATTCAAACAAAAGTTCTTCATAGAAAGCTGTTCAGCTTCGTTGAAGAGTTATAGTTGTACGAAATTTATATTTTCCATTTGTTTTTTTTAGTTCTTTTTTAGAAACAATAGAACATGCAAGCATTGGAAGCTTTAGCATTAGAATAAAACTAAAGTGATGTAGAACAAACTAAACTATACTAAGTTTTAAAAAGAGAATATATTAAAATATTAATTTAAAATTTCCCAAAACCTAGATGGGGCCTCTTTAATAACATCAAGTAAATTGCTTGTTTTTCCAAGTTCAGAGTCCATTTAATACGCACAGCTGACGTCAAAAGCGTCAAGCACTCAGTGTGTATTTTATAAAAATAAACATCTTGTCGTGCTTGATCTGTTTTTTATTGTATTCAGTGCACACTTGTTATTTATTTTAAGCTTTTTATAATTTTTAAAAATTTCATTTATTTGATTATTCTCGGTAATTTTATTACCAACCAACTGACTCAAAATACTCTCAAAATATGCACTACCATTGCATATTTTGTCCCAATCAAGTGTAACGTATTGCATCGTTATTTTTCTCGATCACTTGATTACTATTATTACTCGTAGTTTTTTTTTTTGTTTTTTTCTAGTTGTGAATATCTTAACTTTTCCACTTGCTACTAACTAATTGAATGTGATGTTTTTTTTTTAATATATTTCAACAACTGTTCAACCAACTTGTTTGCAATGTTGCAATGTTTGCAAAAAAAAATTAAATCAATTTATTGACGTTTTCTTCTTGCAGCTACCACTTGCTACTTTTCGCATCATTGACTTGTTTTTGTGGCGTTTATTTTTGTACTGTTTTTTGTTTGTTTTTGGTTTATTACAAATGGTTCATGTTTCAATTGATTGTCTTGCTTTCTTTCCTTCTCCTATCGTTCATACAATGTACGTATAGCACGAAAAAAGAAATACTTATTTTTTTTTTTTTTTGGTTTTTTTTTTATCAAAGGTTTTCTTATGTAATTGATTGACTTAGTTTAAGGATGCATTGTTTAAGGATACATCGTAGTATATTTAATGAGTTTTTCTTAACAACACCATCGTAATACTTGTTGATAAAAGATTTTGAAATTAACTCCATTACAATTTAAGGTTAAGGAAGGATTTATCAGTTTTTTCTCAAACCATTTTATGAAGAAATTCTTTTAGTAGTAAATAGTTTTTTTTATTCGAAACCCATGAATTTTTTAACTGTTCAACTCTTGATTGCTATTCCAAAAAGTTTTTGATACGCTGATACCGTATTGCTCCATTATAGTGGGGTATTTTGATTATGACACGATGTATTTCACACTGCAAATTGATTTTTGCCCGTTCAACCCTTGATGGCATGCGAAGGCCTCTTTTTAAGTTTTGCGCCTCGAAACATTAAACATTGCCAGATGAATTTTGGACATTATTTCCCTGAACCCCTCAATTTATCATCTCGGTGAAATCAAGTTTAATATCTTTACAGAGACAGAAAAAATTGCTCGAAACTCTATATCTATCTGACCCGAGTTTAGTTATATCTTCAAAACTATTGAACCTTCTTTAATTCTTTAGGTTTCATTTCTTTTTGACGTAGAATACGTCATTCTCGGAGGCAAGTAGGGTGGTTGATAGTGATCAGGTGTCGGTATTTATATCACTTTTTGAGCCTTTGGTGGGCCTAAAGTACTGATCGTACAATGTTGATGTTAGCACTTGTTGGTCTGCTTGATCCTCAATGTGACAAAAATTCATGTTTGAACTCTCTAACTTATATACATTTTAGACAATTACATGAAATATAAAGACAACATTTGATGTTTTTGTTTGCTTAAGTTTGCTACCTATTTATCGACAGTTTCCGGTTTTACCGACAAAACCATAAAATTTGTATAGGAGCCTCCCTAAGGAGTGGTCGGAGGGAATAGGTGTCAAAGGCAAAAATGTTCCTTTTGCAAAAGTAATGGGGGTCGGTGCTACATATTAACCCTTTCCGGCACAAACACAATAAAATTTGTATGGGAGCCCCCCTAAGAAGTGGTCAGAGGAAATAGGTTTTAAAGACAAAAATGTTCCTTTTGCAAAAGTAATGGGGGTAGGTCCTACATATTAACCCTTTCCGGCACAAACACAATAAAATTTGTATGGGAGCCCCCTAAGGAGTGTTCGGAGGGAATAGGTGTCAAAGGCAAAAAATGTTCCTTTTGAAAAAGTAATGGGGGTCGGTCATACATATTAACCCTTTCCGGTACTTTCTTAAAGCTCATATGCTGAGGTGTATGGAATAAATATACAAAAACCATAATATTTGTATGGGAGCCCCCCTAAGGAGTGGTCGCAGGGAATAGGTGTCCACGGCAAAAATGTTCCTTTTGCAATGGGGTGGGTCATACATATTAACCCTCTCCGGCACTCTTTTAAAGGTCATATGCTCAGGTGTATGGAATAAATATTTTGCTAAATATTTTTAAAAAAAAATGTCATCAAAAGCGAATTGAATAATTCTACGTTTTGTGTTACGACATAGTCGAAACTGCTGTATCTTTTTAATTTGAGCATTTTATATAGGTACTTAAAACAATTTTTTTTTTATCTTTGAACCAAGGATTTCAGGTGTAATACTTATTCAGTCAACTCTACCTTGTATCGAAATAGAGTGGTAGATTAGTGGAAAAGAAGGAGCAATCAAGCGAAGCATGTGTAGGATATTCTAGGCGTGGTGGAAGGTCTGAATGACCTGGACGGATTCGACCCCGTCAACTCTGGGGTGGCAGTCAAGCACGCTACCTATTCGACTAGCTAGAACGTCTAAGGAAAAAAGAAGTTTGAGGAATAATATACAGCTGAATAAAGCGTTTATTTTTTTTCACATATTCCACAGGGAACTTTCAATTCTACTTTTGAATGGAGATAGATCAAGAGATATATATATAACGGTACAAAATTTCTTCTGGCTTTACATTGCATGGTAAATATCTAAGGTCCAATTTTAGATATGTAAATAAAGTACACGCCATACAAACGAGAAGTGGAAAAAATTTAAGATTGGCAAGGTTTAGAACAGAGACCGATAAAAGAAACCTTTATTTTAATGGATAAAAATGTTTTAATGAATTGCCAAATGAAATTAAATATTGTGAAAATGTAAACTTTTTTTAAAACTAAGTTATACTGTTATTATTAACTTATATAAACTTGCTATATTATCTGAATTAGGCTTAATAAGAAGTCGTAATAAATTAATAAATACGAGTGTAATAACGAGTATAATAAATCTGCAGCCAAGCCGAAGATAATCAATTACTAGTTAAATTTCCAATCAACACGAAAATACAACTCGTATTAAGGGACAATACAAACTGCTATTCACATATTTCTGTAATTTTTCCTCTACTTTTTAAGTGTCTTCAAACACAGGCTTCACTTGATTGGGATTTCTTCCTAATCTGACAGACAGGACCAAGCCAGTCTGAACTCAATAGGTATTACAAAGAAATTTATTTGATAAAAGTTAATCAAATATTACTCTCTAACTCTACTGTTGAATTTCCTTAAGTGTGCAATAATGCACCGTTGCTCTGAAATGGGTTAATTCTTGTC
This sequence comes from Pherbina coryleti, assembly GCA_943735915.1. Lineage (NCBI taxonomy): Eukaryota > Metazoa > Arthropoda > Insecta > Diptera > Sciomyzidae > Pherbina > Pherbina coryleti. The sequence goes on along the minus strand of OX030949.1, from coordinate 75,742,996 downwards.
ATATCATAGACTACTTCATCACGATTACCATTGATATATATAAATAGTGGTTCAGCAATCCAAAAAATTAAAATATTTTCAAATGGAAAAGTGACTTTCCACCCAAAGAATAAAAGGTCAAACTCGCAATTAAAAGCAATGCATTAATTAATTCCAGAATAAGCCGATAAGCTTATTTTAACGTGCCAATTCTTAACAAGAATAACGCCCAACAAATGTAATTGAATGAGTTACCAGATAGAATTTTGCATACGTATCTATTGCTGTAGATACTTTATTTTTAGATTGCTTTATTGTGATGGATTATTTTATTTTTATCTCTTATATACTCCATAGTACTGCGCTGTCGACAATCCAGCATTATTTATGTTTGTTTTTCTACTTCTTTTTATTATGTCAAAAAATAAGCAGTAAGCAGGCCTGCTTGCCTGCCTGCTTGTTATTTGAATTTTTTTATTTTTTTTAAAAGCTTGCCATAAAAGTTTCCACAAAAACGCATTTGAATAAATGTTAAGAAATTAACAGAATTGTTAACGAAATAGCTACTTCGACCGTCAGACCTCCCGCCATTCCACTCTCTAGGCTGGCACATTGCAATTGAAATTTACACCCGAATTCAAATTGGCAAAAATGCTGTTGCTGCTTCAGTGGCCACTGTGAGGACCCAAACCACCCATCTCCATCTCCATCTCCATCTCCATCTATTCACCAAGCAAGCCAGCAATAAACCAAACCAAGTATTATGCTTCTTTTGCCACAGAATGAGCTGACTATGTAGCTAGTGAGCGAGCGAGATCTCAAGCAGAAACAACTTCTGCATTAAAACGAACATAGCTGGTCGTTTGCCTGCCCTCGCCTGCAAAAGTTGTGCTCAAGAAAACATGGTAAATAATATAATCCCACATTACGAAATGCCTCTGAACAGTACCCTTGTACAATTACCGCTCCTTACATCTCAGCCCCCTTAACATCACCCACCTCACCGCACCACATCCGCTTGCAACTTTTGAAGCAGTTTAAAGGCCGTCTTCTGCACAACAACATGTAGCTTTGTACGCTTCACATGGCCATGACGAAGTCGATGAATAGCGACCCATGTGACTGAAAATTTAAGTGAAAGAAAAAATAAAATAAAATAAAAAAAGGGTCAAGTGAAACTTCAGGTTCTTCGTTTATGGTTCGTTGGGGCTCAATTTTTGTCTGCCACCCAGCTTGTAGAGACTTTTGCCTGAACCTAATAAATATACAAAACTTGAGTTTAAAATGTTCATTAACTGTGTGTACGAGTGCGTGCCAATGTTCGATGGGCTTCCGCTCTCCGTGTATGTGTGTGGGTGTGGTTGTTAAATGTTCTTACTTACCAGTTAGGTTCACAAAGGTTAGGCCAAACATAACCTCATTGATGGTTGGTATCTATTTTAAAGCAATTTTTAAATAATTTCGTTTATGTTGGTATTATTCAGCTTAATGCTTGGATTTTAATTCTCCATGCTAGCACGTGCTGTCATGACGTCTTTGTAAACTTATCCTACATGAGATTAATTTAGTTGTGCAGGCTATAGTTCTTGTGAAAATGTTCATTCTTCAATTTAGATCTTATTTAATAAATAATTTCTAAGGCAGCCACAAATGTTTATATACCTATGTATTTTGTTGTTAATCTTAGGCCACATAGCGGTGAAATGGTATAGAAGAAGATACACATAAAATTGTAAAACTCTATAAATATTCGCTCACTTTATCTTGATTGGGCCACAATACCTGTCGGTACGTGTAGCAATTTATGAGGTATCTGTCTATTCAAAAGGGTTGAAGTTGAGCTTTGACTTTTTTTTTTCTTACCACCGTCAGTATTTTATATCGATTTACTACTTTGTGCCAAACGCACCTCATATATCTTTGTGTTAGCCAACCTTGCGTGTTGTTTATTTATTTTTATTTTGTTTTTACTAGAGATATCTTTTAGCTTTGCCACCATGTAATCTCCATAGCTTTGAAGGTTTAATTATTCCGGGGTAACATCATCGAACATCGCTCAGTGATTACAATTTCTTTTTTTAAACCAAAAAGATAGGTTTTCTTAAATTTAAAAAAATAACTTTTTAGTTTACGAATTAAGAATTTTTGCTAAGTAACAACTTATTTTAGCCTACGTAACAACAATCGGGGTGCCTATGTGACCCTCGTTGCTGACTACTCCCAAAACTGGGACAGTTGCAGAAAAATTTGTTTGCCGAACCAAAGAAAAATATGAGGGATCATAAAATGAAAAACAATAAAAAAATCGAGCAAATCGGACGAAATCCCGCGAAATTTCAAAATGCCCCTTACTTTTTGACACGCCTCGTAAGTTTGACGTGCCTTCTGATCAAAAAATACCCGGAATTCTTCAATAAAACGAAAAAGGTTTTCGTTCATTCATTTTATCTCCTTCAAAGTAATCTCCATTGCAGGAAAAAAAAACACATAACTATTCCAACACTTCCTCCAATCTTGAAAACACTTTTCATATGTTAATTTTGGCCTTTAGCTCCTCTTCTGGGAAGTCTCCTTTATCTCCTCAATCGTCTCAAATCGCTTTCTGTGAAATGGTAACTTGAGTAGTAGGAATAGGAAAAAGTCACAAGGAGCCATATCGGGTGAACACGAAGCTTGCGGAACGATGTGAACGTTGTTTTTGGTCAAATAGTCGTTAAGAAACTACATGTTGTTTCTCTATAATCCTGATATTTATCCACAATGCTTCACATGATATTATGCTAGAAAGACAAAATGTCAGACGAACTCTTTGCTCAACTAAATTCGACATTTCGAAATTCTCAGAACACAACAAACATTGACTTTTTTACAAAGCTATCACGCACAAACTGCCGACAAATGGCGCTCAAATAAATATTTAATTTATGTTTCTGATATAAATGACGGATGTAACAATCCATAAAAAAAGATTTTGACATTATCTCAAGCGCGGTTTATTTGAATAGAAGATTACGGGTAGTTTTAGATCAGAACGTATGATGAAAGGAGAAAACAGGAATCTCATGCCATGTCTACACTGGTTTGAATTTCCAGTATAAAGTTAAGTTTTGCCACTGAACTCAAAATAAACTCTTGAGTTATCCAGTACAATTTTGCAGGATGAAACTCAACTAAACTCAACTTTGTTTCTGTGTTTATCAAAACTCAATTTAAGAAATCCCTAAAAGTATGCTAATGTTCTTATAAAAAGGCGCGTTCAGATGCAACTTGTACAATTTTGTGGTGAGAAGTGTCAAAAACAGCTGTTCTAAAATTGTGCAATTTACTATTTGCAAAAAATGAACAAAAAAGAATGGTCTTCATATTAGAATGGGCCGATAAAAATTCTAAATTGCACAGCGCAAGGAAGAACTCACATGTGTACGGAGAAATGGCTGCAGCCTTGTCCTCAAGTGGAATTGATGTCGGTGGTGGATGTTTCGAAAAAATATGCGAACACAAAAGTAAATAAAAAAATGTCACACTAAACACAATTCTGCGGACGCATCTCTGTGTGAACAGCTATGGTTAACTTAAAAATAAACTCAAACTAAACTCTCTGTGTAGACATGGCACTACCATTGCATTTATTGAAGTATCGATTGAAGTACCCGGTCAAGGTACCCAACAATCAAGAAAATTTTGAAAAGTTTTTTGAAAAACCGTAGGTGGCGAGAAATATTGTCTTCCAAGTCTTGAATCGTAGCTGGCTAATCGACGAGGACTTTTGATTTCATATAACCCTAAAGAAAAAAAATCCATAGGCGTAATTTGATCCATCATGTGATATATCCTGGCGGTCAGTTGACAAGTTCGAAACGTGAAATTTCAAATTTCATGCATTAAAAAGTCCGTTATCATGGTGCAGTAGCGCTCGCCATTGACAGTTATGTACTGGCCGGCCTTATTTTTGAAGAAACAAGAAACGACGATTCCACCACCCAATAAACCATACCAAACAGTGTATTTTTGTGGATGTAACGGTAGTTCGAGAATCTCTTCGGATTGCTCATCAGCCCAAATGCGGAAATTTTGCTTATGAAAGTAAAGCCAGTAATGTGCCTCGTCACTGAATAAAATTCGGCGCGAAAACGGCGAATCTTCATTGGGCTGTTGCAGAGCGCATTGACTGAAATTGAAGCGTAAATTCAAGCTTGGCGGCTTCAATTCTTGAATGAGTTGAATTTTGTAAGCCTTTAAACCAAAATCCTGGTGTAGAATTCGCCAAGTTGTTGCATGCGTCAAGATGCTGCTCACGGCGTCGAATCGAAAGGTCATAATTTAAAGCCGCACTATCCACTACAGCCATCTCTATCCGGTACAGCCGCAATATTTTCCACACCACGGGCTGGATGTGGTCTATTCGGTCGCGTATTATCCAATAACGTACACTGAGACTCAAATTTGCGAATGGTATTGGAAATAGTGGGCTCGGAAGGTCGATGATGACTTCACACTATGTTTTGTTTCACGAAAAACCTTTCTCTGATTTTCGTAATACAGCTGAATAATTTGGAGACGTTGTTGTGTTGTCAGTCTTTCCAAACAATATCTACTGAATAAAAATAAGACGACAGCATGACACCAAATACACGTGATTTGTCAAAAAAAAAATACAAAAAATTTTAAAAAAACCTCTAAATGAATCACCGTTTACAAGAGATAACTACTTTATTTCCGTTTAATTCAAAAAATGAAACCTACACTTATTGTTGATCATCTTTTCTGCTCAACAATAAAAAATTCCTTTCTACTCTAATCATATTTTGAAAATTACGGCTGTAATCGTGATCACAGACAGACAACCAAAAATAGCTAAATCGACTCGATGGGTGATACAGATCAAGAATATATATATATTTTTCTCAATTACACAATAGTTTTTAATCTACTTTTGAGTTGACCTAGGCAAGTTAACATCAAAAAAGCTACAATTGTTGGTAAAGTTAACAAAGGTACTCATGCGGTTTAAAGGAGTATTTAACATGTAATTTGTTCTGGAGAATCGAATACACCGGTTATGAGTTGGTGTAAATAAACAATGTCTGTAGACTTCCTTCGCTCACTCCATGATTTCATTTTTAAAAGTTTCAAACGATCCTCGTAAGGAGGAAGGTTTAAAATGTCAAATTCACATAAGCTCCTCAGTGCAAACCGAACAAAACGTTTTTTGAATTCTCTCTATTCGATCAACACACACATTGTAGCTGGGGGACCAGACTACACTTGCGTACTCCAAGTGTGGACGCACTATTGCATAATACAATGTTGTAGTCCTAATCATGCTATTGAATTCTTTGGCCCAGCGCTTAATAAATCCAAGCAAATAAGACGCTTTTTTACAAATGTTATCAATATAAATGTTAAGGAAAGCTTAGAATCAATACATATTTCCAGATCTTTAATGATATCCATACGACATAAAGCAGTATCTTTTATCTTATAGTCAAAAATTAAATTATCCCTTTTTCGCGAAAAGGTCATAGTTTGGCATTTATCTGGATTAAGAAACATATTATTTTTTGAACACCAAACTTCAAAAGATTTCAGATCAGACTGGAGTAGGGCTGAATTGAGATGGAATTTTAAAATGATATGGGTCACATCATTAATGGCTAAAATAAAGAGAAGTGGGCCTAGGTGACTTCCTTGAAAAACATCTGATAACGCAACAAACTCAGCAGACAAAACCCTTCAAATACGATTTAATCCTTACTTACTTACTTATCTGGCGCTTACAATCGTTGGTCAGGTTTGGACTCGTATAGGAAATTGCGCCAGCCATTTCTATTTTGCGCTTGCTGGCGACAGTTGGAAACACCTAGCGTGGTCAGTTTATCCAACACCTCATCCTTCCAACGAAGATGTGGGCGTCCTCTTCTGAGTTGCCCACCACCGGGCAGCGAATCGAGTATTTTTTTCGCTGAAGCGTCGTTTTCCATTCGCATAGTAATGCGCTTAACTATGTCGATGTCAGCGTACAGCTCAAACAGCTCGTGGTTCCATCGAATTCGGTACTCACCATTGACGCAGATAGGACCGAAGATTTTACGAAGAATCTTTCTCTTGAAGGCTCCCAAAGTCTTTTCATCAGAACTGCTCAACGTCCAGGTTTGTGCTGCATATAATAGGACGGGCTTGACTTATAGAGCTTGAGTTTTGTTCGTTGAGAAAGGGTTCTGCTTCTCAATTGCCTACTCAGCCCAAAGTAATACCTGTTGGCAAGAGTTATCTTTCGTTTTATCTCAATACTGACATCGTTGAAAAAGTTAATGCTGGATCCTAGGTAGACGAAGTCCTTAACAACCTCCAAGGAGATGTTGTCAACAGTGACGTGGTTTCCAAGACGCTGGGACTGTTTATTTGTTTATCTGTTTATTTGTTTATTTGACACTAGGTATTTCGTCTTATCTGCGTTCAATGCAAAACCCATTCGACTCGACTCTTGCGCTAACCTGGAGAATGCTGCACTGATTTCGCGCGTATTATGGCGAATAATGTCGATATCATTATCATACGCCAGCAGCATAATACTTTTGTAGAACATAGTGCCACTGCTTCTCAAATCAGCAGCTCGGATGATCTTCTCCATCGTTAGGTTGAAAAAGTCGCACGTAAAGAAATCACCTTGTCTGAAATCTCCTTTGGTATCGAATGGAGGAGTGGGATCCTTCCCGATTTTAACTGTGCTGCTGGTGTTACTCAGTGTCATTCTGCAAAGGCGGATGAGCTTTGCAGGAATACCAAATTCAGACATGGTGGAATATAGAAGATTTCTTATTGGACTGTCGAAGGCGGCTTTGTAATCGACAAAAAGATGATGTGTGTCGATTTGTTTCTCTAGGGTCTTCTCCAAGATTTGTCGTAGCGTAAATATCTGGTCTATGGTGGATTTGCCAGGTCTAAAGCCACACTGATAAGGTCCAATCAGCTGGTTTACGATGGGCTTCAGTCTTTCACATAATACGCTCGACAGTACCTTATATGCGATATTAAGAAGGCTTATCCCACGGTAGTTGGCGCAAATTGTGGGATCGCCTTTCTTGTGGATTGGGCAGAGCACACTGAGTTTCCAATCGTTTGGAATGCATTCTTCAGACCATATTCTGCATAGAAGCTCATGAATGCATTTAAATAGAGCTTCGTCTCCATTCTTGAAGAGCTCAACAGGTAAGGCATCGGCTCCTGTGGCTTTGTTAGTTTTAAGCCGAGCTATAGCTTTTAAGACTTCACTATGGTCGGGCAGCGGAACTTCAACGCTGTCGTTCAAAATTGGGGATTCCGGAATATCATCTCCATTGGCGAGATTGTTGTCGTCGTCGCCATTCAGAGAAGTCTCCTAGAGAAGTGTTCCCTCCACATCATCAGTATACTCTGGATATCTGTTACTACATTCCCGTTTTCATACTTGCTCGATTTAATCCAGCTTACAAAATATTTTGAAAATCCAATGGACTTAAATTTAAATAAAATTAAATTGTGTGCTAACTTATCAAATGCTTTGCTAAAAACAGTGTAGATACAGTCGACTTGGTAACCAGATAGTGTTTAAGCAAAAGGTTGTAAAATCGAGTAGATTAGATATCGTAGATCTGCCATTAACAATGCTGACGAATTGTTATGACTTCACGGTAGTGAATTTTTACCCAATCATACACGATTCTCTCAAAAAGTTTTGGAATCGATGACAGTTAAGCAATGGGTCTGTAGTTAATAACATCATTCCTGCAACCTTTTTTATAAATAGGACTAATAAATGATTTTTTTGTTTTTTTCCAAAACGTTGTAATTTGTAATACAATTAACATCAACTCATCGCCTTTTTCCAATTTTTTTTTTTTTAATTTTAACCATGGTATAAAAAAAGTTAAAAAGCTCAAAGCTTCTGTAAAAATAATAATAAAGACTTAGCAAGCAAAACAATTTTGTATAAAACTTCCTTTCTTCCAGTTGTTCATCAGTCAACAACACAGGAAACTCTAAAGCAATAAACTGCAACGTCATTTCGTATTATTCCATTGTAGTCAACAAAAAATAATCCGAAATTGGGTGGACTGGGTGGGCGTAGTATGTCATAGCAACATGTTGATGGAGGAAAATGAAAAAAATAATTAAAGTAATAACAATGTATATACTATTCATAATATTCAGTTCAAACTTTATCTGCCACTTTCACAGTAAAAGACAAAAAAACAAAAAAAAAAAAAAAAAAAAACAAAAAACAAAGAAGGAACAAATAGCTGCGGGGTACTCACATACTCTACCACACAATAACAGTTACACAAACTCACTCACAGCAAAAAATAACTACATTATCATGTTACAAAAACGAGAAAATACCGAAGGCTGAATTTTTGCAAACTCATTATGGCAACGGCCAACAGTACGAACTCGCATCCTGCTCCATAGCCCACAGCAAAATTTAATAATGCTCCAATAAACGTAGCCAACAACGGTTAAAAGGGACTCAGACAGCAGCAATAATATCGCATCCTTTGTGTTTAATTAATCTTATTAAGCGTTGCATTTACATGCAGGGTTGCAGGACTAGAACCAGAAATTAGTTCAACAACTGCAAGCGTTATGAAGTATGGCATAAAATGTCATTTGTATGAACAGCCTATCTCTTTCCTCGCCTCTTTTCCCCTATATCTTTGTCTCATGCACACGTGGGACTATTTAGCTCTATCACTGTGGTGCCCTTAACAAGTTGTTGTTATTTCTTCTTGTGCCTCAGCGGCGACAATATTTTTATTTGATTACCTCGGAATATTTGCCTTAGGAAAAAACTTATTTGAATGCCTCGAGCTCCAACAAGGCTTTGCCTTTGCATTCTTGGGTGAGTTTTGTAAAGGAAACTTAGATAGCAGGAACGTCGTGGCCAGAGAAATGATTTATGATGATGGCAGCGATAATTTAATTTCTTTTCATAACGGTATATTTTATGAGTTCCTTTGCCATGATAAACTTTTAAATTGTTTGGAATTTTGCGCGCCATAGAGATTTAGATAATCTGAGTATTATCTAATGGGTATATGGACCATTTTAATATATCTTAGTATGACCCATATGTATTCATACGTTATGCAACATTTTACTATGTAATGGGTATATGGACCAATTTAATATATCATAGTATGATCCGTATGCATTCATTCGTTATGCAATAAACGTTATGCATTTGTACGTTATGTTTTTATGATGACAGATTTTTTGACCCATTTGTTAAAGTCAAATAATTTTACTTTTTTTTTTTTTTTGTATCATGAATATTGACAAATTCCTTCGAGTTTTATTATTAGGAGTAAGTTAATATCGTAGAATGCCATAGAAGACAGCGTAAATCAAAGTAACCGTCGTGTAGACAAGCTGCCTACTGGGAACAATTCTAAAAGTCTCGTTATGATTTTCTTTTTTTCGCTGCTAAAACTTTAAACAGTCCTGCTTGTAAAAACATGATTTTTATGAAGATGCAGTTGACAATAAATCTTTGAGCGACACGGACGCGCGCTATGATTTATGCAAAACAAATATGTATATTCTATTTTGTTTTATGTTTTTCTTAACAACCGCCACTGTGACGATTTGACATTTTCTTGTTTGTAGTAATTTTCATTTATTCAAAAATACTAATACAAACAAAAAAATCTTATGTAGGCTATCTCTCTTTGATTTCGTAGTTGAAATTCATTGAAAACTTAGGTTGCTGCCAATATAGAAGTATTACATGTATGGTTCGCACCAATATAAAACAATTATAACACCAACGCGTGAAATATAATTAAAATTTAAAAAGAAAAATTCAAGCAAGCAAAATTTAATCCATAAAAATTCAAACAACAAATATTTTAAATGAAGTTTTTTACAATGAAAACACCGCTCCTGAGTTTTTTTATTATGAAATTAAATTTCGGGTACATTCGTTTATATATTTTCTCGCTCATATAACAATATATCTGCACTCTAATGTTGGCGAATGTACCTTGAATGTACTGCCAATATAGAAGTATTACATATATGGTTAGAGGCAAGTACCAAAAAACGATAAAACTGTGAGTTGTGGGTTCAATTCCTACAGCGGGCAAGAAATTATTTTTAATTTAACATTTTCTGGTTCAATTGATGCAAGCAAAAAACAATATCAATTCTAAGAAAAAAGGTGTCGGAAAAAAGTATCGTTTTTTCTGATTTCACTCTAGCAAATCGCAGAACGAGGCGTAAAAAGCTTCGCTTCAAAATGTAGGGAGCTCCTTCGTTGGCACGCCAACTATATATTTCTTTTGTAAACATCGCACAATCTGCAGTAAGTTCGGCAATATGCAGGAAGTGTGAATGATATTCTCACAACAAGTCGAGGGAGCGAGCGGTTCCAAAATACTTTTTCCGTTATCGTATGGGAAGCCGTTTTAAAAAAGGAGCACTCTCCTCCTCATAGAGCAAAAATTGTCTGCGATAATTTGCCTCACTTCATCTCCACAGAAGAATGGCCTCCATATTCACCAGACTGAAATCCTTTGAATTTTTTATTTGGAGTTTCATGATGAACAAATTAAAGAATTTAAAAAAATATGAATCTTGAGTCCTACGAACTACATTTGTCAGCCATATGGAATAAAATTCCGAATGGAGTCGGGGGCGGCGCCTGTGAGAGCTTTGCTTACTTTACTTTACTTACATGCTAAGTGGTTGTTAATGCAAAAAATCTTTTTACAGCAGGACCATTACAAATGGGTCTAATATGACCCAATTGCCGCACGTCGTGCTTAATTTCACCGAAATTCGTAAGTGGATTAATAAAACTTTAACACGTTTTAAATAGAGCTTAACATGAATTAATAAAAATTGCAAACCAGTTTTCGCAAAAATTTCTTCTTAAGTAAATCAGTTGGAATTATTCGCAAGCTGTAACAGTGCGTGACATGGAATTCATGACATATAAAATTTAGTCGTGCTCAGATTTTTGAGATTAAAGATCGTTTATTTAATTAAATAGTATTTGTTTTTAAATAACATTTTTATCGACCTGAAATGGAGGATGAAGAAAGTTCTGAGTCTGACAGTGATATTAAAAATATCCCACCTAAACGAATTAGCGTTGGTGAGAATATTTATTACATCTTCAGATAAAGATTGGAGTGAAATAAAACAAGATCCTCCTCAGCTTCCATTTAAAGGGGTACCATTTATGTATGTTCCTAAAAATTGTGTAACATCTGGAGATTATTTTGCTTTATTTTTAACAGAAAACTTTTTAACTTACTTGGTTGAACAAACCAACCTTTACGCCAATCAAGAAATTAGTAAAGCATCATTGCTGAGATCATATCGTTTAAAAAATTGGAAAGATACAAGCAATGAGTGTTTTTGGATCATTATGACACATGAAAATTTATGAAGGAAAACAAGTTGACGGTTGTAAAAATCATGCCAGTGAGGTTTTGATGAGCTTAATAAGAGGTTTTCTTGACAAAGGATATAATCTTTACATGGATAGTTTTTATTATTCCGTGGGTTTAACAAAAAACTTAACCAATAGATCTACGTATGCGTATGGTACTTTGAGAGCCAATAGAAAAGAAAATCCGAAAAACGTCATTAAAAAAATGCTTAAAAAAGGCGAATCAACATGGGTTCGATTAGGTTCGGTCGTAGTTTGTAAGTGGAAAGACAAAAGGGACGTACTCACCATATCCAACAGACACTATAGAAACATGGTGGAAGTAATGAATAGAAATTAAAAAATTGCCATAAAACCGGATATTGTTCGGGACTACACATTGGGAATGGCTGGAGTAGTTATTCATCATTAAGAAAATCTGTGCGATGATACAAAAAACTTGGGTTTCAATTTTTTGAAATGCTTATGCATAATGCTTGGCTACTTTACACCCAAAATAATTCTTCAAACAAAAAACTGTCAATATTACAATTACGAGAAAAGGCTATTGAACACTTAGCTGGTGAACCTAAAAACATTGATGCTCGCATCGAAACTAGAAACAGCTTTCACTACTTGGAATCAATTCCACCAACAGAAAAGAAAAATAACCAAACTAAGCCATGTCGTGTTTGTTATAAAGAGACAGCAAAAGATGTAAAACGAGGTATATTTGTGGAGAGTGCCCTGAAAAGCCAGATCTTTGCGTGAATAACTGTTTTAAAATTTATCATCAAAATTAATATATTATATTATGAAGATTAATAATAAAAAAAAATTAATTATATTTTGCTGTGTCATGTTTTATTTATTGAAATAAAGTTGAATGTTCTTTTTATTACATTTTTGTTTGTTTATCTTGAAATCAAATAAGAAATTATGGAAAAAAAAATAAAGTACGAGTTATCTCGTCGTTGGCATATCCAAATAAAATTTTATATAAGTAGGCCAAACTACGAGATATTTCGTTTTACATAAGAATGCCTAAATTTATGTTGGCACCTGATGTTAGATTTATGAAAACGGCCTTGGCAGTGAATGCGTTAATGGAAAAAATAAAGAGGTCATATGTGACCCAAGACTGATAGAGGGTTAATAGCAGTAAAAATTCAGAAAACAGTCATCACTTAATACTATTTTTCTAACAAAATCAGTGTAAGACCTTCTAAAGAATTATAATTAGAATTAGAGGTGGGTCATATATGACCCATTAATCGCACAGGGTTAAGAATATAAAATAAATCCGGATACAGACATCATTCGATGCTATTTTTTCTACACAATTTTAATGTTCGTCTAAATAAAAAATTGAGGTGAGTCATATATAACCCAATGGTCATACAAGATTAAGGATATTAAAAATCAAAAACATACTTGCTTGGTAACTGTTTACACAATAAAATAATTAAATCGATCGGGGCTTAAAACGATCAAATACCCCATAGTGCATCGTTGGCTCTCAGTCTATTATTTAAGTGTTGACTACAGCAAGTATAAAGCACGTACTTTTTTCATTATCTACCCGTTAAGCTCTTTAAAATGTCATATTAACCAATAAAACTCTGACATTAGTCTCACTTGCATAATAATTTTTAGTTGTTTTATGAAATTTTGAATGAAAAATAAATCAAAACTTTTCATCTGGCGTTTGAGAAAAGTAAAATATTTTGTTAAAATATTAAAAAATTTAATTATAATCACTTCGCAATTTGTCATGTTCGGTTCATAATTGCAATTGCGAACAACGGTTCATAATTGAAATTTATTACAATGCACTTAATATGCTATGCTTATGCAACTTAAGCTGTTCAAATTTAAGTTTCAACTCTCGTTGGATAAAATGCGCTAAATGCAAAATGTCAATTTTGAGTTATCTGAGTTTATACCAAATGTTACCATAAAAATTCTACAGTTAATATTTATGCAATGTCATTAACAGACATTAAAACACACACAAAGACATGCACATGCACTTGCAAAAGTATGCATACACAAATCGATATATACAGAACAAAGCACCCTATTTGCAACCATGAAACCCTTAGCAAAATATGCAAAACTATGACACATACTTAAGCAGAGCAGAAAAAAAAGCAACAACAAAGATAAAACAAAGTGCTGTTACGCTTGTCGTTCACAATGTCTGCATTGAGCTTTCCATACATACACACACACACACTCCCACATACACTAACACCCGCGCCCTAAAGGACATAAATGTGACTTTCTTGAGGTCCTCTATGCCAACATAGTCATTCCGATCATAGTCATCATCATCATAATCATTATCATCATCATCATCATCATCATAATCATCATAATCATCATCATCTTTAGCATTAGCATTATCATCATTATTATCATCATCGTTGTCGTCATCTTCATCGACATCGACAGAGTTTTGTTTCCGCTGACTGAAACACTCTTAATGTTTCTTTGTAAGTTCTGAAAACTGCCAGTCAGGAAATACGTATAGGAGCGAAAGAGACTTGATGATTGTGTCTGTGTCTGCGGGTGTTGGTGTGGCTTTGGCTGTGGCTGTGGCTCTGCTTGTCACTGCAGCAAACTTTTCTATTGTTGCATTATTTTTGCTGTTTGCTTTGCAGCTCATTTCTTACGTCTGCCAACCACCTCCCGCTCTAGTTTGCTGCCACTAATCCTTGCTTACTTTTGCAATGCTTTACACTAAAAGGACATCACAACAATATATACATATATTTATATGGCATATATATATGTATATATATATATATGTATATAATATAGGATATGCATCTGTAGCTATTAAGCTATAAATTTTAACTACATATATAGTACATATTTTTGCTTTTCGTTGTTCGTTTTATTTCCTTCCTAATAACATAGTTTTTATCATCGTATTGCTTTGAGCCATCTAAACGCTGTTGAGTGCGTTCATGTGCTGTAAACTCTGTTGCTGCATATCCCTGAGTGCAACAAATGCCATGCAACAAGGTTATTCTGCACATTCATCCGTTGGTTATACTACGTATTGGTATGTTTTTGGAATTACATAATACAATAAAGTTTGTCCTTCATTGTTTCATGTGGCTTGGTTTATGCGTTGACGGTACATTACTCGCATATAAATATTTTACGGTTGGTCGTTTTTCATGGGTTAGTATGCTTTGTTTTTTAGTTTATTTTTATTTTTTTGTTTTTTTTTTTTTTAATATGATACTGGCAAATTTTTGTGAATTTCACTTTAAGAATATTTTATAAACTAATTTTTTAATAAACTTATTTAAAGAATACCAGAATGTGCAACTTTGGCATTGACCAGCCTATATGAAGGCTAAGGCATTGTCTTTGTACTGTTTTTCCCCTAATGTACAAAAACAAAAAAAAAAAAATGGAGTGTGCAGCAAAAAACTTGCCTGGATTCGAGCCAAAATAGTATGAAATAATTGCTTGGCTCATCCAACTTTTTATCGCATGACGTACAAACTTTTGCAGCAATATCCCGCAACGATTCTAGAAAATGGCTCTATTAGTTTCACATATTCCGTTCGATTTCTAGACCATTCAACTCTTTAGGCGTCATTAGAAAAACGTCGTCTCGTGGTGGCCATGTAAGTTTTTGATCGGTGGTTTTGAAATGTCCATGAAAAATAAAAAAGTTAGCGCCACAATCGCAAATTCTATGTGAAATACCATCTACGTATGTATGTCTAGAACGTATTGAAATTTTCAGACTATTAAGCAGAACAGATCGGAATGACTGTTCGACACCCACTAAAAGCAAGCAAGTAAGGTTCATATGTAAGCATGGATAAAAGTGCATTACTTATCTTGATTAAACCAAAGCATTGTTTGTTTAACATTTTTGGCAACTCCTCACCATCGATTGGAACAATACACAAGTGGCTTACTGATTTTCGTTATGGCATTATGAGCACAAAAAACGCCGAACGTTCTGGTTATACAGTTGAGGTTATAACACCTCAAATGCCATGCAAAATGATGCATAAATTTTTGGATATGAGAAAACTATCTATCAGATGACTGTCGCAATTGCTCTCTGCTCACAACAAGCGCGAACGTGTGACAACTTGAAAAGTGTGTTTGACGGTGAAGAACTATTTGCACCGTTTCGTAATCGTAAAACGAAAACATGGATACATCACAACACATCAGAGATCAAAGAACAGTAGAAATAGTGGAAATGTCCTTGCAAATCGCAGCCGAAAAAACATATAATGAAGAGCTGTTGAATCGATTTGAAGTGAAATTTGGCAAAGAAAAAGTGCTCTTCCATCAGGACAACACACTGACGCTCAGAGGGTTAAAATCGAAAGAAGTGGAGATTAATTGGAAAATGTAAATTTGTTTTTTTGAAAATTTTTACTACTCGATTAAAAAGCACAAAATTGTACATCACTACTGAAAATTTCAATATTATATGCTGCATAGCCTAAAAGTTGAGAAATTTTTTGTTTTTTCGTGAACAGTTCACTAAATTGACATTTTGCATAGTTCAAAAATTAATATTTTTTTCTTGTACGTCAAAAGTGATATTTTATTATGGAACCTTCAACTTCATGTATCTAAGCGTGATATAAAAAAAGAATGGTTAAAAATAATTGTGCAGAAGTATCTTAAAAATTTTTTTTTAAATATGTCAAAATTTGCGCTATTTCCGAAATATATGTGGAGTTTTAAATAGGAATACCGTAACATCGAGTTGAAATGAAAATTTTGTATTAAACTTGAACATCTAAGCATCCACATTCAGCATTAAAAAAATGCGCGATTTTGCGCGAATCATTTTTATTACATAAATCGTGATAATAGTCACTTAAATAATAGACTGGGCCGAAGTTTTGAACTTTTTATTATATTGATGACGTCACTTTGTATGGACAATAGGCGTGGTTTGCTTGCAACTTCTTGGAATTTCAAACACAGAATACACTTTAATTATTATAATTATAATTATTTTTATTTGAATTAATTTTTGAGGAATTTATGAAGGTTATATTATTTAAATGACGTCATTTTGTATGGGAAGTAGGCGTGGTTTTTATCTGATTTTGCCGAATTTCATAGTTAGGATTTATCTCTTTAGAAAGAGAAAAACTTACGTGCAAAATTTCAAAGCATTTCTTTAATTTTTGTAGGTTTTAAAGAGATTTTACTTCTAAAATAAAGTCACTTTGTATGGGGGGTAGGCGTGTGGTTTTCATCCGATTTGGCTCATTTTCGAACTTAATCTTTATATTTGAAATACAAGCTTAAATATCGAATTGTATGACGAAAGCTTCAAAATTACGACTTTAATCATGTAGAAAGACGGACAGACGGACGGACGGACCCAATCTAACTAAAACAAAAGTCAAAAATTCCCTCTGACTTCTACGTGAATTAATCTCCATTCTGTGGGATTTCAACCCACTGTGTGACGCAGTCGCTATGGAAAAATTGCATGAATTGCGCTACGAATTGCTTCGTCATCCACCATATTCCCGTGAACGGCGATTTAGTCCCGTGTGACGACGCAAAGTGTTTTGATTTCAAACATTCTTGTGACAAAATAAGTAAAAGTTCATGAATTTTGATAAAATTTGGTGCAGAGTCCTATTTTTAGTCCTATTAAGAAAATTCCAAAAAAATGGTGCATATGGTATCACTACAACCCTAGCCTCTCGTACAACCCCAAACTGGAAAACATAAAAACGTCAACATATTTCACTGAAATTTGGTAGAATGTCGTCTTTTGGACTTATTAACATAGTTTTCTAACGTTCTGAAAAAGATTCAAACATCAACACATTTCACTGAAATTTTGTACAATATTGTATTTTGGACTTATAAATACAATTTTCGAACATAATGTACATTGAGATTCAAACGACCACCATTCCCAACCCCCCACTTACCACGGCTTCCTTCACCACTCCCACCAGTTCAATCCGAAACTGGAAACAGGTAATCATCTACAGATTTCGACCAATTCTAAGAGGAAAGTTAGAAAGGTATACTAATTAGTGTTGCCATATGTCCCGTATTTCACGGGACGTCCCGTATTTTGGATGATTTTTGAAGTGTCCCGCCGTGACAAAATTTGTCCCGTATTTTTGACATTTTTGTAAAATGTCTATGATTTCAAATACGCATTCACATGAACTGAGGCA
Source organism: Pherbina coryleti (assembly GCA_943735915.1). Taxonomy (NCBI): domain Eukaryota; kingdom Metazoa; phylum Arthropoda; class Insecta; order Diptera; family Sciomyzidae; genus Pherbina; species Pherbina coryleti. Next base: position 75,725,389 of record OX030949.1, on the reverse strand, counting down.
TTCAGAAAACAAGTGAAAGCCGACCATAATATGCATAGAACTATTACATAGTGCATAGTACATTTCAAACAACACTGAGGGCAAAATGTATATATGTGAAGCGCAACATTTGACATTTCACTTATTTATTCTGCGTACCTAAATAGTTTTTTTTTCTAAAATGTATTTTTTTTTAAAATAATTTTCTGTTTATTTATTGTCCCGTAAATTTTTGAAAATCCCGTTTTTTTTTTTAAATATTTTGCATTTGCCCCGTATTGTTGGAAAACAAATCTGGCAACACTTTTACTAATGGAAAAGAAATTATTTAATTTTAGTTAACGTTTGCTTATTTAATTTCAATAAGTTATAACAATTTACAGGGTGGGCCAAATACAAGTTTTTTTTTTTGAAAAAAATTCAATAAAATGAAAACAAAATGCAACTTTTTCCATTTATTTTGTTTTTATTAGTAAGAGCAAACATTCCCATTATTTATGAAACACAACGTCGTTAAAGTGGCTGCCTCGGCTGGCTTCGCAGTAGCGCATTCTATCACTCCAATTTTCCAAAACCTTGTTGATGGTTTCGGTTTGTAGCTCACGGACTACTTGGATGGTATTGGTGCTTGAATCCTTTCCGAAATGTTGGCCTAACATCGATCCTCCACGGTTCCCAAAAAAAAAAAAGTTCAAAGGGTCAAATCGCAGCTCCGAGGCGGCCAATCGAGGAGGCCAACATCGCCAAGACGGCTGATAACACGATTTGGAAATTTGGTGCGCAAAAAATCGAATGTGGCATGGGCTGTGTGGCATGGCGTACTATCCTGCATGAACCAGAGGTCGTCCAAATTCATGTCTCCAATTTCAGTAAAAGAGAAGTTTGTCAACGTGGCTCTGTAAAGCCCACCGTTGACCGAAACGTTGTTCTCAGCCTCATTTTCGAAGAAAAATGGTCCAATGATGACACCACTCCACAATCCGCACCAAACTGTCGCATCTGTGGATGCATTGGCTTCTCGACAATAACGTGTTGGTTTTCTGAGCCCCAAATGCGGCAATTTTGTTTGTTAACGTAGCCGCGGAGATGAAAATGCGCCTCGTCAGAAAAGATGATTTTTTGCTCAAATCATCTGCTTTTCAAATAACTTAGTGTTTGGGCTACACAGCACTCACTTTGGAAATAAGTTTCCAATATTTTCCAACGTTGTTCAAGCGTAAAGCGACTAATTTCTTTCCGTGGAGGTATGATACTGACTTTATGTCAAGATTTCGAGCGGGAAACTGCTCTCAGTCCGAAAGTAAACTATGATTTAAATAGAAAGCACTAGATGGCCCACTCTGTACACTAGACCGTACCACCTCCTATGCAAAAAAAAAGTGCGCCGTATACCAGCAAATATGACGCATTTTTGCAAGACAATTACTACAATTTTTTTTTTAACCGAACGTAGGGGTCGCGCATTGACATATTTCTTCATAGCTCTGGTGTTTACAGTCGGATTTTAAAGTTTGGTATATCAATGTTTTTGTCTCTTACTTACTTACTTATTGTTTACTTACCGACTGTTAACACCAGAGCTATGAAGAAATATGTCAATGGGCGACCCCTACGTTCGGTCAAAATTTTTTATTTTTTTCGTAATTGTCTTGCAAAAATGCGTCATATTCGCTGGTATACGGCGCACTTTTTTTTTGAGATATGGTCTACTGTACACTAGAGTGGGTCGGTCTCCATACAAAAAAAAAAGTTTGAAAAGTTCACCCCTTATTTTAAAGATGACATCGAGACAACTCCAAAAACAAAAAAATCTACTATCGGAATGTTTGCACGCTGCCATAACTCATGAAGAAACTTTATAACTATTGGTATATAATCACATAATTTATGATTTTTTGGGACACTTGAATCACTATTAGGTTTTAAAAACAAAATTAAAGAAACAATAATAAAAAACTATTAGTTTTAAGAAATTTAATAAAGAAAGTTCTATACTACAATTTGGAACTGCTATAACATTTTTGTTTCAAGGCCAAATAAAGTACATTTTGGGCGAGATGTGAACAAATTTTTAAGAAGTTTAATTTTATGATAAAAAAAATTGATTTCAAGGGGGGGCGGGGCTGTAAATTGAGGTAACAAGGCTTACCAGATGAATATGACTTCAAAAGTCCAAAAGCTCTGAGAAGAAAATGTGGTGCTAGTTAAGCCCTTCTTAACAGTAAATCATTTTTTTTGAAATCGGACACAAAATGCATAAGTTATGGAAAAAATACCATTTTGGCGGTTTTTCCGTGGGTCCAAAAAAATTTTTTTTGTTTTTGGAGTTGTCTCGAGGTCATCTTTAAAATAAGGGGTGCACTTTTTAAACTTTTTTTTTCGACCCACTCTTCTGTACACATTAATTTATTCAATATCGCTCAGATCATCACTCTCTTAATCCAAAATGTTATCTGCAATCGCTCTCATATCTCCATCGACACTATTCTTAATATTCGAATCTATATCATCTTCAAATATTAAGCAGATTTTAATATCACTCAGATCCTTTTTTTCGCGTAATTGTACGCCTTACGTTTCATTGATATGATAGGATCGGATGAAAGCAAAAGATCGCTGTTTATGGCATGGCAAGACGTCTTTCTAGTTTGAAATAAGCGAGTGTGTCAAATTCCTTTATGTCTCGCTTCCAACGCGTCTTCTAAAAGCATGCCTATCGATAAATCAAAATGTTCCATTAAGGATTCACCATGAATTAAGATCTTGTCAACTGTTATGGGCATTTTATACCAGATATACTTGGAATTATATCGAATTATATAGATATTGTGGCGTCCGTGGCGTAGTTGGTTAAAGTGCGTGGCCGCTATGTCAAAGAACCTGGAGACCCAGGTTCGAACCCCAGCAGCGACAGAAAATTATTTGAACTAAAATAATTTTTCTGTACGGCCGTCACCTCTCTGCAGACAATGGCAAACCTCAGAGAGTAATCAAAATGCCATGTAAAGCTTCTTGAGAACGAGAGCATTCCGTTCATTGCCGTTCGGAGTCGGCTTTAAACATGTAGGTCCGGTTCTCGGTCAATTGTGTACAAACTTAATAACACGCACAACACAATTGATCATAAGAAGCTAGGTCAAAGTCCTTTCAAGGGCTGAAATGGCCAGTTATTTATTTTTTTTTTTTTTTATACTTGGAATTATACATTTGGTAGGTTTCATGGCAAAGTTTTCCAAATTCGTCCACGTTGATTTTGGGATGTGGTGATGCGAAGGATTAAGCTTACATTTTTTATTGAACCCACATCAAGCAAAGTTATTGCTGCACTTGTCACTGAATGTTGCAAAAAAGCCTGGCAGTGTTATCGTCATTTGAAGTTCCGTAGCCTGTTTTTACCTTAGCAACGATTAAACCAAGCTTTTCTTTTAATTCTTTACATATTCTTTGCTTATTTTCAGCAAAAGTCTTCTTGTGTATTCTCTTTGAACCAGTGGTGCTCACTACATGGTTTCCCATAGCCCGCGGGCATCGTGTGTTTTTGAACTTTTGCACACGAAGTAGCAATCGGCTCGCTGTGTTTGTACACTGCGTAAAAGTTTGTTTTTTCTGATGTGCTTTAAATTTCAAGTCAGTATGCTTTGAGCGTTCATGTGGTGAGTGTGTTGCTCGCTGTTTTATTTATGAATATACGTTAAGTATATTGCAATGTTTCAGGAAAAGCATTAACACATTTTTGCTTTATGTTTTCTATGTTAAAATAGCGAAAAACAATAACAAAAATAAAAAAGAAATGATTATATTGAAAATCCAACACTCGATAAGAGTTCCTTGCACCAAACGTTGTGAGAGCTTTTAACAACTTCTTGTTTCAGTGTGAAGCTGTGCACTCGGAAAGCTCTCTTTGTTGTTGTTTGAACCTTGCGTTGATTACGACTGCTTTGAACTCTCCTGACTTTAAAGGACAATCGATAAGCTATACTTATGTAGGCAATATTCTAACATTTTTATGTGAATGAATATGTTTTATTCTTCAGGGATTTTTCACCTTAACCTCCTTTCACCTTAACTTACTTAATATTATAGGGTCTTGAAATGGGTGTTATTTCCTTCTTTTTCGGTTTATTTCATTTTTTAATTTGGGTGCTATTTAGCTCTTTTTTTTTCGCCCAAAATATTTTGGGCTATATTTAAATTTTTATTTTAAACCACCCTTTACATAGATAACGACATTCAGCTTTATATTCAGATAGATAGTATCCTTATTCCTTTAATACTTATTTAAAATGTTTGCACTTTTTTAATTTAAAAAAGTGTTCTTGTTTGTGCAGATCGATACTATTGCATCCAACCAAATTTGCAACCCTGATGCATACACATTAAAATACATGTGCGGAAAGCAGTTATTTGTATGGGAAAACTTTTGTATTTACATTCTGACAACTACACTCTCAAAAAGACATGCGTGTCACTGTATGGCTAGAGGGCTGGTTGGCTGTCTGACAATCCAAAAATGCTCAGTAGTGGCAAAACTTTTTGCATGGCTCGCGACTATCAACCAGAATTCACGTCATTGTTTTGTGGGGTTGAATGTAGCGACGACGACAACGACGACGACAACTACTAGAATAAAAAAATTCACGTTGCTCTTTATTGCATTTCCTACTACCAGAAAATAAAGGAATTTCATATAAACTCCAAACAAACAAAGCGCTTGGTATTAATAAAACAAAAAAAAAAAATAAACAGTTATTTTCAACAAATTGCGTCATGTGTAACAGACCGCTGCAAAAGGTTTTTATTGGCGCCTTACGAAACCGAAGCCAATCATTCAAAAGCAAACTAACATGTTTGCCGGCAACACCCTTGAGCGTCATTTTGACTTTTTTTTTCCATGTATTGTCCACGTGTAACGCAACTAATTTACACACTAGCAACGAGCACTACGTCAATATTTGTCATAAAACAAAAACAAAGAAAAAAAAAAACAAAAATTAAAAAAAAAACTCAATACATTTTTGCGTTCTTACTCAGCCCCCAAGTTCGTTCGTCACTAGGATTTTGTGTTTTTTTTTTTTTTTTTTTGTATTAATATTGCTGCTACTACTATTTTGTTTTGGTTTGTTGTTATTTTTTTTTTCACTTTTTATTACTACTGTTAGCAACATTGTTGTCCCTGTGTAGAGTGGTTGCTGAGAAAAACGAAAAGTATACGAACGCTCAACTGACTAATGTCGGCAGACCCCAAAGCCATTCCATTCCGCCCCATCATACAACACTAATGTTTATGTGCTTGTATAGAGTAGAGCGTGAGTGTATATGTATTGGAAAGTAGATGAAAAGGACAACAACAAAATGTTGTTAAGCAGGCAAAACTGATTTTGCCGCACCTCTCAATTTACTGTTTTTTTCTCTCTCTCTTGAATTTTGTTTTTATTTCCCAGCAAGCTAACAACTACCTTGTTTTGTCCAGCTCTTTGTTATAAATATATTCGTATATTTAGTAGAATTTGACTATCCTGCATTGACTGACAGTTATACACAAAAGTATATAAATTAAGGTGGTCCTTATTCATGAAAATGCCAAAAAGATTCGGGAAACCCCCTAAAAAGCGTTCCGTTACTCGAAAAAGTAATGTATGAGTAAGTAAAGTATGAGTTTGACCGAAGAAGATTTAGAGGTGCTGCAACAAGCATTTATATGGGAAATAGTTTTTCATTTTTCTGAAAAAAGTCAATAACCTTTACAGGCGTTCATTTGCAAAAAAAAAAGTTTTCAACATTATAGAGGATGGTCCATTTTATCCTTCGGAAAGTTATGTTTAAAAAACCACTCTATAAATGCAGATTTCGATAAAATTTTTATTACGTTATAATGTTTGGACTTTACGTGGCATACAATATCATTGAAATGTTTGAGATAACGGGAGTTTTTACAGAACTCAATCCTTATGAGGTAATTTTCGATGATTTTTATGCACAACTCGAGCACTAACTCGGCCATGACCTAACGGTTGGTTTTTATTGGTCACGAGTTTGCGGTTTACTCAAGTAAACAACATCTTTTGCGTAGCTCCACAAAAAAAAAAGTCCAGAGGCACGATGTTGGAGGCCAATTGACAACGCGAAATCTCGAAATAAGTCGTCCTGTAAATTTCTGTTGCAACATAGCTCTAATTAGTGCCATTGTGTGGCTTGTGACCCCATTTTTTTGAAACCACATTTCTTTCAGATCCATATCTTCAATTTCAGAAAAAAAAAATCGGTTAACATACCGCCATAGTACTCTGAATTGACCCTTGATGAAAATTGGAAAAACACTATAAGAGTTGTGATTTTTCACTTTTCCAAACAAAAATCATTTTTTTGTTGTTGCTTTAAAAAAATCGCAGAAAACAATACATGACAACGTTTTAATAAAATGTAGTAAAAAGAGTTTTTGAAATTATGACTAATATTGACGCAAAAAAATTTTGCCATTACTTTGAAAGAAGCACCTTTTCGAACAGGTCGAGTTTGGGTATTTTTACAAAAAAAAATTCCCAAAATTCCAAAAATATTTTTTTAAAAATATATAAAATTCGATCGATAACTTGATCTTCAAACTTGACTTTTTTTGGAAAATTCCTGAAGTGGTTTTTTGTGACCTATCTAACAAAAAAAAAACAATAAAACCCAATAAGAACAATAGAAAAAAAAAATTGAAATAGTACAACAACTGCCGCCTTGTTGGAACCACAGCTTGGATTTATCGATGTTGTCGAGCTCTGGCCACATAAAATCTGTTAACATCGTTCTATACTGTGGACCATTGACGGATATTGTGTCTCTTTCTTTATTTCGAAAAAAATAAGGTCCGATGATGCCACCGTGCAATAAACCGTACCAAAAATCAATATTTGTGGATGTATTGATGGAGCATTTGTGAATTGTGGTCGTTTCAATAATTCCAATTTTATTTGTTGATATAGTCGCTGAGCCAAAATTGGGCCTCGTCCGAGATGATAATTTTTTGGCAAAAATCCGGATCTTCGGTCAACATTTCCAGCCCTCTTTTACCGAACTCACAGCGTTGTTTATGGTCGTCAATTCTTGAAAAAAAATCTTCATCCAACCGCAAAATAAGCTTGATTGACTCTCTGGCGACGCACAGTGATGCGAAAGGGCATGCTAGACGGAAAAAAGTCGAAAACGAATTTTTACAATCTGAATATTTTAAACTGTTAAATAATATCCATTGATGTCAGGAATATTTTTTTTATTTACCTGCGCTTTCTACAAAAAATGCAAAAATTCTTGAAAGTTGACCCAAAGGTGATTTTTTGAAATTTTCGTTTATGAGTTTTCTAGATATACTTAATTATTTTTTTAAAATATTCCCCAATATCCAAAAGAGTTGAAAATTGGCATACTTTATGAAAAAGATAAGATCTTTTAAAATAAAATATCTTCCATTACCTATCTTTTAAAGTGTTTGCGCTATAAAACGGTATTTATCGATATAACTGCGTAAAAAGTGAACGTTTGGTAAAATATTTTGGAAAATTAAAAAAGGGCCATTTTATATATGCAAAATATATTTTTTATTTAACCATTATTATGTCTTATTTAAGCTCTAAAAGTGCCAAGGTGCGCAAATGGCCGGTTTCCCTGTTTTATAACCTGTTTGATGGTCATAAAAATACTCTTTATTTTCATTTCAAAACCAGGTTTCAACTGTTTGGCTCATACGCAAAATTTCAAGTCCATCTATTAATTTTTGTGGAATTCTAAGACAATTTACCTTTGTAATAAAGCCACTTTGTATGGGAGGTAGGCGTGGTTTTCACCCGATTTCGTTGAATTTTATGCTCAGAGTGCATATTAAATATCGAAGCTCATACGCAATATTGCAAGTCCATCTATTAATTTTTGTGGAATTCTAAGATATTTTACCTTTTGTATTTTGTATTTGTATTTTGTATTTTGTATTTGTATTTTGTATTTTGTATTAAAGTCAATTTGTATGGGCGGGTTAGGCGTGGTTTTCATCCGATTTGATTCATTTTCCAACTTGCCCTTTATTTTTCAGAGAAAAGCTTATATAGCGAAGTATTTCATAGCTTTTCTCATTTCTTAGTTATGGACCAAAATATAGTCCACATGCATGGCAGCTACCACGCCCACTTGTTCAATCGCGCCGAAATTTTTTCCACTTTTTTCAAATTACATACACGACATCTACGTTTAATTTTGTTACTGTAGCTTATCTGATTTCTAAGATATAGCGAAAAATGTGATTTAGTTGTATGGAAGCTGCCACGCCCACTTTTTCAATCGCACCGATATTTTTTTACTTTTTGTAAATTATATACAAAACATCTACGTTTAATTTTTTTATCGTAGCTTATCTCATTTCTAAGATATAACGAAAAATGTGATTAAGTTGTATGGCAGCTGCCACGCCCACTTGCTCAATCGCGCTGAAATTTTGTACATTTTTTTCAAATTACATACAAAAAATCTACGTTTGATTTTGTTAAGCTAGATAAGCTACGATATCTAATTTCTAAAATATAGCGTAAATTATGTTTCAGTTGTATGGCAGCTGCCACGCCCCCTTGTCAAAAATTTCTGAAATTGGTTTTTTTGCATTTTCCTATACCTAAAACAGCAGAAACTACCAAAAAAATCCACAAAATAATATTGATTAAGTGTAAGATTTTGCGATTCTAGCGGGACAAAATTCAAAAACGATAGATAGCGACGCCCAATTCAGCTTTTCGGTGCCGAATCGACAATTCTGGGTCTTCTTCGACACTGGCCACTACGGTGGCTATGTTTTCTTCACTTCGCACCAATCTCTGTATGGTTGGTAGCTTGAGGTCCAAAAGAGTGTGCTTACTCTCAAACTTTTCCACGGTGTGACGAATTGATCGCGCACTAAAGTCACGATGGCGACCGACCTCGCGATGAAATCCATCTGCCTTGGTTCGAAATCGGGTGATAGATTGGTGGGAGGGAAAGGTCAATCAAGTGAAACACGTGTAGGATATTCTAAGCGTGGTGGAAAGCGAAAGAAACATGTGAATTTGAATCAGAGGCAATTGTTATGCCTTAACCTAAGTCAATTCTAAGTTATAAGGCATCCTCATCCACAAGCTTCTCTACCATCAACAACAACTTCAAGTTGTAAATATTGATGAATTTTCAATTTCAGTTGATTAGAAATGAGGATAGAAAATTGCAAATGCGAAAGGTTTAAAGCGTAGGACCATGGCCTGGCCGGGAATCGAACCCGGGACATCTGGGATAGCAGTCGATCATGCTACCTACTCGACTACCGAGGCCGCAGCTGCTCTGAAACATTGAGATTGGAAAAACTATCATTGCTGTCTGGTCACTTTTCAGTTCGCACTCGGAATGGCTTACATGATATATACATATATATTTTCGATATTTTGTTAAAAAATTTTTGGCATTCTAGAGCTGCCGTTTGGAATACCGTTTTGTCCCATTCCGTTTACCCCCCCCCTTTCTATTTGGATTGGAACTAGGTATTTTTACGAAAAAAATCCCCAAAAGTCAAAAAATACAAAATTGAAAAAAATTTAAAAGAGTGCCAAAATATTAAAAAATTCGGATACCAAAGTTATTGAGTTGTCTTATTTTGGAAAATCCTTAAAGTACAATTTTCTGACCTATTGAACAAAAAAAAAAACTAGTGGACGGTATAAATGAAAAATGTACCCAGCCGGACGGACATACCTTCGCACGATACCACATGTCGAACGAACTGGCAGAAAAATAAAAATATTTGATTTTCCACCTTACAGTGTCCATCCTGTCATGTATCCCGAATTATATTGGCATTTTCATAAATAAGGACCACCTTAATATATGTATATATAAGTTAGTGCTATCGTGGTATGTGGTGATAGTGGCTTATCCTTAAGATAAGCTTAAGTAGAACCACTTGAAGGCGTTACTCATCATTTAACTTCATTGAGTTCGTTTTTGAACTTTTGAAGGATTTAAAAGAAGCATCAAACTTACAGAGCCAATTAAAGATAATATTAAGTGAATTTCCTTGAGTGTTGTCCGTAGTAAGTAAAGTTCCATGAAATCCATGATTCAACCCTAAACTATCGCCAATGTGCCTTTTCGTTTTGACGTAGAATACGTCATTCTCGGAGGTAAGTAGGGTGGTTGATAGTGATCAGGTGTCGGTATTTATATCACTTTTTGAGCCTTTGGTGGGCCTAAAGTACTGATCGTACAATGTTGATGTTAGCACTTGTTGGTCTGCTTGATCCTCAATGTGACAAAAATTCATGTTTGAACTCTCTAACTTATATAAATTTTACACAATTACATGAAATATAAAGACAACATTTGATGTTTTTGTTTGCTTAAGTTTGCTACCTATTTATCGACAGTTTCCGGTTTTACCGACAAAACCATAAAATTTGTATAGGAGCCTCCCTAAGGAGTGGTCGGAGGGAATAGGTGTCAAAGGCAAAAATGTTCCTTTTGCAAAAGTAATGGCGGTCGGTCACGCATATTAACCCTTTGCGGCACTCTGTTAAAGGTCATATGCTCAGGTGTATGGAATAAATAAACAAAAACCATAAAATTTGTATAGGAGCCCCCTAAGGAGTGGTCGGAGGAAATAGGTGTCAAAAGCAAAAATGTTCCTTTTGCAAAAGTAATGGGGGTCGGTGATACATATTAACCCTTTCCGGCACAAACACAATAAAATTTGTATGGTAGCCCCCCTAAGGAGTGGTCGGAGGGAATAGGTGTCAAAGGCAAAAATGTTCCTTTTGCAAAAACAATGGGGGTCGGTCATACATATTAACCCTCTCCGGCACTCTCTTAAAGGTCATATGCTCAGGTGTATAGAATAAATAAACAAAAACCATAAAATTTGTATGGGAGCCCCCTAAGGAATGGTCGGAGGAAATAGGTTTTAAAGGCAAAAATGTTCCTTTTGCAAAAGTAATGGGGGTAGGTCCTACATATTAACCCTTTCCGGCACAAACACAATAAAATTTGTATGGGAGCCCCCTAAGGAGTGGTCGGAGGAAATAGGTTTTAAAGGCAAAAATGTTCCTTTTGCAAAAGTAATGGGGGTCGGTCATACATATTAACCCTCTCCGGCACTCTCTTAAAGGTCATATGCTCAGGTGTATAGAATAAATAAACAAAAACCATAAAATTTGTATGGGAGCCCCCTAAGGAATGGTCGGAGGAAATAGGTTTTAAAGGCAAAAATGTTCCTTTTGCAAAAGTAATGGGGGTAGGTCCTACATATTAACCCTTTCCGGCACAAACACAATAAAATTTGTATGGGAGCCCCCTAAGGAGTGGTCGGAGGAAATAGGTTTTAAAGGCAAAAATGTTCCTTTTGCAAAAGTAATGGGGGTGGGTCATACATATTAACCTTCTCCGGCACTCTTTTAAAGGTCATATGCTCAGGTGTATGGAATAAATATTTTGCTAAATATTTTTTAAAAAAGATGTCATCAAAAGCGAATTGAATGATTCTACGTCTTGTGTTACGACATAGTCGAAACTGCTGTATCTTTTTTTAACCGAGGGCTCTGTGGTATACACACAAGCTTAGTGCAATAACGTCCTATGAAATAACTAACGTCCGATTAAAAAAAAAATAAATAAATAAAAAAAAAATTACATGTAAATTTGGACTATATTTCCTAATGAAATAAAACTCAACATTTTGAAGTTTCTTCATTATATATGGACGTTAAGTCATTTTTTTATTTAAGGTGATAAAAAACTAATATAATTATCAAACAAAGTCCTATTTAAAAAATTTATTAAGATCCGACAATTTTCTTTATTTACAATAGTTTTTTAACTAGCTTCCATTGGTTTCTTTATCAACACTAAGATAAGTTCAACGGGTTTCCAAGGCTCTTACAAAAACAAATAGTAACGGCTTTATTTTTTTATAAATTTATTTATTATGGCCTCTATTCCACAATTAATACTTGTTTGTGTATTAATATTTGGTTTTTCTTTCGGATTTCAAACTGTTGTAGCTGCTGAACTTAACAGGCAGGCCTACAAGCCGCGAAAATTGTTATTCAATGATTGAGTAAACATGCGAGCTTACAAGCCACAAACTATGTTTCTTTTATGAGCAGGCGGGATAACAAACAATGGACGCTGCTAACAAAAAAAAAAAAAAAAAAATGTAAAAATTGGTCCGCCAACAAGCAAACAATTGTGTGTGCTGCTAAATATTTGGAGGTGGACACCAAGCCACTGACCTTGTTATTCGTAGTTGGGCCTACAAGCCCCAATTGAAAACAAATTGGTAATTTTAGCCCTTGAAAGGACTTTGAGCTTCTCATGATCAAATTGTGTTTGTGCGTGTTATTAAATGTTTTGTACACAAATGACCGAGAACTGGACTTACTTCTTTTATGCCGATTCTTAACGGCTAATGAGCATGTTCTCATAAAGCTTTACATTGCATTTTTTACTCTCTTAGGGTTGCCATTGTCTGCAGAGAGGTGACAGAGAGGTCAATGAGAGGTGACAAGGAAATCAGAAAAATTAATTTCAATTGAAAAATTTTCTGTGTCACAGCTGGGGATCGAACCTGGTCTCGAATTGACATCGAGTGGTCCACGCACTTCATCTGAATAGTGCAACTGAGAGGGTGCAATTCGCTGATGCACTGCTCTCGGATTCTTCATACTTCAAATTCGGCAGTTCTGTTTATAGATAAAAATAAAAAAATAAATAACTGGCCATTTCAGCCCTTGAAAGGACTTTGACCTAGCTTCTTATGATCAATTGTGTTGTGCGTGTTATTAAGTTTGTACACAATTGACCGAGAACCGGACCTACAGGTTTAACGCCGACTCCGAACGGCAATTATTATTGTGCGGATATTAAGCAAGAATTGTGTTATAATTATAATTGTCATCATCATTAACATTATCAGTGTCATTATAATTATCACTATCATTATTATTATCACTATCATCACCATTATTATTATTATAATTTTGCAAATAACGCATTTTCATATGCCACATACATTTCGTGCAGTGCAAAACACATGACCAGGAGGGGCGAACCTTTTTGCTTGAAGTTTCAGCGCCAACTGTATGAGAGAACTTCGTGCATTCGATCGTGTACGTGTTTCGATTCTCGAATAAAGCTTTCCAGTCTCATCACGCGTGGTACTAAGTGAACATCACTGATTTAAATGAACACGTGCTTCATCGCTCATAATGAGATTTTTCGAAAAGTCGGCATTTTCTGTCGCAAGCAAAATGAAGCTATTAACATATTGTAGCCGTTGTGGTGCATACCTCGACAATAATTCTTGTGCCAATTGAATTTTATATGGAAACATCCTCAGATCAACTTTTAGAATTCGTCGTAGCGATATTCTTGAGATGCCCAATTGGCTATCACGTCGACGAGTAGCCACTGATGGATCCGTGCGGACGCTTTGTCGTACAGCATCCACAGCTTGCTCAGTGCGAGCAACAGGTCGAGCAACGATTGTTCGCGGTTCATCATCAACTGCCCGCCGATGCTCAATATAGGTCATTAAGTTTGTTATCATGATAACACTGAGAACTGTCGCAGGATTTAAATGCTGTCGCGATTTTTTTTTTGTGTTGTAACAACTTATCGTGCGAAAACATAAGAAATTCCAACAATTTTTGCTCGTTCTTGCACTGAGTATGATGACATTGTAAAAATTTATAAACTTCTTTATTATCTGGAACAAAAAAAAAAGCCGACTTTCAAATTAAAAAAAAATTTTAAGCATATCAAATCAGTCAGTTCAAATTGGCCCACCCTGTATTTATTTACGAAATATCGAGGGAAAAAATTTCAAATTTTTATTCACAAGTTTCTTGGAAGTTATGTCGAATGGAAATATCAAAAAAGGAAACCTGTTTTGAGTTGGTATAAAATAAAGACAATAAAAATATTGTGAACAGTAAAGTAAGCTTTATGCCATGTCCACACAGAGGGTTTAGTTTGAGTATCCAGAACAAAGTTGAGTTTTGCCACTGAACGCAAAATAAACTCTTGAGTTCCCCAGTGCAATTTTGCATGATGAAACTCAACTAAACTCAACTTTGTTTCTGTGTATATCAAAACTCAATTTAAGAAATCCCTAAAAGTATGCTAATATTCTTATAAAAAGGTGCGTTCAGATGCAACTTGTACAATTTTGTGGTGAGAAGTGTCAAAAACAGCTGTTCTAAAATTGTGAAATTTACTATTTGCAAAAAATGAACACAAAAGCGAAGTAAAGAACTTGGGCAAGTGTTGAAGATGAGATCTTCATATGAGTATGGGCCGATAAAAATTCCGATTTGACCTATAGTAGAGTTGATGTCACGGTTGATGTAAGCACTATTCTGCCGACGCATCTCTGTGTGAACACCTACGGTTAACTTAAAACTAAACTCAAACTAAACTCTCTGTATAGACATGGCATAAGACTGCCCCAGGTATACTCGTAACATGATATCTAGAAATTAAGCACTTCAAGAACTAATTTCCACTTGGCATTAAAACCGTCACTATAAAAACAGAACAATGCTCTAAATGCTCTAAATTTAATTTGGTTTCTAGAAAATCGTTTTCACAAACCTTTGTCCATCGACCAAATACTTTTCACACAAAAATTAAACATAAACTTTCGATGTCAATAAAACTCAAAACATTCAATATTATCTGTGCGACGCACGTGAACAGTAAAGTATTAATAAAAAAAAAGATAGAAATGCGACTATATAAAAAAATGTTTGCTTCTTAATGATGTTTGCTGCAATAAATCAATCGATCAATCTTCTCTATACAAAACACAAACAACTATACAAAACATAAATTTTATTCACAGCTTTTGTACGCACCTATTTTGAAGTGCTTCTTCTTTCCTTGCTGCTCAAACGCTCAAACCAAACCAGTTCTCACCTCATCAAACATCCAGTCAAGAGTCAAAAACGATTAATTTTGTTGTTTTGTTTGTTTGTTTGTTTGTTTGGAAGAAAAACTTCTCTTTTGCGTGTGCTGTCGGTCGAACACAATGAACTCCAGGCTAAAAAAAGACAGCAGTTTCGACTATGTCGTAACACAAGACGTAACATTATATAAAAGTAATACTTAAGTTAACAACACTCAAGTTATATACTTATTATGGAGACTAATGCTATGTCTATACAAAGAGTTTAGTTTGGCTTTCCAGTACAAAGTTGAGTTTTGCCATTGAATTTAAAAGAAACGCTTGAGTTCCCAGTACAATTATGCTGTATGAAACTCAACTAGACTCAATTTGTTTTCTGAGTTTATCAAAACTCAAACTAAAAAATATGTTAAAATTATACACGAATATATTTACATATCTTTCAAATATTTACTATTTGAAAATAAACTATCGCATTCAAAAAAAAAATTCATATAAAAATATTGAAAAACAATTTATTTGAATATTTCCCACGAGCTGCGTCCATCAAATGCCATTGGGTGGTATATTTTATTTTCTTTTTTCGTTCTCTAATTTATACTATTTTTGACAGTTGCTGCAATATTATGGCATCAAATGTCAAAAATAGTATAAACTATAAAAAGAAAAATAGAGAATAAGAAGTAAATTATGCAGGTAAATGACAACTGGTTCAAGATATTCTTGAGAAAATACCGAGTTGTCACTCCACCCTTCATGATTTCGTCATGCATCGCACTTACCATCGCACTCACAAATCATATTTACCAAACATCCAGGTTATATTACCCTTGCAACATTAACTAAATGAGAACTATAAGAAACCTGCAACTGCAAGAAATAAACTGCAGGAACAGAGTGCAATGCTGTTGCTGCTTGTCGGAATATGTGTGTACGTGTGCGATGATGTTGCTGCTTGCTTGTATGGAATATGTGTGTACGTGTGTGGTATAAATAAACAATTTAAATACGGGAAAAAAACGAGTTGTAAGGAAAACATTTGATTTATCCACGTAAATATTTAAATAAAATTTATACTCAGGCGTGGATAATGCTAATCTGCGTTATTTCCCTTAGTGTAGTTAAGCCCTTTTAAACGGTATATAATTTCCTAAGAACGGACATGGATTTTCCGGGGGTCTAAAAAACCCCACTATTTGTATTGGTTTTTGGGGTTGTCTCCAGGTCATCTTTAAAATAAGAGGTGCACTTTTTGAATTTTTTTTTTACCCACTCTAATGTATGAATACCCCAAAGAGTAGACAAAAACGCTACATGCGCCTGAAAAAAATTTGTAAAAACGACCCCATACAAACCGCGCTGTAAGACGTAATTGAACGTAAAAGAACGTAAAATAAATTAAATGTGCTGTCATACAACCAAATATGTGAATTGAATAAAAAACAAATAAACCCACCCCCCCCCCCCCCCTCACCAACTCCTCTCTTATTTTCTTATCTTGAAACTATAACGTAAGAAAACTTCAAGTTTATTTAAATCGTTCATGGTGTGCTTAATGTTGTTATCGTTAAATGACATTCGAAAAGTTTTGGGTTTGAGTCTCCGCTGGGAATTTTAGCCCAGTCAAGCTTTTATTTGACTGGAGAAATCACATTCTGACACGCCTCTTTCGCATGACACAACTTTAAGCATTGTATCGTTTCTGTTCTTCGTGTCGAATACATGAACTAAACTTATCGAGAATGAACAGGTTTCACTCTAAAAAACAGTATCGTCCTTAAAGGCGCTAATTTTTATTCAAAGCATGATTTTAAGTTTGTTCCCAGGGACATCCTACTCAAAACCATGGTGTTTGTTTTGCCCACATCGATGCTGTCAATTTTCCCATGACGCTGTTTATACAAAATGTGCAAAATTTACTTTTGCTGGCATGTTATTTATTATTATTAAAATGTTTTTTTTTAGTTATACTTGCATCCACTAACATAGCAGCCAGCAACGTGGTTGCCGCCACCCACTTGGAAAAAGTTTGTTATGCAGATATGAGCTGACAGTTGTCGTTAAAGTTGTTTTGCGGCTACTACTTAGATATTTAAATTTATCGCCACGCGTTGAACTGAATGCTTGCAAATTTCGCATTCATCACATAAACACCAACCCACTAACTCTGACATCCGCTCTTGGTGGCTCAGTTCTGTCATATTCTACCTTTTTTTCCGTTTATTTTACATTTTCCTGCTTTTCACGTATCTGTGAAAACTTTTTGTCATCCAAATAATCACAAAAAAAAAAACATTTTCCACACCTTTATCTACAGTTAGAGCTTCACGAAGAAATGCATTCTTTTTATTATCGACTCCTAATTAGCTGCTGAATAATTTTTTTATCGAAATACTCTATAGCAAGTAAAATCGAAGTTTGTATGAGTGTCTGTTGTATTTTGTGTGTATGTCTGCTTTGTGTTGTGTCCATTGTTGACGACCTCAACTGATGTCATAGCTGTTATTTGTTTTTTTTTTTTTTTTTTTTTTTCTATAGCCTGCTCCCACATGTGACATAATTATTTATAACCATTGCTTGTTGCTATTCTTATTTTGTCTTATTTGCTCTTTATCCATTTTATTACATAGCCATCCTGCTCTGTGGGCTTAACTTATTCCACGAAATAAATCATTTCATCATTTCATAAATATTCTGTTATTAAAATTGTGCTATTAATAAAGTTCAGCGTTTCTTGAACCGCATCTGATGGGAATCTTAAAATCAAAACAGGTTGGAATTTATTTTAGTCCTTGTGGAATATATTTTAGAATGCCTTAAAGATCAAAAGTTTTAAACTTATTTTCATGTCAGTTGTTTTTAGTGTAAAATTGTATCCTTTTGATTAAAACATAATCTATGATAAACGTACTTTCTTCTTTAGACGTCAAAGATAACAGGCTTTTATTTTTCTAACAGATGTTTTTGGTTTGAATTTTGGAAATTGCGAGAAAAAGCGCTGATGCATATTCAACTGTGTGCAGCTGTGTGCAAAGTAAGGCTATCCCCTAAGTAAAGGGTAATAAAGCCAGGCTTTTGCATGACAGTTTTTTCGCTACCAACGATAATGTTTGCCCTACAAAAGTGGTTCTTCTTATATTTTGAAGTTTTTTGTTTTTTTTTTTGTTAAAATTAAAAATTAAAATAAATTAAATATACTGGCCATTTCAGCCCTCTAAAGGACTTTGACTGAACTTCTTATGATCAAATTGTTTTGTGCGTGTTATTAAAGGTCTGAACACAATTGATCGAGAACTGGACCTACTTGTTGTATGCCGACTCCGAAGGACTAGTGTGCATGTTCTCAAGAAGCTTTACATGGCATTATTACTCTCTGAGGTTTGCCATTTTCTGCAGAGAGGTGACGAACGAACAGAAAAGTTAATTCAATTGAAAAAACTTTCTGTCAGATGGAATTGAACCTGTGTTCTCTGGCGTATGGGTCACGCCCCCTACCCACTGCGCCACGGTCAACACAAAATTAAATATTAAACGATTTAAAAAAAATGGATCTAATGACACAGTAAAACATAATTTTTGCAACAGAGTAACCATGCAATATTTCTGAAAAAGGACGATGTGAAGACCATTTTTTCTGCACAAAGTCTTAGTCCAGCACTCGCTGAAAGGTTTTTAAGGATGTATCAATAAGGAATGTATTATTTAACAGCTGATCACTTAGCAGTTGTCAAATGTTCACATTTGTCATTAACAGCTATGGGCAGAGAGTGCTATCGGAGCGCTGAGAGCAAGAATTGAAAGCAAAGGCTTATGTAGCAACACAAAACGCAACAACAAATCAAAGACAAAAGAAAAATACAGAAATAACACAGAAGATTAAAATGTAGTGGTGCCCATACCCGGTCATTACCCAGTGGGAAAAAGCACGGCTTCGAAGCGCTACTTGCAGGCCTACATATGGATTTTGAAGACCTTCCGCACTCATATCCAAGCCCATTAACTTTTTTATATGAAACGAGAAAATTTTCTAGGCCTTCCTCTCTCGCGACTCTAAAGAGGCCTGCCAGAAGCTCTTTTTTGAGAATGCATGTTAAAAGACCTTCTTTATGAGGGCTTATAAAAGCACTCTCAATTCAAGCCTTATTATTCTACTTCATTTGTTAGGGCTAAAAAGGGTGCTGCTTTAGTAGACCTAATTGTAACTATTTTTTAATGAGTGCTAATAAGAGTGTTCTAGCATAAGCATGTAAGCTTTAAAAAAGGACAACCTCTATAATTTGCTGGATGTCCGTGCAATACAGAAAACAGTTAACTGCTGTGCAAAACATATGCAGTTAACTGTTTTTTGTTTTGCACGGCAGCAGATTGGTGGCAATTTATGCAGTATGGAGTTGATCGCTATTTTGAAGTGAAACTTCTTAGGCAGCGCTTCGAAATTTGAACGAGAATATTGAGGAGTGAAATTTCAAAGTCACTTACTTTACTTCATTTCGTTACATGATAGAGAAGAAAGATATGTTTAATAGTAGAGAAAATGAGAGAGATATACATTGTATAAAAGTCTGACAAAATTTCTTTGTCACCGCTGAGGGTTGAACCTGCGAACTCAAGATTTCAAAAACAACGCTTTATCTATAGAGCTAAACTCTCCATACATGAATGTATTCTACATACCAATTAATCAAACTACTTTTGCTGTAAATGCCCAGCGGAAAAATAATTGCAGAGTTGTGGACCTCATATTTTTATATACATTTTGTTCACTAGTTATCGAACAGGGTAATAGCAGAGCGGTAAAACGTTTGACTATAATGCCAGCGGTCCGAGTTCAATGCTCGCATGTGATAAAAAATAAAATTTTCTCGCTTTGTTTTTATTTATGTTTTTTATAGGAGAGCGCTGTGCATGCCTTCTTTTGTTAAGGCCAAGTATAATTGCCCACTGGGTAACAAAAGCGAGAAATTACCATGGAACGCTACACAGTGACAGCATGGAGAGAAAATTTTAAGCATTCTATGCTTGAATCAAGCAAATAGGCTATCAGTTTACACTCAAGCGAAAATTTCTCAGTTCAAGCATTATTTCGCTAGAATTGAGAAAATTTGAAACATTTTTGAAAATAAAAAAAAGATTAGTTCAAGAAACATTTGCTTAAACCAGACATGCACGTTTACGTTGATTTTAATGATAACCAAATTTTTATTTTGTTTCGATGAAGCAAATTATGCAAATTTTCAAAAAATTAAAAAAAAAAATAACGTTATATCAAAAAATATTTATTTCGTTTCGGAGTTAACAGAATAAAAGTTGTTCGTTTTTTTACTCAAACAAATAGGTTTTTATTGAATCGAATTATGTTTTCTTATATTTTTTAATTTTATTTGTACCCAAACCAACCCAACTCAAAAGCAAAAGTAAAAATATACAATACTCACGAAATGAACGCATGAATGAAGGAATAAATGAATAAAAGAATAAATCAATGCATGTATAAACATTGAAAAAACCTTCTGAAATTCAGCCTTTTTATTGATTTGTGGGCGGTTAAGAAGGTGTGGCACTGAAAGAAAGGCTGACTTCATAAACGCAAGTTGCAATGCAACATTGCAAACCATTGCGCAACTAATGCAAAGCAATGTTGCCTTACATCACTACTTTGTCAAATGATGCAGTGCATTTGAAGGCGTTTGTGAACACCACCGTGCAATATTTGTACTTTAGCGCCAACTGTTTGTATAAATAAAGTAAATAAAAAAATGAAATATGTACTATATGTTCCATGCTTTTTATATTTTATGCTTTTAAATTCTGTGGAACTGTCAGAAAGTACATCTTAGATGCGTTTGTAAGTGACCATTATATTCAAAAATCATCTACTTATTTCGTCTCTTGTGAAAGGAAACGTGCCATCAGTTTCTTTTATATCCAGCAAAATGTTTTCCCAGATTGTGTTCCTTTTCTTTTTGTTGGCGGTAAATCACTTTCAAAGCGCAATCTTGTGCTTATTAGCAAGAGCTTCCTTTCGTGTGTCCATTTATTATTATTTTAAATAGAATGGTAAATAAGTCATGCATTAATAAAATCAAATATTTAATAAATTTCTAATTTAATCAATTTAATAATGTATAAATATACTTGCTTTGTTTGTGAGACGACCATGTTGCATCATAAAATGAAATGATGCGCCGAAATGACATCTGATGTGCATCGCAAAGGGTTGCGATGCATTAGTGAACACACTACATTGTCAAAAATAAAGTATGGATGTTTATGAACATTTGACTTTGCAGTGTTGCATTGCAACTTGCGTTTATGAAGTCAGCCAAATTGACTGCCAAAAGAAAAACCACGTTTATCGCCAGTTTTCCACAACTTCGTTTGTCGTGCTTGAAATCGTTATTTGCAAACGTTTCAAAAGTTGTCATAACTTAATGATAGTCAGTTGCGAGAAACGCATAATTTAGTTGCAAAAGATTAATTTCGTTTGTCATAAGCGCAAACTGAAAACTTCGTTGGTTTTTCCCTTTCTTGTATTAACATAACGCTTATAGTTCAGAGTTACTTTTTGGACAAATTGTTACTATATAAGTTACAATAAGCGGACGGAGATAGCAATAGAGGTGCGATGAGTGCAATCCATAAGAAAACGGACGGACATAGGGAGAAAAATAATTAATTAAATAAATAATAATGACCGAAATAGCTTGGTATATATAAGATATATTTTTAAGTTGTTGACAACTGAATATTCGTTTGCGGCAAATACAACTCGCAAACGAAGTGTAGTTGGGGAATTTTTCTGTTGCGGTAAACGAAAAATTTCTTTGCGTGCAGTAGTTTTGGAGTCTATAGCCATCAGACACACGTTGGTTTACTTTTTATATGTATAGTTGGGCGGTAACAGCGGGCGTTGCGACATTTATATATATAGCGACCACCATACAATAGTTTTATACGATCCAAACCTTCTGAAATATACCATTTCCATTGATTTCTAGGCGGGAAAAGAGACAGTGGCAACATTTTTTTTTTAATAAAAATATGACCCTATTCAAATGTACTGTTGTGCCAAAATTCCAAGGCAATCGAAGAAGAACTTTCAGGCATTTGAGATCTTGTACAAACATAGATTGACGAAAATATATTTTAAAACGATAAGATTTTTTTTTTTAATAAACTTGAAACGGAATTTTTATTTTCTGATAATTTCGTTTTTCAACAACACGAAATTTGTTTTGATATTTTTTATCGTTTTTAGAGAAATAAAATAATACTGATAATTTATTTTTCGTTCTTAACGCAACAAACCAATTTTGTTGATTTCGTTGTGCATGTCTGCTTAAAACTCAAGAATATTTTTTCTATATTCAAGACTAATATTTGCTTGAAGTGAGAAAAATTTGCTTAATTCAAGTAACAATTTGTTGAAAACTAGAATAATTAGCTTGATTTGAGAAATTGATTTTCCTTGAATTGAGAGCAATTTGCTTGATGCAAGTAAAGAATTTACTTTAAACTAGAAATCTATCAGCAAAGATGTAGGATGTCGGACAACCGATCATAAAAAACTACTCGAATATACTTAATAGATGTATCTTGTAGACGCTTACATGTTTCCAAATAAAGCAATATATAAGATACTGCGCCTTCGAACCATGTCATAGTTTTTCAATCCGCAGCATCTTAAACATGTTTTCATGTAAACATGTTGTGAATTATAAGCATGCCAATATAAGTTGAAGTGAGAAAAATTTGCTTGATTCAAGTAAACAATTTGCTGATAACTAAAATAATTCTCTGCGTTTGCTTAAATTAAGAAAACATTTTCTTGATTCGTCTTGTTGCAGGTTCGTCTAGAGTCAAGTGTTTTATTCTTGTTATAGTTAAGCAATAATTTATTTTACTCAATTTAAGAATTAAATGCTCACTATAAATTTAGTTTTTCTTGATTTTAGTTTTTTTTGCTTGATTTGAGCAAATAAGGCTTAATTTTAAATTTTATTAAATCAAGCAAAATATTTGCCTAATATAAGAACTTTATTTCTCTCCGTGAGAAGGATTTAGAAAATTAAGAAAATTTACGTTCAATCGCAGTTAGATGTGCAAAATTTGAATAAATTGTCCTTGTAATTATGTGCCTTCTAAGACCTATTTACGACACATAATTAAAAAAATTCCAAGAGTTTGGTTCAATTCAAGATGTAAAGACTCCGAAACGACTTAGCCCCGGACATTCGAACGAAATTTCGAAATTTTGCGAAACGCGTAAAACGCAGTGAAGGGCAGTGTTGAAACACTGTAGAACGAATATTGAAAAAAATGTTGACTCTGCATACATACAAGGTCCATTTGACTTAAGTACTGTAGATGGCGACGACGGAAGAGCTGTACAGTCAATGGAGTGTACAGTGTGTGTACGGTGTGGTACAAAGACATGATAAACAATTTTTTGTGGCTGGAAATGATGTATACGGACACAGATGACCTCTACTTTCAATAAGATGGTGCTACTTGGCATACGAGTCCTGAAACAATCGAGTTATTGGGCACGAAAGTCCCTGATCGTCTCATTTTACGTTTGGGACAGATCAATTGACCATCAAGACCTTGCGATTTAACATCGTTAGATTTCTTTCTTTGGGTTTATGTAAAGAGTGAGTTTTGACTACGCTAACCATCCGCAAACAATTTCAAATTTCTCTCAAAGCGAACATTAAAGTCATTATCACCGAAATGGATACCCAATTATGCGAAAGAGTGAGCGAAAATTTGAATGAAAATATTAAGGTCTACAAGCTAAGCCCAGGTGGCTATTTGAAAGATATTGTGTTCCATACATAGTCTCCATGTGCCTACTTTATAATTCAATAAAAATTTAAGATACATCCAAGCAACTATTCAAAAAACAAATCCTACACCTCTTGCTGATACACCTTTTATGAGGAGTTATATATCTATGAAGAGTCAAAAAGGTATCCAAAACTCCACAAAATACGTAGACCGGGAATAAATATACATTTTGGGAATAAATATAAAGACCGAAACCGGAATATTTCCTTTATGATTTATACATTTTTGCATGCGTTCGAACCATTTGTCATAACATTGAACCCATTTCGCTTGAGACACCTACAAAACATAGTTTTTGAACGCATTAAGGGCTTCCCAGCAAACATTATGAATCTTAAAAGACTCTTTTAAGACTCATATAAATGAGTTTTTATCGTCATAATGCGCTCAATAAATACTATTTATGACTACATTTTCGTAGGTTGTGAACTTCAAAATAGGATTCATAATAATGACTGCTTTATGTCTCATTTTGCACTCAAGACTAAGACTCTTTTAAGACTCATAATAAAGACTCTTTAAATACTCGAAATAAGGAACTCATTTAAAACTCATATAAATTAGTCTTTTTCGACTCAAAATTAAGACTCTTTTAAGAGCCATATTTAAAACTCTTTTTAAGAATCATACAGTGGAATCTCATATGAAGACTCATATGAAGACTCTTTCAGAACTCATAGACGTTATTATTTTAAGAGTCATAAGTCTCATGTTAACGGCTCTTTAAAAAAATAAATAAATAACTGGTCATTTCAGCCCTTGAAAGGCCTTGAAAATTTCAGCCTAGCTTCTTATGATCAATTGTGTTGTGCGTGTTATTTAGTTTGTACACAATTGACCGAGAAATGGACCTACAGGCTTAACGCCGACTCCGAACGGCGATGAACGAAATGTTCTTATTCTCAAGAAGCTTTACATGGCATTTTTATTACTCTCTGAGGTTTGCCATTGTCTGCAGAGAGGTGGCGGCCGTACAGAAAAATCATTTTAACTCAAATAGATTTCTGTCGCTGCTGGGTTCGAACTTGGGTCTCCAGGTTCGTTGACATAGCGGCCACGCACTTTAACCAACTACGCCACGGCTCTTTAATGGTTTAAAAACTCTTTGTAAACACTAATTTCTGACACTGATATGATGTTAATAAAACCTCAGAAATCCCTTTGCCTGAAATTATCGTATGTGCCATTTGTTCCATTTATATAATAATAAAAATATTGTCATATTTTGTCATTTATCGTACTCATGAAACACGCATAAAAAATACTCGTTTTAGAGTCTTATTTCTGAGCAATCATTTAAGAATCATATCAAAGACTCCTTTAGGATTCTTTTTATTGCGTACTCACAAAGCAAGCATAAAAAATACTCTTTTTAGAGTCTTATTTCTGAGAAATCATTTTACAATCATATCAAAGACTCCCCATCAAACATTATGACTCTTAAAAGAGTCTTTTAAGACTCATATAAATGAGTTTTTATCGTCATAATGCGCTCAAAAAAGACTCTTTTATGAGTACATTTTCGTAGGTTGTGGGCCTCAAAATATGATTCATAATAATGACTGCTTTATGCCTCATTTAAGACTCAAAATTAAGACTCTTTTAAGACTCATATTTAATACTCTTTTAAGACTCATAATATAGACTCTTTTAGAACTCATATAAATGAGTTTTTTTGGTTTCAGAATTAAGACTCTTTTAAGACTCATTTCAAATACTCTTTTAAGACCCATAATAAAGACTCTTTAAATAAATACTTTTTTAGAACTCATATAAATTTGTCTTTTGGACTCAAAATTAAGACTCTTTTAATAGTCATATTTAATACTCTTTTAAGAATCATGGAATGGAATCTTTAAAGACTCATACTGAGGACTCTTTCAGAACTCATAGAAGTAATTATGATCCGTTTAGGCTGAAATATATTTTTAGATTAAAATTTATTTAAAATATTTGATTATTGAAAAATAAAAAAAAAAAATGACAAAAATATCGTTTCTTAAACATTTCAAATAAAAAGTAATAGCAGAAAAATTTAAAGTTAAAAATTTCACTTTGTCATATTAACACGTATCCCTTGTTATTGTATTCTGCAAGCTCTTAAACAGCACGCTGAACGACTGAAAGAAAAATTATGACGTATTGGAGCATTCATTTCCAAAAAAAATTTTCACATTCTCAAAAATTACCATCACATAACGAATTACAGAGGATCAGCCGTGATGGTCAGACATACATATGCACCAACGTTTTTATATATTAAGAAGATAAAAATATTACTCTTACTTTTACTTCACTATAGTTTATAAAATCCTCTCAGAGCCTAATTGTCGAGTTCTCATAAAACACTCGTATATAAAACTCTTTTATGAGGCCTTTTTATAATTACGCATATATCATGTAATATATGTAAGTATGATCCTTTTGTGAGTCTTTGTTATGAGCAATCATAAAACCGTCTTATTTAGGACTTTTTAAGTCCTCTTATGACTCTTTTAAGAGTCCTTATTTCTGAGCAGTTATTTTACAATCATATCGAAGACTCCTTTAGGAGTCATTTTATTGCGTACTCATAAAACACGCATAAGAAATACTCTTTTTAGAGTCTTATTTCTGAGCAATCATTTTACAATCATATCAAAGACTCCTTTATGTGTCTTTTTATTGCGTACTCATAAAACACGCATAAGAAATACTCTTTTTGGAGTCTTATTTCTAAGCAATAATTTTACAATCATATCAAAGACTCCTTTAGGATTCTTTTTATTGCGTACTCATAAAACACGCATAAAAAATACTCTTTCTAGCGTCTTATTGTTGAGCAATCATTTTACAATCATATCAAAGACTCCTTTATGAGTCTTTTTATTGCGTACTCATAAAACACGCATAAGAAATACTCTTTTTACAGTCTTTTTTCTTGAGGCACTCAGCAAATGTTTGCAGGGTTCTTCTGGCGTCGAAAATCGTTGTGCGCACAGTTTGGTCCTTATTGTGCGGCAACAAAAAGAAGTCGTTGGGTGCCAAATCAGAACTGTACGGCAGATGACTCATCAATTCTATGTTTTGAGTGCTCAAAAACGCCTCAAGCTCGTATTGTCTTGATGAAGAATAATTCGTTGGCGCGTTTTTGTTTTCCTTATTTCATAGAAAACCATTTCTAATTTTTCAACGTGTCTCAAGTGACATGGTGGAAAAATAAAAAAAAATTGTTTGTCTTTTTTTTTTCAAAATAAATTTATATCAAAATATATGTAGGTACCCTCATTTCTTATTTCTTGAAATCACGTTACAACGAGATGCAAAAGCGTTCTATAAAATATGAAATCGATCTGATTGACATTGATGCTATTGTAATGCAGAAGTGTAAGCGGCGTGTGACAAACGAGTAGACATATTGCTTTTATTTCTTGAATCAAGTTTCTTGAGTATGCTCAGAGTGTTGCTATTTTATTATATTTATGCAGCAGTAGTCTAAGATAATTTAGTTGTTTTTTTTTTAACCTACAGGCTTTCTTTAAAATGTTTCACTGCAAAAATGTCCTCAATGCACACGTGTGTAAATTTATAAGACGAACATTTATTTTACTTAGTCAAACCATTCTGCTAAAAGCAGAAGGTTTTAAAAAAGAGAAAAAATGTACACTAGGGATTTTCGTTTACCTGTCAAATATTCGTATTTAATCCAAATCTAAGTGATTCTCGTTTGATTTATGTAGGTACATATGACGAAAAGTTGAAAACAATGTATGTATTAAAAATAAGGAATATTAAAATAAAGTAAGAAAAAGTGGTACAGTCAGAATTAATACAACCGAAATGTTGCGTTAGTTTGTGTTTACATCATCAAAAACTACAAGAAAGCCAGTGACTAACTTCATAAAACAAAAAAATACAGACAAAACTTAACAATCCATTAAAGTTGGCATAAAATGCCTGCCAGGCGGGTCAAGGTGTTTTAAAAGACGGCATGCCAGCTAGTATAATAAAAATTATCTACAACACGAGGTTAAACAAGGTTCTTAGCATTGAATTAAAAAGGCATTGAAGAAAAATACAAACGTCAGAAGCTTTTCACTTAAAAGACATCACATAAACATGTTATACATACTTACATATCTAAACGAGCAACAGAAAACTCATGCAAACAAACAAACACACATTAAATTCACACTTCAGCAACAATAGAAGAATTAAAAAAAAAACATAATTCAAGGTCAGATGCTAAACTATCTATTTTGAAGTATCTAAACGAATAGGAAAAAAAAACTGCTGCTGCGTAATGATGGTATCTACACCATGGTGGTGACAAATTATAACTAATATCTATGTATTTCCCATGATACTGAAATACATTTCAACTTGTTTGCTTGGATAAAATAATGGAAAATGTTATGGGTTTTCGGCTCTGTGGAGCGTATAGCAAATAATACTAATAATAACACGAAACAAGGGAAATTCATCCATCGTAAATGCTCTGTATGCGGGTAATGTCGGATAAATATTTGCTAAATAAATTCAAGAAATTTAAATGAAGCTTCTTTCTGCGGTATCTATGAGCGTGAGTTAAATGAGAGTTAGAAAAAAACCTATCATATTAAAATAACAGTAAGTTGCAGAAAGCTGCTTTGAATTAATATCATTTTTGTCCACCCTAGTGCACAAGTAGTCCAAGAAAAAAAAAAAAACTCTAAATGTCAGACTTGTGCAAGGAATCGCCGCTGCTGTCTTGTAAATTAAAATTTTACTTGTTCTCGACTGTAAAATTCATAAGGCTCTCATTATTTTTACATAAGATTCTATGGAAGTAGACAAAAGCTGAAAAGACGATGTTATTTAAGGCATTGCTCTTGGCATGGACGACTCATTGCCACCTGTGTCCGTTGGGAGGACTTTTTGTGCTATTTTCACCGTATAAATCCGAGCTAAAACTGAAAATTTCAACAAGGCAATGAAAATGCAAATTTGTACAATGAAGTAATGCAAAGAATTTGATAAATGCTGTCCTTTCCTGCCTTGAGTTTAATTAGTTACTTGTAAATTATTACACTTGTTTGTCTGCTCTGAACTAAATTTACACTTTGCTTTAATTGCTGGTATTTAGAAGCTTAAAGTTATTTGCTTGTGACGACACGGTCTCTTCATGATAATGTTCTTAAATAATTCGCAAATTATATAATCAATGCCCATTGAATACAAATCGTAATTTCGAGTCTATTTTGTTAATGTTAATGTTAATGTTAATGTTAATGTTAATGTTAATTTTAATGTTAATGTTAATGTTAATGTTAATGTTAATGTTAATGTTAATGTTAATGTTAATGTTAATGTTAATGTTAATGTTAATGTTAATGTTAATGTTAATGTTAATGTTAATGGTAATGTTAATGTTAATGTTAATGTTAATGTTAATGTTAATGTTAATGTTAATGTTAATGTTAATGTTAATGTTACTGTTAATGTTAATGTTAATGTTAATGTTAATATTAATGTTAATGTTAATGTTAATGTTAATGTTAATGTTAATGTTAATGTTAATGTTAATGTTAATGTTAATGTTAATGTTAATGTTAATGTTAGTGTTAATGTTAATGTTAATGTTAATGTTAATGTTAATGTTAATGTTAATGTTAATGTTAATGTTAATGTTAATGTTTATGTTAATGTTAATGTTAATATTAATATTAATGTTTATGTTTATGTTTATGTTTATGTTTATGTTTATGTTTATGTTAATGTTAACGTTAACATTAATGTAAATGTTAATGTTAATGTTAATGTTAATGTTAATGTTAATAGTAATGTTAATGTTAATGTTAATGTTAATGTTAATGTTAATGTTAATGTTAATGTTAATGTTAATGTTAATGTTAATGTTAATGTTAATGTTAATGTTAATGTTAATGTTAATGTTAATGTTAATGTTAATGTTAATGTTAATGTTAATGTTAATGTTAATGTTAATGTTAATGTTAATGTTAATGTTAATGTTAATGTAAATGTTTATATAAATGGTGTTGCAATGAATATTAAAGTTAGTGATAATATCAAAAACTTATCTCATCTATAGAAGTGACGAGATAATCAAATGAACTTAACATCTTAATAAACTTTTCAGTTCCAACAAATCAATGTTTTTAATTAGAATTGACTTTTATTCACAGCGGTATAAATATGTCCGCACTTGAGCTTTATAAATGCTATGGAAAAATAATTATTTAAGGGCTCTTTATATTTTCGACACTCCCGGCGACGATCTAAGTACGCGATTTATTTAAAATGTGATGGTTGTGTTTTTTTTTTTTTGTAGCCGCATTTTTAAAGGCGTTTTCAAGAGCTCTTGACGAAATCAACGCCAACAACACGAGTTGAGATGATAAATTGTCGGTATTTACATTGACTTGATGGCGTATTTTACGCTAATCTCGTGCGCTACAGCAAAACTAAAGAAAATAAAAATGGCAATAAGCTGCGTACAGATAAAAAAGCAAATATTTTAAACAAAACATGGTTGGTGGCTGTTTTTTGCATTTTTTTTAATGCTTTGAAATTGCTGAAAATTACAGCATTGAATTAATGCTGAAAAATACGGAATTGAATAAAATATGAATCTTTTCCTAATCAGTCGGCGTATTTCATGCTGTTGATTTTTATTGAATTTGATTCAATTAAAGTGACAGCAAATTTGTATTGTCTACTTTTATTACACTCGTATTTTTCACACGATTCTAGATTAAGATGTGAAGTAATTTAAGTGACTTACTACTGGAAATGTGATTTTTTTTTTAATATTATCTGTTGTTGCTATTGTTTTCTGTTTTCAAAATAAAAAGAATATTTGCTCAATTAACTTAACTTAATATAATAAGTAAAATAAAAGAAAATTTTATAACAATTAAAATTTATTACGTCATAAAAAAAGCTCAGCAGATGAACTTCAAGCTGAAGTTTCTGTGATGTTTCTGTTGCGCTCTTGGCGATATTTACTGCATTTTCTTCTCAAGATATAAAATTTAACAGCACGCTGTTAGCGCATTGTTATTTCTTCCACTCCTTCTTTTCGTTTTTATGCTTTTTTAATGCTACTTTAATTAAGTTGCTGGTTTTGCCTGTTTTTCCTCATGCAATGTTTTATACTCTTCCTCTTTCAACTTAAAACTTTGGCTTTGTTATTAAACTATATCTCTTGGCTTCACTAAAAAAAAAAAAAAAAAAAAAAAAAAATAAATAAACACGATAACAAAACGTTCTCTTAGACGAGGCGCACGTTAGACAAGCAGTTGGAGATTTCAGAAAAAAAAAATTAAAAAACAAACAAAACTTAAAAGTTGAAAAATGTTGCTTTTGATTAATTGCTAATTTAATTGGAACAAAATGACGTCGAGGAGAGTTGTCAAAGTTTTAAATAAAAAAAAAAAATAAATACAGACGCTGCATAAATTGTTCGTAAGCACGTAGTATCATTAGCAAACATTTTTATGTCATGGCATTATAATAAACTATTTGTTTTACCAGGCTTCGCTGGCATGGTGCAGGATGGGCACGAGCAACTTCGTCCTTAAATTGTGCACTAAACTTTAGTACCCCGCTGATAGAATACTCAAGACCAGCGTTATCCAGATCGTAGGCACCCGTGCAGAAATTTCTTCTTTGCTATATCCAAGCATGCTTGTGTGTGTGTGTGGCTTGGATAACACTGATTCAAAGATTTTCGTTGTAATAATTTTTCTCTCAGGAATTGCAATGAAATTGAGCGAAGAATTCTGGATATAAGTTGAGCCATGATCTAGAAGTTGGCCTGTACTAAAGTCCTTATTTTTACTGAGTAGGTGTAACATCTGAAATGCTGATTTATAGCAAAAAAAAAAAAAACAAAGATGAACAAGTCAAACTGAATGAAAACCACCTCTACAAAGTTACTATTAAAGAGGTAAAATCTTCCACAAAACTTTATCGAATGACTTCTAGTTCATAAGATTTGGTCCCAAATATGCACTCTTGCTTTTAAATTTGGCAAAAAATATCACAAATAATAAAACCATCATTACTTGGAATATACTTTGGCACGAATGTGCGGGTATTTTAACTTCATTCCAAGCCAAAGATTATTCCTTACTAGTTTTTTTTTTTTTCATAAATATTGATAGATATTAATTTCATCTCTGTGTATCATGCTATTTATTAACCATAAAAGAAATGGATACCGAAAAAAACAAACCTTTGCTGTTGCCACATATAAATTTGCATAACAACTCTTGCTGTTGTTGCGATTATCGATACATTAAACTCCATCCAACCATTCGCTATTGCCAATCCATATTATATTCCTTATCATTGAGTGAAGTTAAGAAAAAAACTAACAATTCCTACTCGAACAGCAATTTTTCAACTTCAAATTCCTGCTCAAATTTGTCACTGTTGTGGCCAACCTACCACCTGCTTTACCTTTCTTCGCCTCATCGTGAATTGTCTACATCAAATGCGAAGTGCTTACATATTTGCGCATGGATGGATACGTTCCTGTTTTTATAGCTAACAATAAATACTTCTACATAAAGGGTGCTTTTTTTTATTCGCCGTAGGATTTATTTTTGATATAAAACACGTAAAAATTTAGAGAAATGACTAATGTTGTGGCTTCATTTTAAAGTTTGCGACTTGAAATTATTTTTTGATAATGATTTCCTTTAGATGACCATATCGGCTGCGTTTGCCGTACGACATTCGAACGACATTTTTTTTCCATTTTTTAACAGGTCTTTTGTCAGAAGAAGCCTTAGAAGCTCAACATAAGAACTTAAGAAATATTCGTTTGACCCATTCTAGAAAAAATTCTAAACAAAATTCTTTAAGAGATGTAATGAGTTATATGATCGATAAAAAAGATCCACAAATAGCTGCCAAAAGAAAAGTAAGAAAAGAAAGGAAACCCTTGAATGATAAATATATAAAATATTATATTGAAGGCTCAGGTGATACTGGCAATCAAAGCTAGGATTGTACAGATGATGAATAAAATAACCCAGCAAACATTGAGGTTTGAAAATGATTTACTAATGTACTAATTTCATATCAAATGTATTTCTCAAATGTCAAACGTTTGATATCGATTTGAGATTGATTTGAGAATGATAACATTCTCAACAAAAAGGTGGCTTTACTTTCAAATTGAGAAATAGGTTTATTCTAAAATTGATATCAAACGTTGATCCCAAACCTGTTTCAAGTGTGATTTTCAAACTGTTGGGGAAAACATTTATTCATTATATATATTGAAAACAAATTTGAGCTTATGAAGATGCACATGCTTTTCGAAGATGTACATGAGTTAAGACTATGCCTAAAAGTATGATACGATCAAGGTTAACCTTGACACAGGGTTCATCGAAGTAGATAAGAACTCAGTTACAAATGTAAAAGCGTTCTCTCTGACAAAAATAAACTTCCGGGTAACTTTCTCGACATATTGGCAGTATAAGTAGAATCTAAGTAGCTTGAGTGGATCACAGTGAAAAGTCACGCAAGACTACTGATGAGTTGGTGTAGCGGCCAATTAAACAGTCTATATAGTCTGCTGTGCGATTTGATCTATATAAAGCCGTTGTTGTTGTTGTTGGTTGTTGGTTTCTTTGACTTCATGTTGTCAACATACTTGGCCTAAAAGCTCAAATTTGTTTTCAACATAAATAATGAAAGATCATATTCAAATTTAAACACTAACAGTATAGGTTCAAGGGCGGCAGCCTTAAAAACTAATCGATTCGATTTTAAGTATACATCTATTGCTTTATATTCTAAGCTTTCTGACCAAGTTTTATTAAGATCGGTCCACTTTTGTGTCTACCTCCCATACAAAATTATGTAAAAATTAAATATACGTAGTTCCAAGGAAGCTACCCCTAAGGACTGACTGATTTCAACCATTTTCGGTATTTTTCTTAGGTAACTTAAACTAACTAAGCATAAAAAATTTTATCATCATTGGAGCACTCCTTCTATTTATTTCCATAATTTGTATGAGCACAATGCACTGTACGTTGCTCAGTCGCATATCCTTGCATGATGAAATTACAATGTTTACTTAATAAAAAAAAAAAAATAACAATGGAGTCGATATGTTAGATACAATGACTCAAAATATAATGGAGCAAATATAAAAAAATCAGTAATATCAAATTTTTAGTTATGGTGCAACTAGTAAGTATTTTTACATTTATGTTAAATAGGTTTTAATATAGTTCACAAAAAATAATTACAATATTTATGAATTAGCAGTTTATTGATTTAAATACATAAATCTAATAATAAAAATTAATCTCAAAGTAATAATGGAACACCCTATGATTTCTTTCTCAATTCGTCTCAAAAACTGCAGTAAGGCTGTGTGCTATTCGGAAAATTTTCACTCGTGGTAAAAAAGAAGTTACTGAGTTGAATACAATTTCTGTCTGTTGAACTATAATTGTAATTTTTGCTGTGCCAAAAGGACGATGCAATTTTGACAACAAGAAATTTTGACATTTTAGATTAGCTCAAGAATTTAATTTAAGGGAGTCTTCCTGGTTGGAAGACTGTTTTTGGACCCTTTTTGAAAAACTTCTCATTTGAAAACGCAAAGAGTTATTTCAATTCGGTTTTTTTTTATTGTATTAAAAACATATTAAATTAAATAAAAAAATTTCCTTTGTACGAGGGCTGTTCAAAAAGTTGTCGGCCTTCAAAGTTGGGCGTCGAAAAAAAGGTATGCTGCTTGCGGCCCGAATAACTCGACTTCGGATCATCTGAAATGGAAAAAGTAAACGGCGTTAGAATCAGTAAAGATGTAATTCTGGTCCCTACCTCAATCATAATTTTGCGATTACTTTTTACAAAATGGCGGTCATTGAAAAATGAAAAACCGATTTTGGGTCTTTTTTTTGTAGTTTAGTGTAAAAAAAATAGTAAAAACGTGTTTTAAATTGTGATTGATGCAATTCTGCGTCGATTGCACTTGGTTTCATCAAAATCGGTTCAGTAGAACCGGAGAAAAGTGACTTCGAAGTTGAAAAACGTGATTTTGAAAAAACTCAAAGAAAATTTTAGGCAATAAAACATTTTTTTGTTTTGTTAAATACTTACATATATCAATCTGCAATGCCAGCCCCATAAAGAACTCCTTCCTCTACTTCAAAAAATGAGGACTCAGCGGGTCTTTGTGCTCTTCGGGCAGTTCTACCTTCTTTTGATGCGCTCAGAGCTCTGGCTTCGGGCCTTTTCAAACGTTCCGAGACATGGCGAAATCATACGTGACGTTGCCAATCGGAATGCCCATTAGGTTCATTATTTGAAGTATTGGCAAAAAACCTTTGTTAAATATGACAGTTGCAATATAATTGGCAATCTCAATAGTACGTGCGCCGGTGTGCATATGCTTCGGTGCGAATGACCACAGCACTACGTTGAAGTTTGTTGCTGTTTTGAGTTTCGGAGCCAAGGCATTTGTTTCAAAAATCATCGACTGAAAACAAAAATTTTTATAAAAACTGTACTTTTCAAAACTGTATGCTTCAAACCGTTGCATTCAAAAAGTAGCCAAATTAAGCAAATCGCATTTTGGCGAAAACATTGCTGAAGAAAAAACGCCATGTCTCCTAAAGTATTTCGAATTTCAAAAAACCCTTTTAGAACGATATTCTCAAATATCCAAGCTATAAAAATATGAAAGAAATAAAAAAAATTTTTGTCAACCAGGGATACTCCCTTAATTTGCAAAATTGTGGTATATGCTGAAAATTAACAGTATTTTACGCAAATATTCTTTTTGCTATGCTGTTGGAACCACAAAATTTCACGAACAACTCACGAACTCACAAGTGTTTTTTTTTTCTATTTTTGCTTGTGTAAAAAATTCTCTTGCATATTGTCAAAATTGATACTAGCCCCTGGAGCTACATGCATTTTTGACAATCTTTATTCACCTTATAAGTGCCAAACATTCTCATTCAGACTCAAAATTGCATCATCCGTATGAAAAGTTACCGAATAGCAGACAGCCTAAGTGAACTTTTACTTTTAATTTTAATTTAATTTTTGATTGTTTTCAATAAATAATATTGTGACAATTGCATAATGACACCACGTGGTAAAATAACATCAATTCAATTAAAAAAATCTAAAAAAAAAATCCGAAAGTGGCAAAACAGTTCGAGAAATAGCTGCTGCAAAATTAGCTGCAGAGGCTGAAAAATTTCTTAGAAAAAATACTGATCCAGAAACTCTGCGGATCATACTGAGGAAGCTCCACTTTCATGGTAGAACTGTTAGGAAGAAACCGTTCATAAACCAAGCGAATAAAAAAAAACTCATCCCTTTTGCCAGAACATATCGTGACAGCGACTTTCATTGAGAGCATGTTCTCTTCAAAGCAAAGATGAGAGAAAATTTAATGTTTTTCCGATCAGAAGGTCGATCCTACCATGGGCGTAGCCAGGAAGAGCAGTGGGGGGGGGGAGTTGCTAAATCTGAGATTTTTTATTTAATCGATGGCTTTGAAAGTAGTTTCTAGATGTAATTCCTTTTGAATATGTGATTTTTCCTTTTTCTTTGAAACTAGATATGAAAAAAAATATGGTAAAGATATGAAAGATATTGTAAAAAGAAATTTATAAGGTCTTGTCCCCCCCTCATTTTCATCCTGCCTACGACCTTGGATCCTACATATGGAAGTAGATGAATGCCGAACTTGAAAAAAAACAACATGCGCCCCACAATAAAGCAAGGCATGGGTTTAGTGATGGTATCGGGTGCCATGTCAGCTGCAGAGCCTGAAAAGCTTCACATCATCGATGGTATTATGGACCAGCAAGTACATCTCAATATTTTAAAGACAAATTTGAAAGAAAGGGTGTGAAAAGAGGGCATTGAGAGTTCGTTTTCATTTTACCAGGACAACGATCCTAAACACAAGGCCTATAATGTAAGAAGCTGGTTTCTTTATAATTGCCCAAACGTCTTGGAAATGCCGCCTCAATCTCCAGACTTCAATCCCATTGAGCACGCATGGAGTTATCTGGAGGAAACGTTAAGAAAACACAATTTCTACACGTGATCGGAGAATATGGAGCAGTCCTACTGCCGAAAACTGGTGCAATCAATGGCAAATGGTCTAAAAGTGGTTACAGCCTGTTAACTAAGAACGTGTACGGCATTATTCGCAGTCGGTAAATAGTGCAATCCTAAAATTTTGTCAACAAGTAGACATAAAGTCTGCCCTTGACGCACTAGCAAAAAAGTTAAATTGGTGGTCGAAAATTTGTCAGAAAAGTGTGTTAGGCATAATGAGTGCTGCATACGCAGAACGTTTGGAGGCAGTTTTCCTCTGCAACCATCCAAAATTACCAAAAATGTCCTATGCAGCGGCGGCAAAGTATTTGAAAAAGTCAAAGGCTTTTGTCCAGAAGTGGATGCAACGCTTTAAGGAATCTAAAAACGTCAATGACCTTTCCGATCGTAGCTCAATAGGTTACGTGACCAAGAAAGGTGACAAAATTATAGTGAGTTTTTTTTTGCGGAATCCTGGCTTAAGCTTACGTCAAGGGCAGCGAAATTGAGGCAAAAAGGTCTAAATATATCGCACGTAACTATTCGAAACCATTTACGTGCAAATAATTTGAAATGGCAAAGAACAATGAAGAAACGACTGTTGTCCGAAAAACACGTTACTTAAAGAATGTCTTGGACAAAAACATTGATCGCGATTGGAGTAACGTAATCTTCTCCGACGAATCTTCTGTTTGGGGTTCTTCGATCGTACCTTCTGGCTTGGTCTTTGTTGTCAAGTAATTTTGTCCAGCGCACCGTTAAACATCCCATTAAAATTCATCTTTGGGGATGCTTCTCAAAAAAGGGTTTCGGCACGTTTCACCTCTTTCCCGCGAACCTTAAGGCTGCCAGAATGGTCGAACAGCTTTCTCGAGAAATTCGACGGATTTGGAGAGGTCTTCCTGTCGAATATGCCGAAAATTTAGTGGAAAGTATGCCGCGGGAATGTCAAGCGATTATTAACGCTGGTGGTGATTGGGCATCTCATTAATATGATTGCGTCATGCTTCGGAACATGTATAATGAATGTTTGTAAAGAAAAATTTTCTTAAATAAATTTTTATATAAATTATACCGTACACGCTCTACCTTAACAGACTGTATTAAACAAAAGGGCTTTCTGAAGGGCTGTGTTAACTCTGTTTTTTTTAATATAATTTTTTTAAATATCATTACTTATAGTTTTTTATACCCCCACGTTTAAAAGACGTAAATGGGGGTATTTTTATTTTGTCACTCCGTGTTTAACGCCCATAAGGAGGCGTGGTAGGTATAGAAAAGTATATATATTATTGATCAGCATCACCACCCGAGTCAATTTAGCCATGTCCGTCTGTCTGTCCGTCTGTCGTCACGATTACAGCCGTAATTTTCAAGCTATCATCACGAAATTCAATATTTAAGCTTTTATCTAAAAAATAAAGGTCAAGTTCGAAAATGAGCCAAATCGGATGAAAACCACGCCTACCTCCCATACAAAGTGCCTTTATCAAAACGGTAAAATCTCTTAGAATTCCACAAAAATTAATATATGGACTTGAATTTAAAGTGCACTCTAAGTATGAAATTCAACCAAATCGGATGAAAACCACACCTACCTCCCATACAAAGTGACTTTATCAAAAAGGTAAAATCTCTTTAAATTCCACAAAAAATAATATATTGACTTGAAATTTTGCATATTAACTTTGATATATAACATGCACTTTGTGTATAAAATTCAACCAAATCGAGTGAAAACCACACCCACCTTGCATACAAAGTGATTTTATAAAAAATTAAAGCGAATATTTTCTGTTGAAACTATGTATAACGAAAATGTTTTTACAAATAAACATTTTATTGACGACTTAAGACTTTGAATATATTTCGGTTCGGACGTGGGGGTATTTTAACTTCGGCCCAGTCGAAGATCATTTCTTACTAGTTTTTAATTACCGTCATGTTCCATTATAACTCTGAGGTTCGTTTTTGCCATTAACTTTGTTTTTTTTGTAATTTTTTTTTAATCAATAATAAATTTAATAATTATTATAATTATTTTTTGCTACCCACATTAAAACCTTTTTAAAATAAAAAATACTCACCAGTTGGACCATTAAAATAACTAAAATTTTGATTTTAATGAATTTTTTATGTTTGTTCCATTATTACTTTGAGTCACTGTATCCCTGTAAGAAAAATTACAGCAAATTAGAAAAAAAACACCCTTTACATGTAATATCTTTAAAAATCACCAATACGTTGAAATGTGAAAAGGGAAAAGGGAGCACAAAAAACTTTTAATATTAGTAAAATCTTTGAAAAGTGGCAAAATGAGTCACAGTTGTGACTATGCTACAGCTACAAAACACAACAACAACGAAAACAATAGAAGCATTTGCCTTCATCTGAAAGGACATAAAGTTAACTTTGGATTTTTTCACGAACCAGCCAAAAAGGCCATTAATAAGCACGACGGCGACGTTAAGTCGTTCGGCCGTCTGTTAACTTTTTCAGCGTTCCATTTATTTTCTTTATTTTTCGTATTATTCTTAATGTATGTATAAATTCGTCGTCCGACGTGTTTATTTGCTGCGAAAAGCTATGCCTAGCTATGCGCTGTAGTTTATTTGCTTACGCATAAAAATTGTGGAAAGGCAAAATGAAAAAATAAAATTGATGACATTATTTCGAGTTTAAAGACAGCTGTTAAGGCTATGCTCAAACATTTTTTTGTAACGGCGTAGGCGGCGAGCGATCCGCTTAGCCTAACAGGACGTTACTTTTTCTGAACCTAACCGGTAAAAATAGAAGCTATTATTCAATAGACTTTTCTAATTGAATACAAACCTTAGAAGTATTTGTAATGCATGCTTTTATGCTCATATTCACTTATTTTTCTCGTTTCTGTTTTTTTTTTTTTTTTGTATTTTAGGCTAACTCGAGCTCATTTCATAAACCAATCAAAAAATTGACCAACCAATCCCGCGCATATGTTGCCAACCAACATTTTTTTTTCGCCTTAGCTTTAGTTTTGTTTTACCCATTTTTGTCTTTTTTTTTTTTGTTATTATTATCATTTATAAGGACGATAAGCTCTAAGCTGCTTATTTTTATGTATTTCTTAGTGTATTTTTGCCTTTATTTCCACGAACTCATCTGTGCAAAGTTATAACATTTTATTGAATTAAAAGTAATGTTTCGCTCGGGAATATTTGTGTTTTTTCCATCCGCCAAAAAGGTATCTGATTCGTCCTTCTTTCAGATTCTTACTACTAACATGTATCCAAAA
Source organism: Pherbina coryleti (assembly GCA_943735915.1). Lineage (NCBI taxonomy): Eukaryota > Metazoa > Arthropoda > Insecta > Diptera > Sciomyzidae > Pherbina > Pherbina coryleti. Next base: position 75,685,256 of record OX030949.1, on the reverse strand, counting down.
ACCATTGTTAAGAAAATCAAAGGGGAAAAAAATTCCAAGCAAAAACAAATCGAATGAATTTGTTCGTCGGCACATTTAGCTTGAAGCTTTGCAAAAACTCAAGGACAAATATTTGATTTTGTATGTTGACGTCGTTGGTTGCGTGTCTTTTGATCAGAAGACAGCCAAGTGGCTTTATGAATATTGAGATGCTTGAATCTAGTGCTACTGACGACAGAAAAAACAAATACCGCACAAATATTTAGATATGATCATTTGATAAGCAATTTGTGTAATATTGTTATTGTATTCAATCTTGTTAATATGAAATAAAAAAACCGCATTCCCCGTTTTGATGGTTACTTAGTGGTCTCTTAGTGGTTGTAGAACAAGTCAGAGCAATCTTTAAGGTAAATTACCAATTTTTGTATATCACACTCGTAAGTCTGACAGCTACCTCTTTTGTTCACTTGACTTTAAAGTGTCATACCTTTGAAACGGTTAGCTGCATCTGGCAAATCTTTTTTTTTGCTTAACATGAAAAAAATAAGTGGATTATGTATGAAAATTATATAGAGATTGGTACGTCGTGTTAAAAGATAAGTGAAATTTCAGAAAAAAATAGGTTATATTTTAAAATTCTACTAGCTTTTTCCCGGTGCGCTTTGCTGCACCTTATCTAGATAAGTACCGGAAAATGTTGCAATGACTTCAGCGAATTTATTTCTAAACCATCTCGTATTCGAAACATAGGGGTCGTTCATAAATTACGTGACCGATTTTCAATTTTTTTTCTCCCCTCCGGTACTCTTGTAGTGCATTTCAAAAATACTCCCCTCCACCCCCATAAAGTAACGTAGTATATGAAATTAAAAATTAATTGATTAAAAAATATTCGAAAATAGAAAAAATAACTGTCGGAAAGCAAGCAAAGAAAAATTATGCCCTTACTACACTTGTCAATAGTTAACAGTCAATTTAGACGGTCAAAGATGAAGATGTAAGGATGAAAATGGTTTGAAATGTTGGGTTGTATTAATTTCAGTTTTTTCGAGTTTTTTTTTATTTTAGGTCACATTACTATATCTGAGACCCCTCCCCCATTCGTTACTTATCGTAGTACATTTTAAACCCCCTCTCTCTCTACTAAATTGGTAACGTAATTTATGAATGATCCCATAGTTACTGCGCAAATTTGAGCTCAATCGGCTCAGTAGTTTTGGAGTCTATAGCAGCGTTCTCTATTGTAAATTTTTTGCATTTTTCATTTCCCAGTAGCAGGATATTACCAAGTAGTAACTTCATTATTACTTCTATGTTCTTTGTCTTTTACTTCCATAGCTTTTCTGTGTCATAAATTTGGATTGTATGGGTTGAGACACACCCCCTTGTCCAATGCATGTCACCTTTTCTAATAGAAGGACATCACCATATGGTATCTACATTCTGAGTTTCAATGTTCTGTGACTTTTACTTCTATAGCTATTCTGTATCGTATATTTGGCTTATATGGGTGGATCCACGCCCCGTTTTCGAATGCCCGTGCCAGTTTTCCAGTAGAAAGACCTTCATTGTTATACGACATTTAGTTCCAAAGCAATTCGATATCATAAATTTGGCCTGTGTGGCCAAATTCCCCCTTGTCTAATGTTCGAATGGAAACAATTATTCAGCGTTCTTGCGGAGTAAACCGCATGGCTTTATGGCTTGTCGATTTGTATTCTGCGTTTGTTTACTTCACAAACGTCAAAACCGAATTGACATTTGGCGCCATTTGCAAAAGTTATACGATGTTCAAATAGTGTGATTACTTTTGCCCCACCTTGTATCAGATAATGACATACAGTTCTCAAGCTTACTGCTTAAGCAATTTAGTCAGGAATTAACCACATATTCAGACCTCCATATCACCCGCAAAGTAATGGACAGGCGGAACATTTTGTGGATACAATCAAAAGAGCATTAGCAAAAGCATACGGGAAGAATAAATCAAATGACAAAAATAGTCTGTTAATATTTTTGTCACAAATACGCCCACTGGAAAGTGACAATCGGAATACTTTATAGGGAGAAAACTTTCAACGCCTATAGACCTTCTCTGACATTCAAATTCAAATACCAATGATCGAAATACTCCCATGGAAAATGCATTTAATAAGAAACAACGCTATTTATCGGGACTTCAAATGCGAGGATCAAGTTTATGCAAAAGCTTACAGACAGAAAAAAATAGCTTGGGTTCCTGGTAAAATTCTATCCAACGCAGTTAAATCCCACGCTAATCAACTTCGAAGGAATTACTCTTAAGAAGTTAAATAAATCTGCAGTAACTTCACGTTCTTTTTACAAAGGGGGATGTTGCAGGTGAAAAAGTAAGCAATAATGTTTGTGCATCGTCTGAAAATAAAAAGCAAAAGAAATATGCTAAGTACTATTATCGTTATCGTCGTTACTAGAATTGAGAGGGTCGTTCAAAAAATAACGGAACTAAAGCATCCATATGTAAAAATTTAAAAAAAAACATATGTGTGTGGCCCCCAGAGAACTGCAACAAGTCAATTGAAAATCAAGTTACTTGAACAAAATCAAGTTTTGACTTGACTTGTAGAAACTTGATATGTTTCTATCCTACAAACCTCGACTAGCTTCTGAAAAACGAATCATAAGTCAGACTTGATTCTATTTTGTTTCTATAATAAATAAATAACTGGCCATTTCAGCCCTTGAAAGGACTTTGACCTAGCTTCTTATGATCAATTGTGTTGTGCGTGTTATTAAGTTTGTACACAATTGACCGAGAAATGGACCTACAGGCTTAACGCCGACTCCGAACGGCGATGAACGGAATGTTCTTATTCTCAAGAAGCTTTACATGGCATTTTGATTACTCTCTGAGGTTTGCCATTGTCTGCAGAGAGGTGGCGGCCGTACAGAAAAATTATTTTAATTCAAATAATTTTCTGTCGCTGCTGGGGTTCGAACCTGGGTCTCCAGGTTCTTTGACATAGCGGCCACGCACTTTAACCAACTACGTCACGGACGCCACTCTACATTAATTGGTACACTGAAAAAAAAAAGTTAGCTTAAAATTAAACACAATGTGTTCACAAAATGTGTTGTTAATTTGAATTTTTTTTCATATGTTTTTCAAAATTTTTAAATACATTTGCTCTTACTTTGACGAAATTTGTTGCAAGCTATTTTTTAAACACAAATATCGTCAAATTAATAACAATTGTCGTCAATCTTAAAACATTTTTTTTTCAGTGTAGAAAAAATCAAGCTTTCTACTTTTCAAGTCTGTTTTCAAGTCTATGCTATTGCGCTGCCGCAGAAAGCCACTGACGAGCGTCTACTTATACTTTTCTATACAAAGTGACAAAATAAAAAATAAACAACAACAACAACAACAACAACAACAACAACAACAACAACAACAACAACAAAAAACAAACAAACATACTTCAATCCAATGCTTTGGAATACACGAAAGAGTAAATAAGACAAAAGCTATTGTTGTGGTCGACACTTCTTTAAAGTTAAACTGTTTTCTCAACTCGAGAAACGAAGTTTGCATTGACGACACGAAGTTAATTTCACGAACTTCGTAAACAGACTTGAAAATAAATGATTTGTAGGCAAAATAATTGCTTTTTCCCTACATTTCAAGTTTCTACATTTCAAGTTTTCTACATTTGGCGACTTGATTTTTGCTGCCTATGATTCGCGCAAACTTGCTGTTTGCCTGCCTCGACTTGCAGGGAGTTGAAAAATTAAAGGAACTTGAAACAGCAAATGAATCCATTCATGCAGATCTCTGGTGGCCACCACGCACGATAGAAGTGGAACTTTAACCCAAAAAAGTTGATTGTTAAGTGGTTAATTGATTTACTCTTTAATATAGTCTTACTCAAAAAGTCCCATTTCATATGATGGTAAGAGTAAATTAAAGTTTTATTTTTTCGCTCAGAAATAAAAGATTTTTCTTCATTTTTATTTAACGCTCAAAAATAAAAATCATTTGTCCAGTTTTATTTTTTTTTTTTCTCAAACATAAAACTCAAAACACCACACAGCTTTGTTGCTGGCACATGTCAATTTTTATTCCCTACACCTGAACAGGGGGCTTTAAGTGTGGGGTGGAGAGGGTTAATATATATGACCGACCCCCATTACTTTTGCAAAAGGAAAATTTTTCCTTTGGGGACGTATTCCCTCCGACCACTCCTTAGGGGGATCCCATACAAATTTTATGATTTTTGTATATTTTTTCCCTACACCCGAACAGAGGGGCTTTAATGGCGGGCTGAAGAGGGTTAATATGTATCATAAAACTATGTGATATGTAGAATTTTGTATCAAAAACATAAAGATATAAGGAAAATAAATAAATAAATGCAATATTTATATTTCAAAGTATATATCTGTACTCTGTGTAGTCTAGTCTCTCAAAAGTTTGAAATATACTTTAAAATATTGTACATTGCAACTGTGTTACTTAACAGCAGTCAGTGTTTGTCTTTTAACGTAGAATACGTTATACGGGGGTGTTGATCTGGAGCACAAAATTTTGGGAAAATGTTTGTCACTTTCATTATAAGTTTTTAATACTTTATGCATGCATTGAAGAAAATTCAAGTATGGTCGTAACATATTTAATATGTCTTCTTTTGATTTGTATTTAAATAATCATATTGCTACATATAATTTTTTTTATTCTATAAGTAAATCAAAATTTAACTCCTTCAAATTTTGTATTAATTTTCATATGCTTTGTATTTTATGTATTATAACATCATGTGTAAGAGCAGTACGATTATCTGTGTGTTCATCACAGAACCAGTGTGAGAAAGAGAAGAAGTGTAATGACCAAGTAGCGAACGATGTGTACATACACAACATTGATAAGCGAAGCAGAGAAACAAAATTGTGCTTACCCAGTTGGCCACGTCTTTAAGACATCTTCAATGTCTTACAGCCTTATTCATAAACACATTTTAGAGGCAGCGTAACTTTAAACGGGCTTTAAACAAGAAAACGTTATTCATAAAAATTTTTCGTAGTTGTTTAAGAGCTGCGTAACTTAAACGCCGAAATTGGCGTTTAAAGGTTACGTAAATACAACCATGATTTTTGTTTGTCTTTTCTTTTAATATCAAAGACATGCTCCATATGCGCCTTTTGCAGCATTTTTTTATGCGGCGGCCATTGTAAATCCATATGAATTCTTAATTTTTGTAGAGATTTTCTATAGTTCAGACACAAACCTTACAATCATAAGCAGAAAATGAAAAAATGTTTATGAATAACAATTTAAGCAAGGGTGCTTAGGAGCTGCGTAAAGCCTTAAACAGTGCGTAACAAAACAAGCGTCGAAAGGTTGTTTAAGGAAATCTATTGAATAAGGCTGTGAATGACTAACGTATTCTACGTCTGACCTATGCGCCCGTGTTATCTAACACAGGCTTGAGCTTTTTGTTTAAGGTTGATGTTTTGAATATGAATATCAATGACATGCTCCATATGCTTCGAATTTTTATGGCAATATTATAATTAGTCGATGTATGAACCATGCAGTTGAAAAGCTACTGTGTCGATACTGTATTATAATTATTTAATTTTGCGTAACACTATGTTACGCAACTTTCATCGGCGAATTGATTCATCGGTTTTACTCCCCATCGCGGCTAAAGAAGTTTCACTTCAAAAAGGTATTTTTCAAGACTTAAGATAGACCCAGCTCCGTTGTTTCTGGAGCCCATAAGGTTCTAGTACCCACAAGAATAACTAGTGTTTAAAGTATATGGTGCAAAAATTTTCCAAATCGGACAATTTTTTCGATAAGTTTTTATCACAACCAATCGTGAAAATGTATTTTCGAGATAAATGCATTTAAAGTTAACCCTCTACTGCATAACAATGCCTTTATACACACTTACGTTTGTATTCAAATCTAGAACTGAAAACCTTTTTTCCAAATTCAGAAATTAAATCATAGATTATATATCGGTTCTATGCACTTCGGATAACATTTTTTGTAACGGAAATTTTTCAAGCTTAGTGCATTTTGAAATTATTGTCTGTTGTAATTGTAAAAGTGAGCGTTTCGCACGCAAAATCATGCATTAGAGAGTTAAAGTAAGTGTTTTCGAAATAATACAATTTAATAACGATTGATTTGAGCAGTTTTTCTGATGCATTTTTTGGGCGTTGAATATCACGAAAAAAGTGCCATCCAAATCGGATGATTGCTTTTCGAAAATTTAAGGGGAAAGTGCCCGAAGATGTGACTTTCAAATAAATTCCTACTGTAAATCTATTTGATAAAAAAAAACAACCACAAAATTTTGAGAAAAAAAACTACTCGGTGGATTCGAAAGAAATTTTCGAAATTTCTCAAAAAAAAAAATAAATTTTCCAAATTAAAAGGTGGTCCAATAATTTTAAGCAAAATACAAAATTTTAGGGGATAGCACTCAAATGTGTGCCATCGTTTTGACCATGGCTGTATATCATCTAAACACTTTGAATTGGGAGTTAAATTTTATTTTCAATCCAACAACAGTGTCAAAATTATGTCTTGAGCCTTAACTTACTCGGATGCTCCCGTTCCCAAGTTGACATAAATTCAAAACCTTCAAATAATAAGAAAAAAATGTTGCGTTCTAATTTATAGTTGAAGATGTAATAAAATTAATTATTATGGAAATAATCGTCCCTCGATGAAATTCAAGCTTGCATTTCAGCTAAGTTAAAAAGAAATTAAATGTAAAAATAACCTCGTAACATCCCATACTCAAGCAGCTTTTAGCAAGAATAAAAATAATTCTAACCCTCCCCACGCACGTACACTGCTTCCGCACCTGCTGCTTCCTGACAGCTTCAAGCTGAGCAACGTTAACGGTGGACAACGACAATTTTATCACCCTACTTCAAGAAAGAAGCGTGCAGTGTCAGCAAAGAAATTGCTTGGTTTCAGCTAAAAGCAATTATAATCTAGCCAAGACTTGCGAAAATATTTATGTACTAGTAAATATTTGTGTGATTGTGTGTCGTTTGTCTTGAGCGCTTTGTGGACCTTTTGTCAAAAACACACAAAGTAAAGGAAGGCAATAAAATCGCAACTAAGAACAAAGGAAAGTAGAGAAAAAAAAGAACGATATCTAAAATTGTTGCCGAAAAGCAGCAGCAGCAGCCACATAAAGCACAAGGATAATAAACGAACTCAAAGATACGACGAACACAGCGATCAGGGTGCTGGATAAGCTAAGCTATAGATACTTTCACACATAAAATTGGGATAGGACCTTGCTGGCGAAAATTAAGATACATGCGCACAAATTCGAAATTAACCAGCAAAATTGTGACGCACACATGCACGCACATACACACTTGTAAATGAATTACATACATTTACACACGCAGCAACGGAAGCTTAAAGTTAACTGGCATTTATTGGCTAAAATAAGGAAGCAAGCGGCTCAAATTTTGTTTGGATCAAATGCATTAAATCTAATAGATAAAATCCATTCAGAAATAATATTCAAACTTTGAGAATATGAAGCTAACAGTGTCTGAAAGGGGTCAAAAGTGCCTAATGCACGCGCACAATGACACACACTTGTCAGAAAGCAGTTTTATATGCATCTACCATATAGTTCTTATCTTTGCATATCTTTGTTTTACGTTCGTATATCCTTTGTTGTCAGATTCAAATGGCAAATGGTGTTTTGGTCACACAACAATTCTGTTCAGTTTTCAAAAGATTATGAGTATGTATTTATGTATATGTATATGTATGTATGTATTTTTATATAATTTCAACGCCTGCCGTCTGACAACGTGTCATCACGCTGACTATGTAATTGCCCCAGTTCACAAAAGTTGTAGAAATATATTCCTTGAAGCTTCAATTTCTTCTATTAAACGATCAAGTCAACTCGCAAATGAATCATCTTTGAATATTCGCTGGTCTAAACTGTTTGTCAAATACAAACGTTTTTTTGTTCGTAAATAAGTTCAATAAAGTATAAAAAGATATATCTTTTTACGATAAAAGATATTCAAAAAAGAAAGCAACTGCGTTGAAAAGGGTCATTTTGCCAACATAGCTTTTTTAAAAAGTTTCTGAAGTAAAAAACAAAAACAAAAAAAATAAAATAAATAGAATTAGTAAAAAATGCATTATCTTTGGCTTGACCGAAGTTAAAATACCGACATTCGTGTGTACTATATAATATCCAATGCTATGAAGGTTGTATTATTTTGATGATGTCATCTGATGAAAGGCGTGGTTTTTATTCAATTTATCCAAATTTCAAACGCATTGTACGCTTAAGTTTAAAATATCAAGTCAATACATTTGTTTTTGTGGAATTTATGCAGGTTTTGCTATTTTGATAACGTCACTTTCATTTGTGGTTTTCATTCGATTTTTCAAACACTTCAAACTGAAAGAAGTTGGCTGTATCGTGGATGTGACAGCGTATCTTTATTCTTTTTCAGCGTATCTTTATTTTATCCTTTGCTTTATTTCCAAACTTGTATTCATCTTTATCCTTATTCTTATATATGCCCTAATAATTCATCTACTTCTTGTCAAAATTATTTTTTTAATCTAGGTGCAAATTCCTAATCTTATCCTTGTAAAAATCCCTTTCTAAACTTGATCCGACTTCTTTCCCAATCTTTGTCGTAAATTTTGTCCTTTGTGTGTTTAAATCCTTGTTCTACTCCTTATACTATTTCTTGTGCTCATCCTTTTTCCAATATTGTTTTAGATGCATCTAAACCGTTGTCGTTATACTTGTCCTAATCCTTTGCAAGTCCTTTTCTCTGGCCAAGCCTCTATCCTACTCCTTATCTTATTACTGGTCCTTATATTTGACCAAACCCTTGCCTCATCCTTTTTCGAATCCGTGTCCTAGTCCTTATCCAAATCCTTGTTCTAATACTTGTCCTTATTTGAATTTTAAATTAAGTTTTCTTTTTTTTACTTAATTTTTTTTTTATTTTTGCCTTATTTTTACTTTTGCTTTTGCATTTGATGCATTTAATTTACTTTAAATGGTTCCTTGAATAACCATTCCAAATAACCAATCTTATTTCTTGTTTTTATCATGTGACCGAAGATCTCAACGTTACTGTGGTTCCGTCACGGACTCGCGGAGTTATAATCCCATGCAACGTTTTTTCATTGTTGTTGCATTTTCACTGCTTTCAGCGATTGCCTCAGTGGTGTCATGACTCCAAAAAATTGTTTTTATTTTCGTTATGAGGTTAAAGATCCATCTTTGCTGTCGTAACATTAAATGTTTGTAGCCTTCTACTCAGCGAACAATAATTTCATGCAACAGTATTGCATTTTCGTTGCATAAGCTGCTACCTGTGTGACCTAACGACATCATAATTTATTGTTTTATTTTTGTAGTAAGGCCAAATATAAATCGTTAATTTCTCTTTAATACCATTTACCGTGCCGCATATGCTCACCGAGTAATAATTCCATGCAACGCCGTTGCATGATTGATGCATTTTCGATCTTCCAACATGTTCATCCACGGCTTCATAACGTCATGATTTTTTGTCTTTTTTTTCATGTGGGTCCAGAACCAGCTTTAAATGACGTTAAATATTTACCATAGCACCTATATATGTCCATGTAACAAATGTGCAGTTTCGTTGCTTAAGCAGCTCTCCCCGCGTACTGAAGACGTCTTAATTTTGTTTTTGTTTTTTTTTAGTTTTGTCATAAAGTCAAAAAATATTTACTTTAATGCCATAGCATTACTTTTATCATAATACCTACTTATTGCAAAACTGATGCATGCAACTCCATGCAACGCTGATAGATTTTCGAAAATTGATTTTTTCAAATTTTTTGGAATACTGCGAGGTAAAACATCAAGTTGTCACGTCAAAAGTATTTATATGAGTATTAATTTTTGTGGAAATTTAAGAGGTTTTTCTATTCAGACATATTCTCTCCGTATGGGATGCAGGTGTGGTTTTCATCCGATTTTGACGAATTTCGAATTTGAGTGTGTATTTGGAATTAGAGCGCATATGTAAAATTCAAAGCTACCCGTAAAGTATTTGACCTCTTATATCCGATGCTTGCACCATATAATAATAGTTCATTAAAGGTGCATTCGCCTTAATTGGGTTTTAAAAATTTTTGTTTTACAAAAGTCCACCATTTTGATAATTTTCAAAATTTTAACAATCCGTCCTTTTACTCCGAGCGCAATATATCACAGTTTAAAAAGATATTTCATTTTTATACTCCCACGTTTAACTCCATTCACTCAGTTTATAACGTCCATAAGAAGGCGTGTTGATCGCAACACCACCCAAGTTGATCTAGTCATGTCCGTCTGCCTCTCTGTGATCACGATTACAGCCTCGAATTCGATATTTATGCTTGTATCTAAAAAATAATGATTAAGTTCGAAAATGAGCCAAATCGGATGAAAACCACTCATACCTCCCATAAAAAGTGACTTTATCAAAACGATAAAATCCCTTAGACTTCCACAAAAATTACTTTATGGACATGAAATTTTGAAAATGAGCTTTGATATTTAATGAGTATGAAATTCAACCACAACCACGATGAAAATCACGCCTACCTCCCATACAAAACATTTCATTGGTTGCTTAAAAATTTGAATATACTTTGGTTCGGCAATGGGGGTATTTTAACTTCGGCCCAGTCGAAGATAATTTCTTACTGGTTTGATTTCAGATGAGATTTGAAGACAGTAACTCTCCGGGCATGGACGCATGCTTTTTTACACGTTAACTTTAATCGCAAGGGGAGAAAGGACAAAATATGCACCAATTTTTATGAAAATATTCTATTTTGTAAAAAAAAAAAAAAATTCTATTTTGTACCTCAATATATAATAAATCATTGGCAAAAAGATTTAAAAAGATTACTTGATTCGTCTTCCAGTAAAAAATTGGTGAAAATTGCTATTTTTACAGCCCTGTTGAGGAGAATGCTCCCTTAAACAAAAGTTAAAAGTTAAAACAAAAAAATTGTTTTCCGCTTCATCCTTTCTCTCAGACATTGCGTCTTAAGCCTACAAGGATATGTCACAAGTTAATTCTACCCCTTAAATAATCTCTAAATAACCTCTTAAAACATACAGTGGATATGACTCGACCATATTCTATATACCTTCTGATCAAAAAAATACCCAAAATTTTCATAGCCAATACCCATTCAAACAATAGCCTAAAGGGACTCAACAATGTCAAAAACATAAGCGTACAGTTGGTACAAAGAGTTAAAGCGGGCCTGTTGTTTATGACTTGCTTCGTTCCGGTCGTCCATCTACCAGTGTGACTGACGAAAACATCCAAAAAGTTAAGAAAATTGTCCTCGCAGATCGTTGTGTGATCAAGAGACAAAAGGCCAGAATTTAGAGAAAAAACTAGGCTTCTTCACCACAACAACACAACGGCTCACACATCTCATCTTACGTAAGTTCCGCAAGCTCCGTATTCAGCCAAAATGGCTTCTTTTGAGATGACTTTTTTCTGAAGTTAACACTTGGCGCAAAACGTTTTGAGACAGTTGAGACACTAAAGGTGATTTCGCAGAGAAACCTGAAGGTGAAGGTGATTCCAAAAATATGTGTATTCCTTGATATGGAGATAACTTTGAAGAATATAAAAATAAATATTGATGAATAATTGAGCTATTTTCGTATTATTAAAAAATTCCAGATGTTTTTTGTTTAGAAGATATTAGTGTATATCGAGACAAAACTTCCGCATAACATTAGTATCAGCTACGACTTTTCACCAGCAAGAATGCCTTCTATGACATAAAAAAAAAAAACAAAAAAAAAGAGGAAAACGAAAGAGAAATGATGCCACATCATTTTCAATCAGAGTTCATGTGAATTGAATTTCATTCAGAATAACATTTCAGAATTAAAGTTTGATATACTTTCAATTATTGTATAAATTTCATTTTTATTCAGGTACAAACATAAAAATGAATAATTTTCACAAATTTATTTCGCTCTCTATCTACTTGTTAGCAATCTCGATGTAGTTACACGTACAAACTGTTGCGTTAATAATGAAAACAAATAAGTTACCTTTTAAAACATTTAAAACAGTCCTCGTCACATTCCACTTACATTTCAGCATTACATTAGGACCAGCGATATAAATTATTACCAGCGGGCTATAACATTTTTTTGTTTTCTTGCGTACTCATGTTCTGCTATTGTTGCTTTTACGGCCCAACCCGACTTCATCGTCGGCATCTTGCAATTTATCAGCATCCCTAACATTCTTGGCATTTCCAGCTAGTCATGCATTCTTTGGAAAAGGTACATAAAATCTTTATTAGTCACGGCTTAATATGCACAAGCATTAGTAAATGGAGACTTGCTGAAGTGGGTTGGAGGGACTGCAGCACTAATAAAAGGCAGAACAAATTGTTTCATATTCATATATTATGAAAAACTGATAAATAGAAAGAGACAAAGCATGTCAGCTAAATTGTGTGTGTGTCTGTGTGTTTGTGTGTGTGTGTGAGGAGGTGTGCGAGCGAGACACAAGTGCATTAATATTACTTACTCAATGCTATTTGCATTATTACGCGCATGTTTTGTACGAGTATTACAACAATTGCTGGTATTCGTATCATATTCGTTTACATGTGCTTGTGTGTGTGTTTGTGTTTAGGTGTTATGTGCGTCTGTGTTGTTTGTATGTCAACATATTAGCATATGTCAGCAATTTTAACGTAATTGCGTTGGCAACGTAGCTAGCTGGCCATCGTCATCTCTATCAAGGCCAGTATCATCCAAAGTTCGTCCTTAGCCTTGTTAAATTGTCCTTCAACGTATACCGCACAAGTTCGTCATTTTTCCTCTAGCGTCCTTCCTACGAGCTCTACATTGTCCTTTACAACAATAACTCAATCTCATGTTTTTGTCACTGTTTAATGATGTGCAACAGCCATTCATTTAATTAACTTTGCTCTGTTTTTGGTCTAAAAATATTTCCAAAAAATAAACATGAACATAAATACATAAATCCAACCACACGCTTAATAACTGCGTGAGCATTGTTGATATTTGCTATAATTAACTCAATTAACCCTGTTCTTTAATTTTGAAGGCGAAAGTGACCTTTTATTAAAATTGTTTTTTATTTTCTCTTTTGTTTTTTTGTTTTGTTTTGTTTTGCTTTTTTGTTTAACGCCAAAGTGGTTGTTGTTGATATGCAAAACTTTTGTAGTGACGTTGAATGTTTTTGTCGTCATCAACGTGTACGTAACTCAATTAGTACTTACAACATAAATTTTAATAAAATATGCCACCCGTCAGCTGCAGAAGTTCGACAACAAAGCTAATAACTGTACTTGATAAAACTTTGAGATCGCTAACGCCTCTCTTAGAAAAGCAAATCGGACATTTTATTAACGAAACAAATGGATATTTTAAGCTGATGGTGTTATTGCACAAGTTTCGAGTTTTAAATAATTTAACTCAAATATTAAAGGTTTGGCAATTATGGCGTGTATCAACAAGAAATGTATGATTTGTTTTTTGAATCAAATGGTAAGTTGTTGGGATGTATGTTAAATTGGAAAAATGGATTATAAAGTAAATTTATGGAGATTATGTATGACATACAATATCTTTCAAAACTGTCAAGCTAGCAACTGTTCCAACGCCTTTGCAACCCTACACCTCTTGTTGATAAGCCCTTTACACAATAGTAATAGAGGTACTATACTACATACAGTTGCGAACACAAAAATAGCAGTACCAAAACATTTTCAAAATTATCACAATATGTTTAATATTAAAGATGAGTTTACTGATTCTCATTTTTATTTCAGAACAATATTATATTACACTAGGTTTTTCCCGGTGCGCTTTGCTGCACCTTATCTAGAAACCATCTCGTACTCGAAACGTAGTGGTCGTTCATAAATTACGTGACCGATTTTCAATTTTTTTTTTACCCCCCTCCGGTACTCTTTGTAGTGCATTTCATACCCATAAAGTAACGTAGTATATGAAATAAAAAAATTAATTGATTAAAAAATATTCGAAAATAGAAAAAATAACTGTCGAAAAGCAAGCAAAGAAAAATTATGCCTTTACTACACTTGTCAATAGTTAACAGTGAATTTAGACGGTCAAACATGAAGATGTAAGGATGAAAATGGTTTGAAATGTTGAGTTGTATTAATTTCAATTTTTTTGAGTTTTTTTTTATTTTTGGTCACATAACTTTATCTGAGACCCCCTCCCCACATTCGTTACTTATCGTAGTACATTTTAAAACCTCTCTCTCTACTAAATTGGTAAAGTAACTTATAAATGGCCCCATAGTTACTGCGCAAATTTGAGCTCAATCGGCTCAGTAGTTTTGGAGTCTATAACAGCGTTCTCTTTTGTACATTTTTTGCATTTTTCATTTCCCAGTAGCAGGATATTACCAAGTAGTAACTTCATCCTTACTTCTATGTTCTTTGTCTTTTACTTCCATAGCTTTTCTGTGTTATAAATTTGGCTTGTATGGGTTGAGACACACCCCCTTGTCCAATGCATGTCACCTTTTCTAGTAGAAGGACATCACCAAATGGTATCTACATTCTGAGTTTCAATGTTCTGTGACTTTTTCTTCTATAGCTGTTCTGTATCGTAAATTTGGCTTATATGGGTGGAGCTACGCCCCGTTTTCGAATGACCGTGCCAGTTTTTCAGTAGAAAGACCTTCATTGTTATACGACATTTAGTTCCAAAGCAATTCGATATCATAAATTTGGCCTGTGTGGCCATATCATCTACATACCAAGTTTTACTATCAAAACATATACAACTGAGGAATAATAATGATTTCTAAAAATTGGGCGTATATATATATAGTTAGACCACGCCCAGTTTTAGTATAGTGTCCGATAGTAAGCATACGAACTTATTTACCAAATTTTAGTCTAATACGACCAAAACCGTCTTAAATATAGCATTTTTTTTTGATTTGTGGGCGGTAAAAGGGGGTATGGAAAGAAAGGGGTATGGAAAATTTTTACTATGCCTATATTTTTCGCGCAAATGCAAACTAAAGTGATACTTGCCAAATTATTCCAATATTCCATTTACTTCCAATTTCCCTTGCAAATATTTCCCCATATACACCATATGTGCGCACCTGTATTTGTTCACACCTGTATTGTTGTATAAGTTCACTAAATGCCTATACTTCATGAACCAATACACATACAAAGACCGTTTATACATAAAAACCTTCGTATTGACGTCACCTTTCATGGGAAATTTCCACATCAATTTCATACACAATGCAACTTATTTTTATATGTATAGATTTCTCAAAACAATGCTATATTCATTTCAAATTGAAGAACAAAAAATTATTAAAAACAGTGAAATCCATTCTTAACAAAAAAATAGCATTGCCTAAGGAGGTTACACTTTTTACTTAATTTCGTAAAAAAAAAAATATTAAAGTAAAGTTTTAATATGGGTAATATAAACCACTAGTCAGTACTTTGTTGCATTTCCCATATTTTTTATTACGGAGTCACAACGACGGGGCATAGACTTCACCAGATGTTGACATCGTTCTACTGGTATAACGAGCCACGCTTTTCGGATAACTTCCCAAAACTGATTATTTTTGGTTGATTTCGCATCATTGACAGCTTTCTTTATATCTCTCCAAAGATACTTTCTGGGGTTTAGGTCGGGAAATTGAGCTGGCCACTCCACAACCTTAACCCTATTGACACGAAACCACTCCTTAGCTTTTCTGCTGGTATGCTTTGGGTCGTTGTCCTGCTGGAAGACCCACTTTATGGGCATTTCTTCTTCACTATAAGGCAGCATAATATTCTCTAATATTTCTTCATAAACACGTTAATTCATAATGCCCTCAATTTTGTGTATAGGGCCTACTCCATTGTAGGAGTAGGAGCCTCCATCTTGGAGCCACCGTATTTAATCGTTATTACCGTGTACTTTGGTTGACAGACAGAAAATATCTGCTTAGTGTTTAACGTAGACACCTGCCTTGTCAGCTCAATTCTACGGTGCCCCTATGGCACAAGGAGTCTATGGGTTCAAGGAAATGAGATTTAGCGGATTAATCTTCAGGAACGCCAATTTAGCAACGTACGGTAATTAACGTCCATCCAATCAGATGATCTTCCGGACGCTAACCCAGCTACGTTTCATTAGCGTCCTTCCAACAATCCACCGCACCTCACCTCCTTGAACCCGGACGCGACCAACGCCCTATTTTATAGTCTCAATAACGGTTTCACCACCACAATTAAGCATATTTAATTTAATAAATATCCTGTATGGATTGCATACCGATATAGAGACCATAGTACCAATCATGGAAGGCTAGTGCTATCACCTTCCACATTTATTGGTAGAAATCGAGACCGAGAAATGCCGAGAAACCGAGGCATTATCACCAGGTTGTAAATAAACGCAACTCCACGCCGATCACCATAGACCTGCACGCGACATTGGGTCTAATGCATAAAAATGAGATGTTTCTCAGAGATCATTCGTGTGAGATCAATCTCAAGAAGTGAGTCATAAGAACATTCTCAGTCTCAGTCTCAAAATTGTATGCATAAAAAGGAGATCAAGCTCATGACAAACAACTCAACATAACTGAGATGGATCTTAAAGCTTCAGTTGAGCTTTAGTTTATTTAAAGCAAGCTAAAGCAATTAATCGTTAAAATTGCTTCTTAAAATTTCAATAAAATGTCCGAAAGCCAATCTGGAAGTGAACAAAACTGTAGTTTATCTTGAAAACTATGAAAAATTTTACTACAACGATATATTTAATGCAACATCGTGCTCAAAAATGAGAAAAACACAATCAGAAATTTAATTTTGTGACTATCGATTCAAATATCTCCGCTGCTTTTTTATACACTTTGTTTAATTTTTTTTGTCTTAAAGCTTCATCAAAGTACTATGAAAACCTTATTGTAAAAATACCGTTAGTTGAGTATATATATTTTAAATATTTTTTTCAAAAAAGGTCTGAAATATTGGAGTTTTGCCTCAAAAAAATGATAAAAAATTGTTTTTGTTGTAAAAATAATTTAAATTTCAATTCGCAAATTTCCAACTCCATTTAAAAATTATAACGTTTATGGGCAAAAATTGTTTCCATTTTACGCAAAAATTAAAAACCATTCCTGTGATTCAAAAAGCAAGGCCTACCCTTGATTTTTTCGAACAAAATTTTTTTTTCCAATATTGTGTTTTTATATTTTTGAAAAAATAAACAAGCTAAAAAATTAATTTTTTAGAAAAAATTATCTTAGTATCTCTTACCAATCAAAATTTATAGCAAATATCTATATATAAAAAGCAAAAAGCTGTCTGTGTGATGGCTGGAAACTCCAAAATAACTGAACCGATAGAGCTGAAATTTTGGCAGTACATTTTTTTTAAGTACGAGACGGTTTAAATTTCTGCCACACCCCCTTTTAACGCCCACAAATCAATAAAAATGCTATATTTCCTACGGTTTTCGTCGATTTGGCTTCATTTTGATAATTTAGTTTGTATGCTCACTGTCGGCAACTGTACTAAAACTGGGTAATGTCCATCTACTAGAAAACTGGGATGGGCATTATATAAGTGGATGTGGCTCCGCCCATACAATTAAAATTTGTATTATCGAATAGCTTTGAAAGTAAAAGTAGCAGTACTTACATACAAACTCAAAATGAAGTTACTATTTGGTGATCTTCTGCTACTGGGAAACTGTAACGGGCAGTGGAAAATGACAGTGGTGTTAAACGTTGACTCTAAGAAAAGTTTTGAATACACCTATTATGTTCCCATATAGTTGCAGGGTGCAGCAACGCGCGCCGGGAAAAGGCTAGTCAAATTATAAAAATAATAAGCTGGCATAATTTCTAATTGATGAGTTAAAAGAAACTCAAATTTTACTACAGAAATCTAATCAGCCGGTGCACAAATTAAAAAAAGAAGCACTTGAAAGGTTCCGAATTGTCCTAGAGACTGAAGAATTCCTATGTCCTCACCAATTCCATTTTTAAATCCAGGATCAGCCAAAAATATACTCTCATTTTTTCAGAATTTGTATGAGCTCCACCAAGCGATTCCAATGTTGGCCCTAGGAAATGCTCTGGTAACCAATCGATGTTTTCTTTATTAAAACGAAATATAAATTTACTGCTAGATTCTTTAAGATGTCTACGCAGCTTATACATTTTTTTAGGACTATAAACGCGAAAGTATTCTGCCATTTCAGTTGCTTCAAATAAACTGTGAGTTCACTTGATAGAAGACTCAACATTTACCGAGAAAGATCTCAGACATGTCAGCTTCATCTCATGATTATGCATACCATTTTGAGAAATTTCTCACAAAGAGCTTTCGTTTTAAGAAGTTTCTCAGGCTTTGAGATCCATCTCAATGAGCGAGATCTTTCTAACGAGTAAATAACTTTTTATGCTTACGACAACGAGTAAATTCTCAAAATATCGAGTAAAAAGTAATTTCTCACTTTTATGCATGAGACCCATTGTGCTACCACAGCCAGCACGAAACTCTCCGAAGGGCCAGCCCAACGATAGTCTCCTGGGCTAAAGGATTTGCCCGACATAGCACTCACACACATCGACATATAGCGTATCACGCATGACTGTGAGGAATATTATTCAACACTTACTACACCAAAATCATCCTTGAACCACCAAATGACGTCCAACAGCCTGTCCAGCATCACCAATTCTGCATCACTGCGTTGGCAACCACGGTAATACAAAATTCCTTGAACATCCCAATAACCTCTTAACTTGAGTCGAGATTATCTTTGTGTCCAAATTCACCTTGAACGCTCTGAGACCACTTTTGGCAGAAGTGGAACTCATCACGCCCGTAATTCACTTAACAATCTGAGACCACCTTAGGGTGAGTGTCTTCATGACGTTAATCTTCAGATTATACTTCTAGCATACGCCTTCAGTCACTTTAAATTTTATTCGCTCTGATTTTTACTCACGCTTACGCACTTTAAAAACTTCGCATTTTGCTCCGAGTTATATAGCTCTACCATATACACACATCGCTTACTAAAACTAGGCTGTCAGACTCTTCTAGTGGCTCACCGTGTACTGCTCAAGCAATTCCACAGGTTTGCAGTTATTACTGCCACCCATTTTAAAACATCCGTTTAACGCTCTCTAAAGACATGATATGTTGTCAATGTATATTGTGTTCATGTTTCTGTCAGGACAAGGATTATCCCCGTGCTAACAAATTGTTTTTCGGATCATTGCTACTCCTTCATAGGCATTAACGCTACCGTTGATCATGTCAGACGGTCCAGCCTATTGCCATTGATTTAGCTAAACACGCAATTCTCAAGATAGGCCTGAGGTTGACAGACAGTACCAGGTGGTTGACGTAAGTACATACTGCCGGGAGCCAGTGCCACCATACAAAACAATTTTCGACTTATCCACAAAATATTGCGCCATTTGTCAGCAGACCACCCAGCATGTTTTCTTACAAATTCCAATCGCCTTTTCCTGTGCTTTTTGGTAAGGAGTGGCTTTTTTCTAGGACTGCGTGCAGCTAAGTTTTCTTCTTACAGGTTCCTTCGTACAGTCATATCACAAATATTCAAGATCACCTCTTTCCTGATCTGTTTAGCCGATTTTAACGGGTCTTCTTTGGCGAGTCTAAGAATTCTGCGATCGTCTTGGATTGAAGTTTTTCGTTTTCTTTCCCTTTTCTCCATTTCTTCCGTGTGTTTGATAGCGTTGGATATCATTTTCGCTGAACACGAGAGCAGATTTTGAATTTCTGTGTAAGATTTTCCTTCGTCTCTCCATTTTAAGATCAACTTTCGCTGATCAACCGTGCAATGTGTTGCGCGACCCACTGGAGTAAAAAAAGGTAACAATAAATGTAAATATTCCTTCCACACTTCTATAATTAGCCAAAAAATAAATATTGAACTCGCTTTCACTGAAATATTTAGAAGAAATCTGTTTTTTTTTTATTCAAAATCTGAAAAATGTTAGCACACTGCTATTCTTATGTTTACTGCAAACACGCATTGATAATTAAAAACAACCGTTATCTACATAGTTGCCATATTATGTCAAAAGATTATATTTCTTAAGTGATCTCTTAACCCTTTGTAGCTAATTAGTGTGCAGTTGTAATTGATTGGCATCCTGAAAAAAATAAATATCATCTCCATGAAATTGGCAAGGGTACTGCTATTTTTATGCTCACGGCTGTATATACTCAAACATATATCAAAATGAAATAGAAAGACTTTCATAAAACTAAGTACTAGGGCCATAATCAGCACTTTCGTTGGGCAGATTTATGTAGGTACTTATAAAAAATTAAAAACTAGTAAAATGAATATTGACGCCAAGTTGAGTATTTCAAAAAAAATTTTATTGAGATATGACAAAAGTGATTAACTGTATTGTTGAGCCTTTTTCAGTATCTTATTTTGATCAAAATTTCAGTTTTCTTATATTTATGCGGCCATTTCAAGTCATAAGCAAGATCCTTCTAATACACCATTTTTTATTTTTCTGAAACTTAATTTGTTGTTATCACCTCTCTTCGATATGTTATGGACTTGTCATTGTTTAAAGACAGATGTTGACAGAATTGAATATGGTCATTAAAAAAAAAAAATTGAAAAAAAATTCAAGCCGATGATAAAACATTACTTATTTCCTATTTATATCTATCCTTCTACTTTTTTCCTCATACTTTCTTCTTCATCAGGTATAAATTCTCATCCCAATCTTGTCTTAATTCTTTTCCTACCCGTAAGAGCGTAAATTCTTACTCCACTTCGGGTTCTGAATCCTTATCACAGAATAAGGATTGAATCCTTGTCTTAATTCTTGAACCAATTCTTGTCCTAATCTTTTTCCCACTCCTTGTCCTTTTACTTGTGTTAATCTTTGCGTGATACCTTGTTCTAATCTTTATGCAATCTTTGTCCTAATCCTCCTTTTATATCTATATCCTTCTTTTTCTAATCTTTGTCCAAATCCTTGTTCTAATAATTGTATTTATTTTTTTTTTCTATTTTTATGCCTTATTTTTATGTTTATTTTTTATGTTTATTTTTACATTTGCTTTCACTTTCGCTTTAACTTTTAATACTTTTACTTTTCTTTTACTTTTAGTTTTACTTTTACTTTTACTTTTACTTTTACTTTTACTTTTACTTTTACTTTTACTTTTACTTTTACTTTTACTTTTACTTTTACTTTTACTTTTACTTTTACTTTTACTTTTACTTTTACTTTTACTTTTACTTTTACTTTTACTTTTACTTTTACTTTTACTTTTACTTTTACTTTTACTTTTACTTTTACTTTTACTTTTACTTTTACTTTTACTTTTACTTTTACTTTTACTTTTACTTTTACTTTTACTTTTGCTGTTACTTTTACTTTTACTTTTCTCCGAAAAGCTCACTTAATTGCTAATCTGCACAATTTACCGTATCGCCTATAGTCACCGAGCTTTTTTTAATTTTGGTTGCATTTTCAATGCATAATGCAGTCGTAACATTAACTTTACTGCAACACCTTTACTGAGCGAATAATAATTCCATGGAAAAATATTGCATTCTGCTACATAAGCATTTGACACGAACTGATGACGTCATATTTTTTATTTTTGTCATAAGGTCAAGTACAAATTCTTTATTTCCGATTGATTGTATTAACCGTAGCACCAATTCTCAGCGCGTAACAATTCCATGCAACGTCGATGTATTTTTGAGGAATGACTTTCAAATTTTTTGGAAATTTGTGAGGTTCATCGTAACGTCAAAGGGAGTCTCGCGGTAGCAATTTTCAGTCCCTCTTCAGTGCATCAAAATCAAAAAGCTAGTGGCATTCAAAACTCGTATCTAATGAAATTCGAAGAGATTTTTTTTAAATAAAGCAAAAAGTCAGAAAATGCTCTGCGTTTGGAAACATAAATCGCAAAAATGCAAAATTTTTTTTCAGCTTTGACCAAAGAAAAACAAAAACAATTATAATTTTCGTGTCGAGGCCATTCAGATGCTTATGAAATGATTTTTACGACAGAAAATTATGAAGGTGAAATCGAGATTTTTCTCGCTTTCAAACTTTCTAACTTCTACGAAATTATACAAGCTTTGTCATTACAATGAAACGCTTAGTAAACCAAGTCCCAGTTACAAGCAATAAAAACCAAATGCCAATGATTTTTATCGTCAGCCCTCAACTTGCAATCTTTCAAATTTTTCCCTTACCACCACTCATATGTTATTGTTATTACATCAGCTATTATCTGCGCATTTTAGCTTTTTCATCTTTTCGGTAGACTTTTTCAAGTAGCAGCACTTCATTGTTCCAACTTGGCTGGAACTAATTTTGATGGCAAACAAAACCAAACTTGGAACGAAATCGAGCGCAAAACAAAAGCATGGCACAAAAAATCAACGAATGTACATTTTCATTTACAAACACATAGATTTACTTAAAGACACACTCACACGCACACTCACTCTAGAAATTTCTAAAGAAAACCGAAACATTATTCAAAAATTCGACAGAAATAGTAAGAAGAGAAAAACCCACGGTGTTGGTTTGCATACAAATACATAGATGTGTATGCAATGAACGGCAATTGAAGGTGGGTGGGGGTGGTAAACCCAGAAGTAGATGGCTGAAAAAATTTTTATATTTTGAATATGCGTTACGTTGCTGTGGCTTTTGTATTTATGTTTGTCTGTGTGGATTTGTTTTTCTTCTTGTGGGTGTTGGAGTATCTGTGGATGTTGGGCGCAGCGTTCCTGACTTTTGTTATTCGCTCGCCTGCATTGAGCCGAAGGATATTTTAAATTTATCGCATTAATGAGTGGGCTGAAAGTGTTTGTTTTTGCAGCAATGTTACTGTTGTTTTTCCAATTTTGTCTTTATTTTTTTATAAAAGTTTATTTTCAACACAAATAACTGTTATTGTTATCGTTTGTACTGACTACACAGTAAGGCATTGGTAAACAAATTTTAGAGTCTGTACTCTTAACACTTTGACCTCGGGGCGTATGATTAACATTAATAAAGAGATTCAGATAAATTGGAAAAGTTTTTTGATATTCTTCAAATTGATATTCAATTTCATTAAATATCAGAGTTTTTTTTTTTTAATTTCTGTATGTATTTTATATGCTTCTTATGGATCGCCATGCAAAGGTCAAGTATTTGTTTTCCAACCTTGTAGATAGTCAATAATAAGAGGTATTGCCCCTACCGCATATATGTTATTTTGTCCTTTGAGGAAATACCATTTACAACAAATATATAAAAATAAAATTTCTAAACGTGCAAAAAATCATTTTTTTTATTTATAAAATGTTTGCATCATTTTTGTTTGTGGGTGTTTGGAGTCGCTGATAATGCATCTGAAGTTAGAATTTAAAATTTCTCATGTGTCGCATAACGCCGCGAGTTTTTGTTGCTAAACATTAATGATAAGGATTCAACAACAAAAGCTTCCTATGCATTTTAAAATATAGTACTTAAATATGCGACCATTAGCCCTGGCGGCAAAGAAGTAGTACTTCCCCCCCCCCCCCCCCCATTAATGTTTTAATTTAGGAGTGGATGTTCTTACAACTCAGCATTATTAAGTTTAAATTCCTCTGGTAAAATAAAAAAAAATCAATGAAGTGATATTTTTAAATATTCCTTTTACTTTATACTTCCTTTCTAATTTCGTAGAAATGTCTCATTGTTTCGTAGAAATGTTTCTTTAAAATATTTCGTGCAGTTTAAATTCTCAGAATTTATCTTATCTCTCGTACATATTATACTGGATTGAAAATTATGGATTGGATAACTTTAAAGGTCATTGCTTTCAAAGAATTGTTTCCAATTCCTTTAAGCTTCATCCTTCACAAAACACAAGCGAGTTATTCAAGATCTGAAGGTCAAAGGTCTTTTCTTAGGTTTCAAAACAGTCATATTTCTTGTGAAGAGTAAAGCTTGCAGGAAATTGATATGCCCATAGCAAATAATTCTGTAAATAAAAGCATATGTATCTGCACAATTATGTATATTTTTATATTGTTTTTTGTTTCTTTTTCGTTTTTTTTTTTTTTTTTATTTTTTCTTTTCCCCAGCTTTGTATTCTTGTTAGTTATTCTACCAAATTAAATGCTTCTCAAACAATCTTCTTTATTTATTATCCCCAATACGAACGATTAACGTCCTCTGCGATTGTTGAAATATATAAATTCATAGACTTCCTCAATTGTGTCAAAATGTTTAAAATCTGCTGACTTGGCTTTTTTCCCGGTCAAAGCTACACGTAGTCGCTAGTCTTCTTCATCATCTTCATTTTATACGCGCAACATAATCAATTTTATGTTATATGTCAGAATATTTGCTGCTTGGTTACAGTCTAACCCACATCAGATCTATTATCCACTTGCCGCCTGTCATCATCATCTTTTGCTGCAGCTCACACCCATGTAGAATGAAGAAGCAGACAAAAAAAACAACATTGGTTTCTAAAGTAAAGGAAGAATACAACAGCTTGTTGAACTAATGCGCTTCCTTTTCTTTATTTTGTTTTTTTTTTTCCGTTACCAAATAAACGAATGGCGGAAGCTTGTGTACAAACATAGGGCAGCAACAGTCTTGGCTCTGCCGTTGTTGTCAGGCTCTTGTTGCTAAACACACACACACACACACACACCATTGCAAAGAGCAACATTTTTCAACATTCTTCCTATTTAATTAATTGAAGTCTTTCCATGTCAAGCATCAAGCAAATCTTCCTTCCAGTTATAAAAAATAACACAAATTGTGTTAAGAAGTATTTTTCAACTTTAGTTGTCAACTAAATGACTTTCAGAACATTTTTTATTGTTTTATGCTTGTGCAACATGTGAAAAAGCATTATAACTTTGACAAGGATGTGCATCACGAGCCATTATCAATTAGAGTTGGGAGGCTCTGCCATAGGGACGGTCTCTTCTTAACGTGTATGCTTAAAAAAACAAGCTGTGCTTACAAAAAAATTTGCACACACTTAATATGAATACTATAGTGATTTAGTAAGAGTTTTAAAGATGATAAATGCACTCTTTCAAAGAGATTCTTAAGGGGATTAAATCATTTGATACAATTTGGCCAAAATCTAATATACTGGAAACATTTTAAGAAACATTCTAAGTAAAGGCCTCTTTTACTTAAACTTAAACTTAAACTTAAATTTAAGTTGAACTTAAACTTAAACTTAAACTTAAACTTAAACTTACACTTAAACTTACACTTACACTTAAACTTAAACTTAAACTTACACTTAAACTTAAACTTAAACTTAAACTTAAACTTAAACTTAAACTTAAACTTAAACTTAAACTTAAACTTAAACGTAAACTTAAACTTAAACTTAAACTTAAACTTAAACTTAAACTTACACTTACACTTACACTTACACTTACACTTACACTTACACTTACACTTACACTTACACTTACACTTACACTTACACTTACACTTACACTCACACTTACACTTACACTTACACTTACACTTACACTTACACTTACACTTACACTTACACTTACACTTACACTTACACTTACACTTACACTTACACTTACACTTACACTTACACTTACACTTACACTTACACTTACACTTACACTTACACTTACACTTACACTTACACTTACACTTACACTTACACTTACACTTACACTTACACTTACACTTACACTTACACTTACACTTACACTTACACTTACACTTACACTTACACTTACACTTACACTTACACTTACACTTACACTTACACTTACACTTACACTTACACTTACACTTACACTTACACTTACACTTACACTTACACTTACACTTACACTTACACTTACACTTACACTTACACTTACACTTACACTTACACTTACACTTACACTTACACTTACACTTACACTTACACTTACACTTACACTTACACTTACACTTACACTTACACTTACACTTAAACTTAAACTTTAACTTCTTTATCTTTATCTTCATCTTCATCTTCATCTCCATCTCCATCTTCATCTTTATCTTTATCTTTATCTTTATCTTTATCTTTATCCTTATCTTTATCTTTATCTTTATCTTTATCTTTATCTTTATCTTTATCTTTATCTTTATCCTTATCTTTATCTTTATCCTTATCTTTATCTTTATCTTTATCTTTATCTTTATCTTTATCTTTATCCTTATCTTTATCTTTATCTTTATCTTTATCTTTATCTTTTTCTTTATCCTTATCTTTATCTTTATCTTTATCTTTATCTTTATCTTTATCTTTATCTTTATCTTTATCTTTATCCTTATCTTTATCTTTATCTTTATCTTTATCTTTATCTTTATCTTTATCTTTATCTTTATCTTTATCTTTATCTTTATCTTTATCTTTATCTTTATCCTTATCTTTATCTTTATCTTTATCTTTATCTTTATCTTTATCTTTATCTTTATCCTTATCTTTATCTTTATCTTTATCTTTATCTTTATCTTTATCTTTATCTTTATCTTTATCTTTATCTTTATCTTTATCTTTATCTTTATCTTTATCTTTATCTTTATCTTTATCTTTATCTTTATCTTTATCTTTATCTTTATCTTTATATTTATCTTTATCTTTATCTTTATCTTTATCTTTATCTTTATCTTTATTTTTATCTTTATCTTTATCTTTATCTTTATCTTTATCTTTATCTTTATCTTTATCTTTATCTTTATCTTTATCTTTATCTTTATCTTTATCTTTATCTTTATCTTTATCTTTATCTTTATCTTTATCTTTATCTTTATCTTTATCTTTATCTTTATCTTTATCTTTATCTTTATCTTTATCTTTATCTTTATCTTTATCTTTATCTTTATCTTTATCTTTATCTTTATCTTTATCTTTATCTTTATCTTTATCTTTATCTTTATCTTTATCTTTATCTTTATCTTTATCTTTATCTTTATCTTTATCTTTATCTTTATCTTTATCTTTATATTTATCTTTATCTTTATCTATATCTTCGTGTGCTTGCAATGAAAACATTGTAAATAAGTCTCATAACAAATTCTCTTTAAAATTTTCAAACAAAAAAGTTTGGTGTTCTATGCCGGCTTCTCAAATTTATTTCATCGAAATAACAAGTTTCCAGCATTGCAAAGTTTGAATCTGTTGGTACAAGCTTTCAGCAATTGGCCTCGGAAACTTGAAAAAGTTGCAAACTTTTGATTCTCAGCTAACATTGACAATTTTTGTGGAGATATTAAATTTCAACTGAAACTCAGGTAAAATAGTTTTTTTTTACATTTTGCTTTATGCTTTTGTATCTTTTCTTTAAGTTGAGCTTAAATAAAATCAGTTGTGCTTCCAAAAATTCCGGAGTAGCCACTCCCTACATGACCCAGAAGAACCTTATTTTTTTTTTTCTTATGTTACTTGGGTAACTATTACAACAACAAAGCAAACTTATTATTCCTTCTGCTATTCCCAAATTGCAGCTTTTGCAACTTTTCAATGCTAAATAAAGTTTTTCCTTATACATGTGCCCCTCATCGTACAGCAGAACTTCCTACTATATATTTACCGTCCCAGTACGAAACTTTTGCTTCCGGTTCTTGTTACGAACCATGCCCAGGCAGTCAACCCTAGCTTCTTATTTAAGTTTTTGGCCAAAAATAAAGAGTAATTTCAAAGAAATGCTGCAGTACGTAAGAAAGTTGTTATTGTAATTGTTGTTTTTGTTGTTAATGTTGTTGCTGCTTTGAATAAGAAGCAATACTTGAGAAAACAAATAAGAAAACGCTGATGTTTTATTTGTATCAACTTAAGGAAAATATTTTTATTTCATTAAATCTAACCCATCCACAAACTACCTTGCTTTCCCATCCATGCCTGGAGTGTTGTAACAATTTTGTTTTTGTTTTTTCTTTCAAATTTTGTACTGATTGCTTTGCTGCTTAAAAGACAACGACTGCCTTGCGGCATTTCTAGCATTGCTAGTAACGCTCATTTATAATAAGCTCAAAAAAATAGGAAACAAAAAGAAAACAAAGCAAAAAGGCATTAAAATATAACAGGTAAATTTCTTGCTTCTTGTAAGTTTCCGGTTGTCTAAAGTTGTTGGAATTTATCTTATTTATTGCATTTGTAGTTGCCCCGAGCAGTTAAAGCAACAGGAAATTAAAAAAAAAATATATATATTTTATGTATATTTTTTTTTAGAAATTTTATGGCGTAGTTTTCTAAATGGTGTTTTTTAGGTCACATGTCAACATCGTGTTGTTGCATAGTACATCAACTTTTTATAAATGTCACTCATACGCCACGGTGTCCACTTTTTTGTCAGATCACAAACTCAAGAAAAATGAAGCTTTTAGGCTGAATTTACTAAAAAAGGCTTTAATATGTGTGCGGTCAAGGCTTTTCAAGAGCTTGAAAAAGTGGCTGAAAGGCGACTGATATAATGCGATTGTGTCAGCTTCTTGGGTTTCTTGTGTTCTCTCCTTCTTCGTTCCATGTTTGTTGATATATTTCTCTTTATTTATTCTTAAACGTTTATCCTTTTTTATATTTCAGTAGCAGATAGATTTATTTTTTTCACAAGCTTTCCAAAAGAGGACAACAAAATTAATCTGTTTTGCTTAAATTTGTGTTATAAACCCATTGAACAAGGTTCTACCGAATATTTTGTTTTTTTTTATTGCTTTCTATTTATTTAGTACAATTTTGAGAGTGAGTTCAATTAAAAGCTTATGCACGGAAAATTAGGTATGCTCTAAATTTTTGCTTCAGTTTACTTACATTCGACAATTTGTAGTCGAATCTTCTTATGGGACAGTTAATGCCGGCCAAGAGGTAATGCCTTGAATGATGTTAATCTCGTAAACTTTTGTCGTTTAGCTCTACCTTACCAACCAGGCATAAGAATTGGTGCCCCAGAATTCGAGGAGAAAGGTAGCACTCAAGAGCGGTAAAGACGTACCTACCTAGAAATGTTAGCTATTTATGAAATCTATGCAACGTTTACAACGTATGACAAGTCCGCGTCATATAGGAATATTTTTTTTAAACCATCCGCGAATTATAAGATTCACATTATTTCAATAGCAAATTTTTTAACTTTATTTAATTCACATTTGTGAATGCAAGCACTATGCCTGCACTAGAAAACCTTAAGCAAAAGGATGTCTCCTTATTTTATTTTTCTTTAAACTATCAGCGAATTATAAAATCAGCACTCATGAATACAAAATTTTTTAAATTTTATAAAATTTAAATAAATAAATAAAATATTTACACTGAA
This sequence comes from Pherbina coryleti, assembly GCA_943735915.1. Lineage (NCBI taxonomy): Eukaryota > Metazoa > Arthropoda > Insecta > Diptera > Sciomyzidae > Pherbina > Pherbina coryleti. The sequence continues at coordinate 75,655,866 of OX030949.1, read as the reverse complement.
TGACAACAACTTGTTCATGCTGCTGCTACGTGCAAACCAGCTATAATTGATTTTCATTGCTTGATCCATGCTAATGAACTAAGTTTCTCCCCTTCCCTTTAGCTCATCACCTAAGTTCGCAATATTCTTTAAATTAACATTTTGAGGTTTTCTTAATGTTAATGTTAATGTTAATGTTAATGTTAATGTTAATATTAATGTTAATGTTAATGTTAATGTTAATGTTAATGTTAATGTTAATGTTAATGTTAATGTTAATGTTAATGTTAATGTTAATGTTAATGTTAATGTTATTGTTATTGTTAATGTTAATGTTAATGTTAATGTTAATGTTAATGTTAATGTTAATGTTAATGTTAATGTTAATGTTAATGTTAATGTTAATGTTAATGTTAATGTAAATGTAAAAGTTAATGTTAATGTTAATGTTAATGTTAATGTTAATGTTAATGTTAATGTTAATGTTAATGTTAATGTTAATGTTAATGTTAATGTTAATGTTAATGTTAATGTTAGTGTGAATGTTAATGTTAATGTTAATGTTAATGTTAATGTTAATGTTAATGTTAATGTTAATGTTAATGTTAATGTTAATGTTAATGTTAATGTTAATGTTAATGTTAATGTTAATGTTAATGTGAATGTTTATGTTTATGTTTATGTTTATGTTTATTTTCATGTTAATGTTAATGTTAATGTTATTGTTATTGTTAATGTTAATGTTAATGTTAATGTTAATGTTTATGTTAATGTTAATGTTAATGTTAATGTTAATGTTAATGTTAATGTTAATGTGAATGTTAATGTTAATGTTAATGTTAATGTTAATGTTTATGTTAATGTTAATGTTAGTGTTAATGTTAATGTTAATGTCAATGTTAATGTTAATGTTAATGTTAATGTTAATGTGAATGTTTATGTTTATGTTTATGTTTATGTTTATGTTTATGTTTATGTTAATGTTAATGTTAATGTTAATGTTAATGTTAATGTTAATGTAAATGTAAAAGTTAATGTTAATGTTAATGTTAATGTTAATGTTAATGTTAATGTTAATGTTAATGTTAATGTTAATGTTAATGTTAATGTTAATGTGAATGTTTATGTTTATGTTTATGTTTATGTTTATGTTTATGTTTATGTTTATGTTCATGTTAATGTTAATTTTAATGTTAATGTTAATGTTAGTGTTAGTGTTAGGGTTAATGTTAATGTTAATTTTAGTGTTAATGTTAATCTTAATGTTAATGTTAATTTTAATGTTAATGTTAATGTTTATGTTAATGTTAATATTTTATGTTAATGTTTATGTAAATGTTAATGTTAATTTTAATGTTAATGTTAATGTTAATGTTAATGTTAGTGTTAATGTTAATGTTAATGTCAATGTTTATGTTAATGTTAATGTTAATGTTAATGTGAATGTTTATGTTTATGTTCATGTTAATGTTAATTTTAATGTTAATGTTAATGTTAGTGTTAGTGTTAGGGTTAATGTTAATGTTAATTTTAGTGTTAATGTTAATCTTAATGTTAATGTTAATTTTAATGTTAATGTTAATGTTTATGTTAATGTTAATATTTTATGTTAATGTTTATGTAAATGTTAATGTTAATTTTAATGTTAATGTTAATGTTAATGTTAATGTTAATGTTAATGTTAGTGTTAATGTTAATGTTAATGTTAATGTTAATGTTAATGTTAATGTTAATGTTAATGTTAATGTTAATGTTAATGTTAAATATTAATTAACGTAAGTCTAAATGTTATTAATTTCAATATTAATAGTAATACTGCCCTATTTACAGTATTTAAGAACTACAAGTCGTAATTTGTAGTTTTTATAAAAAATACATTACACTTTACACATGACACATCTTGTAAATACAGAAATCTAACAAACACGTTCACTGAATTCCACCAACATATGTACTATATGTCAACTTTTTTAAATAAATTGAAAAGTCTTCTGCCAACACTAATTGATGCAAATATCCACCAAGCATCCTTCGATAGGCAACGTGAAAACCTTAATCTGCCATCTTCAGAATTCATAACTTACTGAAATAAAGCGTTTTTTTTTTACACAAACTCAAATTGTGTAAAATGCACACAAACACATACATAACTAAATGTGTTTAGAGAAGAGTCAGAGGTAAAAAATTAAACTTTGTCATCCTTAAGTAATTCAACGGCTTCCTTACTTCATTTCATTCTCACTCCGATTCATTTCTTTAAGTCACCCTTAAACAGACACTTTTGCTTATTTTTCAACTGAAATACAAATACATACATATATACTCGTACAAATAATTTAGCTAACAAAATATTTTACACACCCACACACACACACACACACCCACTCAATCGCATGAATTACACTTTCGTGTGCGTATGGCTTTATGTGTGTGCGTCTACTTAAATACTGCGCTTGGGTTGTATTTGTTTTTGTGCACTTAGCAAATAGCTTTATGCTATATGTGCGAGCGCAACACATGTGTTCCATTTATATATGATGCTTCCTTCCGCTTGAAAATTAACATGGCTACGCCTATGTCAGCAACATATTGTTGGATGCTTCCGCAGCTTGACAGAGTGCCTAGCCATGTGTTGTTGTGCGTGTTTCATTGTTGAAAATGTTTTTTTTTTTAGTTGTGTTTCAGTTGACACTCATACAAATATGTTTGCACATATTTTTTATGCACACTCTTGAAAAATATTGTCATTTGTACGTGCTGCAATCCATCAATATGACAATCAAGTCGGTTATGATAAAATTGAAAAAATGCCATTATTTGGGTCACATCATAAACGCTGCTATAAAGCTGAAATGTACCTACAAACGCTACAGTTAAAGAAACAAAGAAAAAAAAAGAAAAAACCCACAAGACATGAGCAAAATTTAAATCTTATAAAATATAATGATGAAATTACAAGACTAGGAAACTGTAAAATATTGATAATAAGAACAAATTGCTATATTAAGGAAACTTTTATCGATACCGTAAATGTAGATATTTAACAGGCATAAAATACACTTTAAAAGTAAAGACAACTTTAATGAATTATCATAATTTTAAATGCCTCAAATAACAAAAAAAAATGTTTGAGAAAAAAAAAAACATATTATCAGCTATGACTTAAAACAAAAAAACAGTTTGTTGGAGTTTTTTTGGCATTAAAATACTATCAAACAGTAGGCATACTTTGGATAGATTTAATGTCTGTCGGTCCGTTTAAGTCAAGAAATACTCAACCAGATTGATCTATAAATATTTGTTCTTTTTGTCAAAAATACGTTTGTGTATTTAAAAAATACTTAAATATTTAAAACTCTCCATTTACGGACCCCGTTTATGTTACTCGCAATTTACCTATTTCAATATGACTTTCTCTTGTTTTTTATGGTTTAGAGTAGGGATGTTACGGAGGTGAGTTTACCGGAACCGGAGTTTTTCAATTTGATCTATCGGAGCCGGAGTCGGAACCGGAGCCGGAGTCGGAATTGGAGTAAAAAAAGATGTGTTAGATTCGATCGACTTAGATCGAAAAGAAAAGCGGAAAAAAGAAAACGAAAATTAACAAACGTTAACGTTGAAGAACAGTGCTGCCAGAAAGCTTATAAGTAATCAAAATTATTTAACGAAGAACTGCGCTCTTTTGTGAGATACGTTAAATCGTATCGAATCGATCGATTCAATGCCTTTCGATCTTCGTTATAACTCCGATTGAAAATTATCGGAACCGAAGTCGGAGTCGGAGGTATAAAATCAATCGGAAGTGCCGACTTTTCGGAACCGAATTCGAAGCTCCGTTACATCCCTAGTTTAGAGGGCAAATGTTGCACTGTGTTCAAATTAATAAGATTAAACTGACATCAATACAAACACTCATTGTTCAATTTCTTTCAGTTGCTTTGTAATGGGCCCCTTAATTCAGAGTCTCAAAATGCTTTTTACTTGCTTGCATTTTTTCATTATTGCAAGGAAGTTTACCTACCATAAAATCCTTGCAAATATTAAAAAGTTATTAAAAAACAGCTGGTTGGATCGTGGACCGGGTCGGTTTCCATACAAAAAAAAAGGCCCTCATTTGAAGGCACACCTCGAGGGAGTTTTATCGTTACACAAATTTTTTCCTAGGCATCCTGGTCAAACACCTAAATTCGTTTTTTCATCATAACTTTTTTTTTTGTCCGATCCGACCGATATTTTTATACCCCCACGTTTAAAAAACGTAAATGGGGGTATATTAATTGTGTCCGTTTGTAACGCCCATAAGGAGGCGTGGTAATAATAGAAAAGTATATATATTCTTGATCAGTATCACCACCCGAGTCGATTTAGCCATGTCCGTCTGTCCGTCTGTCTGTTAACACGATTGCAGCCGTAATTTGAAAGCTATCATCAGGAAATTCAATACTTAAGCTTGTATCTGAAAAATAAAGGTCAAATTCGAAAATGAGCCAAATCGAATGAAAACCACGCCCATACAAAATGACTTTATAAAAACTGTAAATCTCTTCGAATTCCAATAAAATTAATGTATGGACTGGAAATAGTGCATATGAGCTTTGCTATTTAATATACACTCTGAGTATGAAATTCAACCAAATCGGATGAAAACCACGGCTACCTCCCATACAAAGTGACTTTATCAACACGGTAAAATCTCTTAGAATTAAAACTTGAAAGCGACTAGACCAAATTGGATACTTCCTTCTGTGAGTTTGTTCGTAATTGTTACGCGAAGGTTTTGGAAAAAATTCACGGAACATTGGACAAGGGGGCGTGGCACCTCCCACACAACCCAAATCTACGATAGCGAATAGCTTTGAAATTATAGATCACATAGCATCAGAATTCGGTGTTCTACCTCAATTTACAAATGCCGTGCTACAGATAAAATTGTATGGGCGTTGGACGTGGGGCGTGGCACTTTTTGAGCAGACCAAATTTTCGGCATAACTTTCAAGCTGACTTATAAGCGACTTTTATCAATGAATCTTGGTAAAAGCGAACTATTTAGTCGCGTCCTTCGACTATCAAAATTGAGCAAGCATTGGACAAGGGGGTGTGGCACCGCCCATATAATTAAAAAGTATGATATCGAATAGCTTTGGAAATAAAT